>JAGFBZ010000524.1:127949-197411 GCA_018398805.1 Hirundichthys speculiger
GAGAGAGAGACTCAACAAAGTTATGTTCCTTGCAGCCAGGCACGGAGCCGAGAGAGGAACAGTTACGCAGAGCCGACAGATGTTTTAAAGTCCAAAAAATAGACATTTATTGACAAAAAAAAATAAGAAAATAATTTCACCTAACGGAATTAGCTGGTTTAATACACTTTTGTTTGTTATTAACCTTTCCCGAAACAATTTTTCATTCACTGTTCTCCTCCTATTTTTATACTTGAAGACCGTGATATGAGCGTTAACGGAGCGAAACTGGAGCGGGATGACGCCCCGCTCCTCCCGAATCATCCTAGAAAAAAAAACTCCCGCTCTGCGCTCCTTTCAAAATTCGTCCGCTCCGCTCCTCGCTTGCTCACGCTCTGCTCCGCTCACATGCTCTGGACTAGAATAACCGATAAGAATCTATTTTACTAGTGCAGAGGCATAACCAAGGTCGTTGCAATTGTGAATACAGATATAATGTCCACCACGACGTCTTATGATAGTTTTTATATTTATTAAAGCAGATTAGCAAGGTTAAGCAGCAGCATTGATTGGTTATACAAATTCTAATTCTACATAAAAAGGCAAATTAAAGCTGTGGCTTACAAATCGATCCATCTGGTTGGTTCAAGGACAGGCTGGAATGTACGCAATGTGGCGCCTTTGCGTTGTTCAAGGCCGCAGAGAGAGAGAGAGGGAGAGGGAGAGGGAGAGAGAGAGGGAGAGAGAGAGATCAGGCCTGCAGGTACTCTGATTTGCCCCTCCTCCTTGCTAGCAGTGAGCTAGGGTAATTCCAAAACTCCAATTATATTCCTCAAGTGTTGGAGAAATAGTTAATCCGTTCTTGCGTCGTCTTCTATTCTTGAGGAATAAATTCTTCAGGTATTTCCCTCCGATGGTTGGTTAGCTCCCTTGGTCCCAAGCCGGTCCTGTTCCTTCTAAGACGCCCCACGGAAGAATGACAAATTCTCTCTGTCTTCTCTTTTTATGCCATTCTCTCTCTCTCTTTTTCTCTCATCCAGCCTGCATCAGCCCCAAAATGTCCCTTTTTGGTCTTTCACAACTCTTGATTGGTTCTTTCACATTTGCATAGGCGTACATAATTTCCCCCAAACTCACATGACACTTCTGATTGGTTATCTGCATATAGAGAGGCGTGCATAATTTTACATAATCCCTCCTTTACATCATGCATAATTCACAGGCCATGTCCCCCAATGATTTCATAGGTTTACAGATCAGCAGGGGCATTCACCTAATCATCATGACATCATGCCATCACAAGACTCTTCCCAAGTTTACCTTGTTGTTTTGGCCATATAGCTCGTTAAGCTAAAGCTTATCTGCTAAAGCTAAAGCTTAATGATCTATACACTATGATTGGTCCCACAATCTCACTAATTGATGAATTGATGGATTGGTTGGTATTTAGTCACAGAATTTGGTAATGATCTGCAGTCTGCAGCCTGCAGCTCATTCACCATACTTCTGCACAAAGCACACAGCCACTGCCAGCCTCATAAGGTCAGATTGCCCCGCTACTTCTGCACCTGGTTAACCCAGTACTAGCTGGTGTGTATTGCAGAGATGTTTATTGTATACAAACAGCAGACTGCTCTTCGCCATTGTTGTGTCTTCAGTAGCTTTGAGCTGCCCCTGTTTGATAAACATAGCCGTTGTTTTCATTCCATCGCGGCACACAGTGACCCTCGGCAGCTCCGCTCAGCCGCTGGCAGTACTGATGCATAGTGTCTTGACCCAATAAATCATACAGAATTGACATAGATCTATTCCAACATCATTAATACATCTTTCTGATCATCGTTTCTGATCATTGACAAGAATCACACATTTCATTGATTAGAGATTGATTACAAATCACACTAATTACCACTTTTCTGTTACTCCACTACATTATACCAGAAAAATCTCATCCACAAAGCTGGGATAATTCCAACTTCTCCTGGGTCACTTGACACCCTCAGTCGTCTCACTCCACCTCTGTTCAGGTGTGGGCCTCTTCCTTTAAACAGATCACCTCTTTGCCAGAAAAGATTAAAGTTCTCAATGAAATGCAGCTCTCTGGTCTCGCAGACTTTGGACAACCATGTGTTCAGTTGAAGCAGCCGGCTGAATTTGCCCATCTTCCTATCGATGTTTGGGAGAGGGCCACTAATGAACGTTGGTATTGCTGCTTTATCAAGACTCTCAAACAGTTTGTTAAAGTCTCTTTTCAAGATTTCAGATTGTTCCTTTCTTGTATCCACTGCACCCACATGAACAATCAGCTGTTTCAGCCCCTGGTGTTTCTCCAGGACCTCAGGTAGGAGCCTTGTGATGTCAGAGACAGTGGCACTTGGATAGCTGCAAGTAACAGCTCTGTTTATATTAATGTTAGATATCGGTCCATCTCCAAGCACAAGGGTATCTTTGACCTTGACATGTGGCACAGATATTCTGTTCATCTGCTGCTTTGTACTCGCTCTCTGTTTGTTAAACTCAGTCACATTTGGCTCTGACAGTGGTAAAAATCTGTTTGTTAACTTTAACTTTATTCCAGGTGATGTTACATGTCCTCCTTTGATACCAACATTCTGACTTTGCTTTGGCTTAGCACCAAGTCCATTCTAAATGTCTTTACAGAGTCTTGGAAAAGACACTGTATCATTTAGCTTCAAGTTGTCAGTAGTAGTTTTTTCACCCTTTCCTTTGGAAGTAAATGTGGACTTCTTACCACTGGATTCCATTGGGAGCGTATCATGAAGTCTTTTCCAGTTTCTAAGGCAAAAATCCTTTCTTGAAGCGCCTGGATTTCTTGTTGATATATCCAACAGTTTTCACAGGGAGACTTTGTTTGGATCACTCCTTTGGGCATCTTGAGAGGTTTGTCGTCGCTGGTTTGTCAGATGAGTTGTAAAAAGCACAAAAATGATTCAGGAAGTCTTGGTACACTTAAAAGGATAAGAATAAAATCAAGTCCAAGACTTGTGGAAAAAAGTTGAGTGATTTAAAAGTGCATAAAACAGGAAACAGCAGGAGCAAGCAGCAGACACATCTGCAGTCTTCAGAGGCTAGAGCAGGAACTAGCCTCTGAAAACCAAGCAACTTGGTTTTAGTGTACAGGAGGAAAATTAATAAAACCATCAATGACTTTTCTGTTTTGTTTGATCAGCACTTTTACTGGCGTGTTACAGGCACTGTTCAGAAACAATTAGTTCAGGTACATGAATAAACACTTATGGTACAAAATCTTTCATTGTAAATATCTTATTTCTCAGCCTGGATACCGACTGCTTATAGTCCGGTGCAGCTTATATGGACAAAATATATATTTTGTTTATATTTTAATGGGTGCGGCTTATATTCAGGTGCGCTTTATAGTCCAGAAAATACAGTACTTTGATAAGTACTACTTTAAAAAAAAATGCTGTTGAAAGAATTATAATAATTATTAATTAACATAAGTGTATCTGACAATGCCACTGTGATTTTGGTCACATTATTTGATGTATTTTTTATTCAGTCAGTTCTTCATCAGATCAGCCTTGGATTCCTACAGCTCATACTGAAAAAAGTTCTCATTCATCATACAAAGTTTTGTGGATGGACGTGTCTGCTGTAACAGCAGTAATATTCTCAGTTTTCCTGGTTCTTGTTAGAACTCTGGCAACAGGGTTCATCATGATCTGAAGCTGTCTAATCAGAAAAAAAGAGCATTACAGTAATCAAGTCTACTGGAGATGAAGGCTGGATAAATTCCTGTAAATCTGCTCTGGACACCAGATCTCTGACTCTTTATATGTGTTTAAGGTGATACACAGCTGTGACAGTTACAGCCTTGAACTCGATCTTGACTAGATTCAACACCAGTTTTCTTTGTTGTCATACCTCTGGATTCAAGCTGGGCAGCAACTTTTAGCCGTTCCATTTTATAACTGAATAGCATTATCTCTGTGTCATCTTTATTCCCAACTGTCTTTGGGAATGTGGTGGACACCTGGGGGGCAGTGGCGATGGGTGCGAGGGCCCGATCAATGCTGCTTGCAGCTTTAATCAAAATTGTTTTTACTGGAAAATGATTATATATCTCAATGAGATCTCCCTAGTGGCTTTACCGACCAGTAGATGGCAGCATCTAGTTTTATATTCTCAAAGATGTTTGACCAAATATAAATGCAAAATGGTGAAGCGCATTTTCCTAATGTTTCTGGTGTTTTTCTTGGATGTGTTGTTGCTGATAAGGGGACTGTTGTCTGCTGGGTAGACTGATTTTTTTTTTTTTTTTTTCCCTGACCAGCAGCATATTTGATGATCATTTAGAGATTAGTTGGAGATCATTTCAACAAAAAGCATTTGCTATTTCCTGCCTTTAATGTATTGCTTTTGCCTACATTATTAGGAATTTTATTACTCTTTTCATTCATAGTTTTATATTGCTATAACTCTGTATATCTTATGTCATAAAATTAAAATCTAATGTAGCCAAAGGCAACCAATAACAGTTTGATATCACCCTCTGTAACATATTTTGTTAATTATTTCTTCAAGTGTAGCTTATAAATTGTGGTTATTATGCACTCAATCTGTCTGCTAGTCCAACTCTCCAGTTCTATTATTAGCAGGCCCGACACCATAATGTCTCATTCTGATGTATTTGAAGTTTAGCCTTATACATATCCATGATAAGCTGATGCTCACTTTGTGAAACATGAGAGAAATACCTTCTTTAAATTTCTGAATCAGTAAATCTGTGATCAATGTTGCAGTCTGCTTAAAGTCATGAATGCACACATACCAAGATGAGTTACACCTGGTTTGACTTTCTCAATCTGGCTTGGTGTTAGTGCAACCGAATAAGCCGCAATGAATTTAGTAGAATTTAGTAGAATAGGAAAATCCCCACTTTCTCAGACATCCTGAATCACTTAATTTCACTTTTGTGCAACAGCCCCCTCCAGCCTGTTAGGCTTTTTAATCCGGCCCGCCGGACTTAAAGAATTTATATTAATAAACCTTTACAATGTTATTTTCCCTGCAATTCTCAGGTGTGCCATATTACTTCATGTTTGCGCTTTACTCTTTACTCAGCCCTTCTGTGAAGATGAGTGGACCTAAGAAAAGGAAAGTGCATAGAGAATGTTGAGTGTTTAATAAAGAGTGGAAAACTAAATATTTTTCAAATACTGTGTGCCTGATATGCCAAGAGACTGTAATGGTTTTTAAAGAATATAATAATCAGCTGGCACTTTGCCAGCTGATTATTATATTATTATTATATTATTATTTATATATAGATATTATATTATATTTGGCACTTCAAAGATAAATATTTTGTTGTAATGCTTTTGTTTATTTTCAGTTGATATTAAAGCACATGTTTTCTACATATTCCAATAAAGTTTTTTTTTTCTCCTATGAGGTGGGTCACCAGAACACTCCATTCATCTGCTCCTGGTCTGGCCCTTGTGTCTGGCCCACTAGTCACAAAGTTTGCCCACCTGGTACAGGGTCTGCATGACTGAATAAGCCACACCCCACCGCACACCCGTAACTTCTACATACATTTCTTGCCATTTATACTTTTGACCTGATGCTGAAGAGAAAATGCCCCCTTGCCATACAGTCTGACAAATGGGAGTCAGTCTGGCCCTAAACAGTTGCTGTTACCTGAATTAGCTCCCGGCCTCGGAAGGCCAGTTATCTCAATTTCTCCTCAATGTTATGCCAACTGATGCTCTGCGCCCACCACCCCTCCCCTTCCCCCATGACACCTGTGGACAATGTAAAAGAGCACTACCATGGCCAAACAACATCTTTTTTTTTTTTAAATAATTTTATTTATTAGATTTTTCAACTTTTACAACAACAACAAATAACGATTCAATTCAATTCAATTTTATTTATATAGCGTCTGTTACAATGACAATTGTCTCTTGGCGCTTTACAGAGACCCAGAGCATGACCCCCGAGCAAATATCATTAACTAAGATTATATCATTAAATCCAATCAATGATAATGGCAGGTAAAAAACTCCCACGTAGGGAGAAAAAAAACCTTTATACCAAACAGTGGCAAGGAAAAACTCCACTTTAAGAGGAAGAAACCTTGAGCAGGACCTGGATCATATGGGGGACCTTCCTGCCGAAGGCCAGCCGGGTAGAGAAAGAAAAGATGGGAGACAGGACAGAGAGAGGATGGAGGACAGAGAGAAGATGGAGGACAGAGAGGATGTAGGACAGAGAGAGAAAAATACAAAAATATATACTTAGCAACACAGAAGGGAAATACTTTCTTTAAAAAATAAAAACAGAAACAAAACAACCTTAAAGAAAGAGAGAGAAAAAAAAACACGCAAACCCTCTTACAATATCTATATAACAAAATTAGAAAGTTCAAATATACAGCCTATGAAACTTGTACATCTTGCTGGCTTTTCAAGAAGACTGTAAATTGTTCCCATACTTTGTAGAAACTATGTAGCTTCCCCTTTGTAGTATAAGTCAATTTTTCCATAGCCAGAGTGTTAGACAGGGTCTTGAACCAAGCATTAACAGACGGTGCTTCCATAGCTTTCCATGAGATGGCAATGCAGTGTTTAGCTTGTAATGAGCACATGTATATCATCTTTTTTTATCTGCATTTGACAATCTTAGGTCTGTTGGGAAAAGTCCAAGAATGAATAATTTAGGACAGACGGGCAATCTGATGGAGCTAATCTCAGAGACTCGTTCTATTACCTTTTCCCAAAATTCCCTACTTTTAGGGCAGCTCCACAGGCAGTGATAAAGTGTGCCCTCCTCTAGACCACATTTAATGCAGAGGTCAGGGTTGTTGTTGTTGAGGCGGTGCAATAGGGAAGGAGTCATGTATGTGCGCATAATCCATTTATACTGTATAAGTTTAAATCTGGTATTGATAGTTTGAGTCTGTGCTGTGTGACACACCATTTTCCATTCATCCTCAGAAATTTCTGTCTATTTTCCATTCATCCTCAGAAATATCTGTCTATATGTCACTGGAACACTTCATTCTCTTTTCATTTGAAGATTCATTGGAATTTTCCACGATTAAGCTATAAGTAACAGAAATCTGACAACGTTTGTGCATATAATTTAGTACAGTCTCTTCAAGACTGGACAGTGGTGGTTTGTTTATGTGTTTATATTTTTTCAAAATGTAACTCCTAATTTGCAAATATTTGAAGAAGTGGTTCCTGGGTATATTGTAAGCACCATGTAATTCCTCAAAACTATACAATACCTTATCTGCATCATACATGTCTCTAATTTGACTAATTCCTTTCATTGCCCATGATTTGAACCCTGAGTCGTTTTCTTCCTGCTGGAAACCGGTGGTTTCCCCAAATTGGGGTAAACCCTGACAGATCTGGGTCAATGCCCAAATGTGATTGCACTTTGTGCCAGACTATGATGGAGTTTTTAATGAAGAGGTTGTGTGTATTCTTTAACAGGTTTTTCAATGAATCAGAAAATAAGTATAATTTTAATGGCAAGGTGGATTCCAAACAACATCTAATCACAAGAACTGTGCAGACTGTTGCTGGGACTAACTAGGTTAGGGTTAGGTAAGTTCACTGGCTCACTTTTAGCTGGCCCCTCTTGGATGACCCTCTGGGTCACCTGGTCTGCTGTACAGGGACACACACCCAACATTGGCATGTTGTCGCAGTATGTTAGGCTTTGTTTATTCTGAGGCTTTCTCTTTTTTTTTTTTTTTGAAGCGATACTTTTTTTGCCTCGTCTTTCACTGTGTCACCCTTTTCCTTATGTAAGGAAAGACAGGCCGCTAACTAGCTGCAGCCTCAGAGCACCGTCGACCCATGTCCTATGCTGTTTCTTTATGTTTTCTTGGACGATGTACTGGAATGTAATTTCATTAAACTGGGACACTGGCTCAATGACAAATAAACCAATCTTCTCTTATCTTATTGCAGTCATTATGGATGTGAAATCTAGCTATGGAGACCAAAACCATGTATTTATTAATTCTGCTGCAACGTTACATATTTTAACATGGAGGTCAATGAAGATTTGACTCACTTTTGTAGGTAGCCCTTAGTGGTCATTCAAGGAACTCTATTTTTTTTTTTTTTTTACTTTAGCAGTGGGCTCAATTTGCCTACTACCCAAGCTTGCCTGAATTAGTACCTTTTTATAAAAACATCTGGTAATTTCCAACTATTTTACCTTGTTTACTCTCATTGCAGTGTGGAGTTTGTTCCCCGCTATATTAAAACATCAGGTAATGCTACAGTTGATCACCTGTCGAAATACTTGGCAGTCCGACTAGCTCTGGAGGAGCTGAGAAGAAATGCTGAGGCCAGTCCTGTTAATGTGGAAGCTGCATCGGAGAAACAGTACACCATCTATATACCAACTGCTGGAAATCAGTTCACCGTGAGTACACTGCATAAAGAGGCAGACTGATTACCTGTACAACACTAAAAAGAAATGAGCACCTTATTGACAATAACTTGTATACAGGGAGTTGGTTACATAATGGTCACAAATGTTATAAACCAAAAAAGAAAGTCTCTTTGTGCTTCATCTATTATCTATAATTCTGATAATTGTGTTCCATAATAAAAAAGTCCACACATTACTACACATTTGAGCTGTAGACTTTATCCAGTAGTGTGAATATATTCTCAAAGTATATATTTCCATTTGGCTCTGTGTATCATCTTGAATGTACAACTCTCTGGACTGCTTAATCATTTCAATGACAAATAATAGCCTCAAGACATCTCATGGAGCTTTACACTGATCCAACAATTCCACCATTAATCTGCATTTGGCAATAGCCAGGAACAATTCCCTTTTAACAGAAAAAGAATGAGGAAAACAGACATAACAAAAAACAACCAATCATCATTTCTGAAAGTGCTTTGCAAAATCAGGGAAATTTTCAGCTGAGATTTAGAATGCTGCAATCTTTATGTTGTACATTTGATCTTTGGTTGCCACGACATCAGAATTAATCTTTTTTTCCCCTTCAGAAACAAGCTCTTACAATTAGTTAATAGATACATTTTTGGGCAACAAAGAAGCTGATGAGGTAAATTATGAAAAGTGGTTTATTGATGGATCATGGTGCGTGATTGAATTGCTGAACTTTGTTCCTAGGTTCTGAACGGTTCCTTCTCCCTGGAGCTGGTCAGTGAAAAGTACTGGAAGGTCAACAAGCCCATGGAGCTCTACTTCGCCCCCACGAAAGAACATAAGTAAACATCAATGAGAATATATCCCCTGATACATACTCACAGCTGCGCCTACAAAAAAAGAGGAAGGAAGATGTGTGGAGTTGGATTAAACCTGCAAAAGGACTTCATAAAGGAAAAAAAAAAAACGACGACAACTTTGTTTTATATACTTTATATCTTCCTCTGTGTCTCTTTTTGTCTCAGTAGACAGCAGATCAGGACAGCACACTGTACCTCTAACAGCGACTTTCTCCACACTTCATCTATAGTTTAAATTAGTTTTCCAACTTAGTTTTTTTGTTTGTTCTCAGCCAGTAATTTTTTATGTTGTGGTGACAGTGTTTATTTTAAAGAACAAACTTTGGCCAAATTGTCCAAAGTTTAGGAATATATTAATTTTTAAACAAGACCCAAAGCTATACAGAAAGCAAAGGCAATATTGAAAAATAAATGGATACAATCCCCATAACTTAGGTACATACAGCCACGGTTCAAAATAACAGCAGTGCATTTAGAAAAAACAAGAAAGGCTCAAAAAAGTGTGTAATAACTTCTATTTCCATGCATGCAAATGTATTTGGAACACTGCACATTTTATTCCAAATCAAAAAATCAAAAAAAAGGAAAAATGTATTTTTTTTCTTTTTACTATTTTGTGTTTTTTTTCTACAGAAAGTAAGGAAAAGGGAATATTAGCCTGTGCAGAAAAAGAATGAATTGTAGTATGAGGCCATTCATTCTGCAAATAAATAGTGGCCCATATTTAAGGACAAATGCAGCAAATGTAAAAGGGTAAAATGATTCATTCCAGACATTGTTCAGAAGAACAGAACAATTGATTAAATAGTTGATAGGAAAGGAGAAAACGTATAAAGAAGTGCAGAAAATGAAAAGCTGCGCAGCTTCAATTATTTCAGTTGCTTTAAAATGGTAACTGGAACCAGAAAGACTTGAAGGAAAATGGAAAAACAAACGGATCGAAGAATGGCTAAAATGACCCAAGCAATGATCGGCTCTTGGGGGATAAAAAAAAAATCTCAATTTACCTGAGAGTACTGCAACGATTCGATGTTCACATTGGCTAAGGCCAAGCTATCAGCAAAAGGCCCCTACAAAGTGCTATTTTTTTAAAAAAAAAACAAAAAATGTGCTGAAGAGGTTACGATTTGCCAAAGACTGGCCTAAAGAGAAATGGAGCAAAATTTTGTGGACTCATGAAAACAAGAATGTTCTTTTTGGGTCTAAGGGTCTGCACACAGTTTGTCAGATGCCCTCCTAACCCTGAATTCAAGCCAGTGAAGGGTGGTAAAGCGGGCATCATGATATGGGGATGAGGGTGTTGGGCCTATTTATCACATACCAGGGATCATAGATTGGTTTGGATACTTAAAAATACAATTTTCTTCAACAGCATGATAGCCTTTACTTTCTGCATAATAAATGATAAACGGTAGCAAATTAGAAAAATGTTTCTTGATTTGGAATAGAATTTGCAGTGTTCCCAGTGCATTTACATGTTTAAAAATAAGCTATTATAAGGATTTTAAGTTTAATTCACTTTTTAAACACACTGCTGTGATTTTGAACACAACTGCATATGACCATCTGATATATGTGCAACTGAACTATATAAAGGTAAAGATACATTTTTAACTTGAAAGACAGGATATGCAGCGTTTTGTAGTATATTGTTAGAAGGAGCCGTTTTTAAATATTTCATATCATTCCTGATCTGATTTTGCCATTTCAAAACTTTGACTAACCCATTTCCATTCACTCATCTGGATGTGTCTTTCTTAAATCACATAACTAATAGAATGAGAATCGGACAGATTCGGTCTCAGGCGATTTCTTGGTAGTCTGAATGTTTACATGTAAAACTTTCATAGTGAACTTTGATGTCCATTCTAAAAAAAAAAAAAAACTTGACTCCTACATGTTGAACATTACAAGGTGATTTCATGTAGACAATGTGATGAGGAGCAGACAGTGCACCTAATATCTATATCTAATGCATATGTTTTTTTTCATGTCCATGTAATCTTTGAAATAAAAACAAAAAGGGTCTGTATGTCTGCCATCTGTTTTTCAGGGGGTGCCTCTGCCCACAAAATAAAGCAAAAAGTGCTATAAGTATAAAGCTCTGCTGATGTCAATGCATTAATGGTCCAGTTATGCTATCAGCAATTCTCGCCTTTGCTTGTGCCACAGTGTTGGGTCTTTTTATAAATGTGTCTTGTAAAATGAAGGGGAAAATGTGTATTGTGGGAGGGATGAGGTAGATGGGTGCATATTTTTTTTTAATTTTAAAAAAAAAACATTTTTTTGGGGGGGGGGTTGGTCTTGCACAGAATTCCCTAAACAGAACTTTTCAGTGTTTTTTGGGTTTGAACATCAGTGGAAAGCAGCCATTTATTACAAAATTATTTGCTCTCAAGTACTTTAAAGCATGTTTTATAAGTTTGTTTTAGTCTCTATGTATGTGATCGATCTGAGTGCAAAAGCAACTAGAAAAGCACTCGGAGAGCGCAGACCTCTGCCAAGTGCAACAGTTCCCCCATATAGCCATTTACAGATTGCGATAAAATCCGTGTTCTGGATCAGATGCGGATCAGCCTTTGAAATTTGATAGAGGTTCCCACTGTCAATCCCTGAGTCAAATTTCATGAGTTTTGGGGAATAATTAACGGAGATATTGAGAAACAACATTTCCGGCCCCATTGACTGCAATGTTATCGAAAATTTGAAAGTGATCCAGAATCCAGGATTTCTTCCGGATCACAGCCAAAATGAAATCAGTTCTTCCTTTTCACATTTCTGACAACTCCTGAAAATTTCATCAAAATCCATCCATAACTTTTTTAAATATCTTACAGACAGACAGCATTTTACGATTCAGCTTTATCAGAAGGGGAAAAAATGTTTAAAGGTCTCCTTCCACAGCAAACCATTTAATTCTTGTTTTTTTTTTAATTACCATTGGTCAGTTCAAGTTGCACCTGCATGCCTCAACTTCAAAATGCTCTTCTACCCCTGTAGTCTGTATCAGCCTGTGATTTAAAACAGCCGGAAACACTGGCACTAAATCAGGGTCAAAAGTTTTCTAACTCAAAAACAAAAATCTGAAACTGAAAGTTGAAGTTTTATTATTGAACTTTGGGCTCTTATTTATTTTTTTCCACTTACAAATTTCCTGTTTTCAGATTTCAGATCTTTTTTTTTTTTCAGGATTAAATCTTTTTTTCCACTTTCAGATCGTATTTTTACAGGTTCAGATCTTTTGGCCCTGATCTAACATGCAGGGGCGGGACATCATGATTGACAAGGCTGAGAATCTTTCTTAAACACGTTACCTTTAGGAACTGTTGTACTGTTAACTATCCGAACAAATGATTTCTTAACCACTTTCACTTGTTTGACAGTGAAAACCCGATATACTATTAGGCAAGCTGCTTAGACCGGACCAACTGCAGTATAAAGAGATGATTTTGCCTGATTTTCCTTTTCAACAGCTATGGTTAACACTTCAAAAACGTTACACTTCTACATGCGGCTATTGAACATTTTAGTTACATAAAACACGAGCGAATCGGAAAAGCCGATCCGCATGTCACAGTGAACACATCCTGCCCCCGGAAAAACAAGAGGCACGAACAATTCAAAAAAATGACAGAAAGTTTGTGGCTGAGCTGTTTGCAACAGTGACAAATCTTCATTTGTCTTGCCTAAGAAAAAGGATCTACGGTTGGAATGTATTTTCGGAACACCATCAGCGAAGCAACTTTACTTGTGTGTTCTGATCATCAAAGTGATCATTCAAATTACGGTGCCGACAGTAGTGGATAAGTTGTGCTTAAAATCTGGATTTGTTCCATCACAACGATTGACACCAGCTCACAGGCTGTTAGAGAAAACCGGTTTTGTTCCAACTACGGTTGTTTCAAAAGCCTGTTCTACTCTTTAAAGGTGGAGTAGGTGATCTTTTTTGCAGCACTTTTTACAATATTGCCTGAAAACCTTTTCACATTCCCATTGCACCCACTGAAATAAAATGTTTGCAAAAAGAACCGAAACCAAAAAAAAAACTGACCAATCAATGTACTGATCATCTTTACATTTATTGGCTGCCTAATACGTCCATCAAATATCAATGCACTCCCTCCCTATGGTTCATGTAGTCATGAATCGTGTGAAGGCGTGGTTTCGAGGGGTGAGCTGAAGAGGAGGAGGCGGCGCCTTTGGGAGGAGGGAGGGAGTGGATATTTTCAAAATCTCACTTGAGTTGAATTGCTGGAACCGTTTTTTCAAACAACACCTACACCACCTTTAATAGGCTATAGCATGCATTACATTGGAACAAGCTATAGGTATGGTAACGTTGTCCACACCACAACCACTCGGTAACTTCGACCCAGAGAGTAACGTTAGCTTGATAAGTCTATAATTTTCCAACATAAAATTTGATAACTTGGTGTTTGCAGATTTTTTTGGCCAGGATTACAAAAAATATGGGTGTATCTCTGAAGACATTTGTCGTGTGTTTTGCTATTTGTTGCTGGTTATCTCTATCTAAATTGACAGACACCAACTGAAGGAGAACACATTAGAGCACAGGTGTCAAACTGACTCCTGAAAGGGCCGTGTGGCTGCATGTTTTTGTTCCAACCGTGCACCAGCACAGCTGACTTGTTTTAGTCAACTAGTTGTCTTCTATAAAGCTCTGAACCAGTTCAGTTGATTGAAACAAGTCAGCTGTGTTTCTGCATGGATGGAACAAAAACCTGAAGCCACACGGCCCTTTCAGGAATCAGTTTGACACCTGTGCTGTATGCTTTCTAGCGTCTCTCCTAATCCTGCTGCTGGTCCGTTTGCCTTTTTTCCTCCTTTTTTTGAATCCCTCCTAAAGAGAGGAAGTGAGGACGTCCCAACGCCACGCGTGTCACCGCTCACAGGCGCTTTTCTACATATACAAACACACAGTTCTTTCACTCAGATTATGCTCGCACAAACACAGTCAACATGAGCTCATCCCATACATGTAGAGGGAGATAAAGAGATGAAAAATAAACAGGCGTTGCAGAATAGAACAGAACAGAGTTGTAACTGTAGAGTTGTAACTAAAGATTTTCCCTTACAAGATAATTTTGGCTTTTTAACCCCTAGTGTTACCAACCCAATAAAACATTTCTTGACATGTCACTTTTGCATATAAAAAACCAATGCCAAAACTGCACTCACAGGCCTGTCCCTTGGCCACCATGACTTTCTTGTCGTAAAACAAAAAACAAACCTACGCTACAAAACTTTTTCCAGTGTCAAAACTGCACTTACAAGTTTTACAAACACCTGAAAAGTTCATTTTTGAGGTGTTTTGTCAAACTCCATATTCTCACATCAAAGGACTTGAAACTGCTTTCTTACTCAAATGATTTCGAGAGGTTTTCAGCATGAATCAGGAAATATGACCGTGAATAAGCATTATACTGGAATGTGCAGTATCAAGCGTATCAGCCTGTCAAAAGTTCATTTTTGAGTGGTTTTATCAAATTGTTATGGTTAGTATGCGACCCCAAATGCACGACACAGAGAGAGCAGAGTTTATACAGGTACGAGACCGTGTTTATTGTAAAATCCAACAGATAAGAGTCACTGAAGGAGAAAGCAGTCACTAGCACCGGAGTGCTAAGTCTGGGAAGCCCAGAACTGTGGGGTTGCACAGAAGTCCTATCTTCAGCCCCAGGAGAGAAGTCACTGGAAGAGAAACTCAAAGTTCAGTGAGGCAATCCAACCAGAACGTATCCACAAAGGAATCCACACGAAAGAGGCTGCGAGAGATCCAGCTCCGTTCCTCAGGGCCGTACCCCTCCCAGTCCACCAGGTATTGGAAACCCCGGCCCCTGCACCGGACGTCCTGCAGCTGACGGACCTTCCACTGCAGATGCCCATCCATGATCTCGGGTGGAGGAGGAGGAGGCATGAGAGGGCTGCGGGAGACGGGTTTCACCCGGGACACATGAAAAACGGGATGAATTTTCATAGAAGCTGGCAATCTCAGACTCACCGCAGCCGGACTCAGGACCCTCTCGATCACAAATGGGCCGAAGAAGCGGGGGTTCATCTTCTTGGCCGAAGTAGGTAACGGTAAGTCTTTGGCAGACAGCCACACCTCCTGTCCGGGTTGGTATGTGGGGGCAAGGGAACGGCGCCGGTTGGCCCCTCGCCGGGCATGATCCGTAGCCCGAAGTAAGGCTGCCCGAGCAGTGGCCCATATCCACCGACAGCGGTTCAGGTGGTCCTGTACAGAAGGGGAAGCTACCTCATCCTGCTGCTCCTTGAAGAGAGGCAGCTGGTACCCCAAGGCTGGTTCGAAGGGGGAGAGGCCGGTGGAAGAGCTGACCAGGGAGTTCACCGTGTATTCCACCCAGGGCAGGAAGCGGCACCAAGAGGTCGGCTTCTGGGCGGAAACGCATCGGAGAGCCGACTCCACGCTTTGGTTCATCCGCTCGGTCTGGCCATTAGTCTGAGGATGATAGCCTGAGGAAAGACTGACCGTGGCCCCCAAACCCTTACAGAAAGCCCACCATACCTTCGAGACAAACTGGGGCCCTCGGTCCGAAGACCATGTCCAGGGGAACTCCATGGAGGCGGAACACGTGGTCTGTCAGCAGTTCAGTGGTCTCGAGAGCCGAGGGAATCTTGGGGAAGGCCACCAGGTGAACTCCTTTGCTGAAACGATCAACAATGGTTAGAATTACAGTATTCCCTTTAGAGGGGGGTAAACCAGTGACAACGTCCAGGGCGATGTGGGACCAGGGTTGACCAGGAAGGGGCAGAGGCTGCAGCAGGCCTGACGGAGGCTGGTGTGAAGGCTTACTGCGGGCGCAGGTGGGGCAGGCGACGACGAAGTCGTGAAAGTCTCTCCTCATAGTGGGCCACCAAAAACGTTGAGGCAGGAAGGTGAACGTGCAAAAAACCCCAGGATGACAGGCCAGCTTGCTAGAGTGCCCCCACTGGAGAACATGTGAACGGGTAGACTCAGGTACAAACAAGCGCCCAGGAGGGACCCCCCCCCCGGGAGCTGGATGGGTACGGAGGGCCTGCATTCCCCAGGCCACCCGACCCACCACCTTGTTTTCAGGAAGGATGGATCCTCGGTGGTTGGCTCCTTGGGATGCCACTCCTCCAACACTGCTACAAATGCCAACAGTTCATGGTTACCAATGTCGTAGTTCCTCTCGGCCGGAAGGAAAAGGCGGGAGAAGAAAGCACAAGGATGGACCTTTTGGTCCGTGGCCGAGCGTTGAGAGAGAGAGAGAGAGAACAGCCCCCAGCCCTGCATCCGAGGCGTCAACCTTCACAATAAACTGTCTCTCAGGATCAGGGTGTAGCAGGACAGGTGCACTGGTGAACCTTCTCTTGAGTTCTCTGAAGGCAGCGTCGGCGGTGGGAGACCAGGAGAATGACGTGGAAGGGGACGTGAGCGGTTCTGCGATACCACTAAAGTTGCGGATGAACCTCCGTTAGAAGTTGAAAAAACCCAGAAAACTTGGTAGGTCCTTACGGGAGTGGGCCAGTCAACCACCGCCTGGACATTGCCGGGGTCAGCTCGTGTTTGTCCTCTCTCCACGATGAAACCTAGGTAGTCCACATAGGAGGCATGAAAGTGGCATTTCTGGGCCTTGACAAACAGCCGGCTTTCGCAGAAGTCGCTTGAGCACTCGTCGGACGTGCTGGACATGCTCCCCGAGAGTCTTAGAGAAGATGAGGATATCATCTAAATAAACCACAACAAATAAGTCCAGCATGTCGCGGAGTACATCGTTCATTAGGGTCTGGAACACTGCTGGGGGCGTTGGTGAGGCCGAAGGGCATGACAAGGTACTTGTAATGTCCTACGAGGTTTCTTGAAAGCGGTCTTCCACTCGTCTCCTTCCCTTATGCGTACCAGGTGATAGGCACTGCGTAAATCCAGTTTAGTAAAAACGGTGGCCTGGGTCAGGGGCTCGAGGGTGGAGCTCATGAGCAGCAGGGGGTACTTGTTGCGGACAGTGATCTCATTCAGGGCGTGGTAATCGATACAGGGGCGGAGATTGCCGTCCTTTTTGATGAAGAAGAAACCGGCCGCTACCGGAGATGATGAAGGTCGGATAAGTCCCGCCTCCAGCAACTCCGTGATGTATTTCTCCATGGCGGCCTTCTCAGGGACAGACAAGCTGTAGAGACGACTGCCGGGGAGGGGAGCCCCAGGGTGGAGGTCGATGGCGCAGTCGTAGGGACGATGAGGTGCTGAACACCTCCCCAAGATCATGATACACAGTGGGGAACAGCAGAGAGGTCGGTCGGAGCGGCGACAGGGTTCTGGCGGGGCAGCGCTCCAGAATAGAACCGGTGGACCAAGCGATGCGAGGTTCATGTTGAATCAACCAGGGGAGTCCTAGTATCACCGGAACTGGATGACGTAGAATCGCCGCTGCTCCACGTGATTGCCAGCAATGGTGAGGGTGACAGGACGAGTGTGTTGAGTAACGCTGGCCAGGCGTCGTTCATCCAAGGCAAAAGCCTCCATCGGTCTCTCCAGGGGCAGCAGCGGGACTCCGATCTGAGCAGTGAAGTCCGCATCGTCGGCCCCTGAATCGATGAGTGTCTCTGCGGTAAATCGCTGATCCTCCCAGGACAGCTGACGTTCACCAGCTGATTCTCAGGGCGACGGGAGTAGGACAGGCGGCTCATCAGTATCTCCCGACGTCCTGATGAGCCTGATCTTTTGGCTGCGTGAGGCAGGTCCTGATAAAGTGACCTTTCAGTCCACAATAAATACAAAGTCCTCCTCCTAAAGCGAGCCTCTCGTTCAGCTGGGTTCAGCCGGGTTCTGCCCAACTGCATGGGCTCCTCTCCCGGGGTCGTGTGGGTCAGCGGGCGGTAATCACCAACCGGGATCGGCTGAGAGATGGGAGTCCTTTCAGGTGGGCCGGCGCGGTGGCGACCGGCGCTGCTCCTGTCTCCTCTCCCTGATCCGTCCATCGATCTTGATGGCAATAGAGATGAGTCCCTCCAGGGACGTCGGTTCCTCTCATGTGGCCAGTTGATCCTTAATGGTCTCGCTGAGACCCCTCCGAAAAACCACCCGGAGGGTCTGGTCGTTCCACCCACTCTATGGCGGCTAGTCTGAACGCGACGGCATAATCCGATACTCTGCCGCTGCCTTGTTGAAGTCTGATGAGTCGAGCCCCTGGTTCCATCCCACAGGATGATGGAACACTTTACGGAGTTCAGAACCAAAGTCCTGGTAATTATGCCAAACTGGGTCCCCATAGACCAGCAGGCGGTGGCCCACTGCACCGCTCGCCCCATGAGCAGGTTGGTCATGTATGCGATGTGAGCCGTGGTGGTGGAGAACATACTGGGCTGGTGCAGGAAGACGAGCTCGCACTGCATAATAAACGTGGCGCAGTTCTCGAAATTGCCGTCGAATGGTGGTGGGTTGGAGATGCTGGGCTCTCGGGACGTAGGTTGGGGGGACGGAGGAGGAACGGTCGCAGGTGCAGTGTCCTCCCCGACGACAGGAGCTGGCGGATCCCGCGGTTGCCTCAGAGCGGTGGTGAGAGCGCGGAGTTGATCCAGCACTTCTGCCTGCTGACCGGCCATAGTCAGCTGTTGGTTAGCAAGAGTGTCCACAGAGGCTTGGAGAGGCTGGATCTGAGCCTGCAGGGTCTGCACCGCAGGAGCGTTTGCCTGCAGCTGCTGGGTGATCTGGATCTGTTGGCAGAGAGCCGCTTGCACTGGGCTGGTGTGCGTGCTCCCAGTGTCGGCTGGGGTCGTTGACATTTGGCGAGTTCTTACTGTTATGGTTAGTATGCGACCTCAAATGCACGACACAGAGAGCAGAGTTCTTTCAGGTACGAGAATCTTTATTGTAAAATCCAACAGATAAGAGTCACTGAAGGAGAAAGCAGTCACTAGCACCGGAGTGCTAAGTCTGGGAAGCCCAGAACTGGGGGGTTGCACAGAAGTCCTATCTTCAGCCCCAGGAGAGAAGTCACTGGAAGAGAAACTCACAAAGTTCAGTGAGGCAATCCAACCAGAACGTAAGTTTTGGTTGGATTGCCACAAAGTAATCCACATGCAGTAATCCAAACGAAAGTATTCCAGAGCAGGCGTAGTCACAAGGACGGTAATCCAAAGCAGGAGTAATTCCACACGAAATAAATCCACCAAGACGCCAGCACGAGAAGGGTGAGGACGAGTACTCACAGACGGGACACCAGGAACTGCACTCAGGGAGGGAAGGCAAGAACTCCCACGGAGCTCTGGAGCGATCGGGTATATATCCATCCCGGGGAACGAGGCCATGAGCTGCAGGTGCGTGATTAGGTGATGAGCATCAGGTGTGGGTTCTCTGGCTGAGCACTGGGACGTGCTGGGCGTGTCCTCCTGCTGCTCAGCCGGTGGAGTCACGACACAAACTCCATATTCTTACATCAAAGGACTTGAAACTGCTGTCTTATTCACAATCAGGGGCGCCGAAAAGGGGGGGTAAAGGATACGGATTATAGGGGCCCATGATTGAGGGGGGCCCAGAGAGGCCCCTAAAGATGATCAAAAATAGCATCAACAAATTTCGCCGCTGTGTTGGGGGGCCCGGTAAAGATTCTTTTCATGGGGCCCAAAATCCCTAGCGGCGCCCCTGTTCACAATACAATGATTTCAAGAAGTTTTCAGCATGAATCTCAAGAAATATGACCGTGAATAAGCATTATACTGGAATGTGCAGTATCAAGCGTATCAGCCTGGAAAAAGTTCATTTTTGAGGTGTTTTGTCAAACTCCATGTTCTCACATCAAAGGAAAATCCTGTCTTATTCACAATACAATGATTTACAAGTAGCTTTCAGCGTAAATCTCAAGAAATATGACCGTGAATATGCATTATTCTGGAATGTGCAGTATCAAGCGTATCAGCCTGTCAAAAGTTCCTTTTTGAGGTGTTTTGTCAAACTCCATATTCTCACATCAAAGGACTTGAAACTGCTGTCCTATTCACAATACAATGATTTCAAGTTCATGAATCTAAGGAAATATGACCGTGAATAAGCATTATACTGGAATGTGCAGTATCAAGCGTATCAGCCTGTCAAAAGTTCCTTTTTGAGGTGTTTTGTCAAACTCCATATTCTTACATCAAATGACTTGAAACTGCTGTCTTATTCACAATACAATGATTTCAAGAAGTTTTCAGCATGAATCTCAAGAAATATGACCGTGAATATGCATTATTCTGGAATGTGCAGTATCAAGCGTATCAGCCTGTCAAAAGTTCCTTTTTGAGGTGTTTTGTCAAACTCCATATTCTTACATCAAATGACTTGAAACTGCTGTCTTATTCACAATACAATGATTTCAAGAAGTTTTCAGCATGAATCTCAAGAAATATGACCGTGAATAAGCATTATACTGGAATGTGCAGTATCAAGCGTATCAGCCTGGAAAAAGTTCATTTTTGAGGTGTTTTGTCAAACTCCATATTCTTACATCAAATGACTTGAAACTGCTGTCTTATTCATAATACAATGATTTCAAGTAGTTTTCAGCATGAACCTTAAGAAATATGACTGTAATCAAGCATTATAGTGGATTCTGCAGGATCAAGCGTATCAGCCTGTGAAAAGTTCATTTTTGGAATAAATCTATATTGTGTCATCAAGGGACCTGAAACTGCTGTCTTATTCACAATACAATGATTTCAAGTACTTTTCAGCATTAATCTTAAGAAATATGACTTTAATTTAGCATTATACTGGAATGTGCAGTATCCAGTGTATCAGCCTATCAAAAGTTAATTTTTGAGCTTGTTCGTCAAAATCTATATTTTGCCATCAAGGGACTTGAAACTGCTGTGTTATTCACAATACAATGATTTCAAGTAGTTTTCAGCATGAACATTAAGAAATGTGACTGTGATTAAGCATTATACTGGATTATGCAGAATCAAGCGTTTCAGCCTGTGAAAAGTTCATTTTTGGAAAAAAACTATATATTGCCATCAAAGGACCTGCATCTACTGTCTTATTCACAATACAAGGATTTCAAGTAGTTTTCAGCATAAACCTTAAGAAATATGACTGTGATTAGCAGATACGGTTGATTCTGCAGAATCAACCGTATCTGCCTATGAAAAGTGCATTTTTGAGAGATCTGGAGACGAGGGGAAGGGGGGGTCTTCACGACGCAAGGCAGGAATGAGACAGAGACGGAGAAGGCAGAGGGTGGGGGTCCAGGTGAGCCCGGAGATAGTGGAGGGAGGAAGAGATCGGGAGATGAGGGGAAGGGGGGGTCTTCACGATCTGAGGCCAGAATGAGACACAGAGACAGAGACGGAGAAAGCAGTGGGCGGGGGTCCGCACGTACCCCAATAGCAGAGGGAGGAAGAGATCAGAAGATGAGGGGAAGGGGGGGTCTTCACGATCTGAGGTCAGAATGAGAGACAGAGACAGAGAAGGCAGAGGGTGGGGGTCCACATGAGCCCGGGGATAGTGGAGGGAGGAAGAGATCTGGAGACGAGGGGAAGGGGGGGGGTCTTCACGATCTGAGGCCAGAATGAGACACAGAGACAGAGATGGAGAAGGCAGAGGGTGGGGGTCCACATGAGCCCGGGGATAGTGGAGGGAGGAAGAGATCTGGAGACGAGGGGAAGGGGGGGGGTCCTCACGATCTGAGGTCAGAATGAGAGACAGAGACAGAGAAGGCAGAGGGTGGGGGTCCACATGAGCCCGGGGATAGTGGAGGGAGGAAGAGATCTGGAGACGAGGGGAAGGGGGGGGGGTCCTCACGATCTGAGGTCAGAATGAGAGACAGAGACGGAGAAGGCAGAGGGTGGGGGTCCACGTGAGCCCTGGGGATAGTGGAGGGAGGAAGAGATCTGGAGATGAGGGGAAGGGGGGGTCTTTACGACACGAGGCAAGAATCAGAGACAGAGATGGAGAAGGCAGAGGGTGGGGGTCCACGTGAGCCCAGGGATAGTGGAGGGAGGAAGAGATCTGGAGATGAGGGGAAGGGGGGGTCTTCACGACAAGAGTCAAGAGTGAGAGACAGAGACGGAGAAGGGGGTCCACATGAGACCCCCACCCTCTGGAGACGAGGAGATGAGGGGAAGGGGGGTCTTCACGACGCAAGGCAAGAATGACAGACAGAGACAGGGACGGAGAAGGCAGAGGGTGGGGGTCCACATGAGCCCGGGGATAGTGGAGGTAGGAACAGATCAGGAGACGAGGGGAAGGGGGGGTCCTCACGATCTGAGGCAAGAATGAGAGACAGAGAAGGAGAAGGCAGAGGGTGGGGGTCCACATGAGCCCGGGGATAGTGGAGGCAGGAAGAGATCAGGAGACGAGGGGAAGGGGGGGTCCTCACGATCTGAGGCAAGAGTGAGAGACAGAGATGGAGAAGGCAGAGGGTGGGGGTCCACGTGAGCCCGGGGATATTGGAGGGAGGAAGAGATCTGGAGACAAGGGTAAGGGGGGGTCTTCACAACACGAGGCAAGAATGAGAGACAGAGATGGAGAAGGCAGAGGGTGGGGGTCCACGTGAGCCCGGGGATAGTGGAGGGAGGAAGAGATCTGGAGACGAGGGGAAGGGGGGGGGTCCTCACGATCTGAGGTCAGAATGAGAGACAGAGACGGAGAAGGCAGAGGGTGGGGGTCCACGTGAGCCTGGGGATAGTGGAGGGAGGAACAGATCTGGAGATGAGGGGAAGGGGGGGTCTTCACGACGTGAGGCAAGAATGAGAGACAGAGACAGAGACGGAGAAGGCAGAGGGTGGGGGTCCACGTGAGCCCAGGGATAGCGGAGGGAGGAACAGATCTGGAGATGAGGGGAAGGGGGGGTCTGTCAGGTTCAGCCAACCTAAAAAAACACTTTTAAGAAGGAAGACAAGAGACAGTTATTACATTTACTTGCTAGGAGAATGGACAGAGAGTGCTCAGTTACAGTCTCCAACCCGCTCTGAGTTGACTCCTGCCGAACTCCTTCTTTTATTGTCTTAGGACGTCCCTGCTTTACATGGGATATGCAGCTCTAAGGGGTTTGGGGAGTGACTAACTGCATATCTTAATCTGACCTATCTAAGTACACTGATCAGTACATAGCTGTACAATGCCCAATGTTCTCTGGTGCAGTTCCAGTTCCCGGCTCTTTTCCTTCTGTTCATATGATAACTCTCACACTCTTATACAGCATGTTATCCAGCAATCACACAAGCCATTTTAAAGGTGACACATACTTAACTTCTTTCAGTAGTTCTTCACTAGGTAGGGTACAGTTTAATAGCAAATGTGTGATAACTATGTATAATTAATCCAACATTTCCCTCCTGTTTATCATATATTTGCTCAAATTCTCATCTCATTTTAAAACAACCACTTCAGTTAGATTTTTGGCTGTAAGATCATTTTTATGAGCGCAAACACTGGCAACTCAGGGTCATTTCCATGTCAGTGTTGGAAAGTAATTCCAGGATGAATGAAGTTTCTATTGGAGTTGGGGATGTGTAACACTGATACAGCATTTGATATCATTTTCCTGAGGCATGATATGACACATAATTTAAATAAAATGTACAGGTGTAAGAAACTTTAAAAATAACTGCTACCACACTCCACTTGTAAACCATGTGGTCAAGTTTAATCCTGGCATCTTCCTGGGTCTTCATATGGTTATCCAGTGTTTGACTTAGATGGGCTCCACCATCAGGAGGGGTCAGTGTCATGAAGACCCCTCGGACATCAGAGGTCAAAGGTTTATGGCCTTCTACTGGTCACCTTGCACATCCGTTGGGCATAGACCATTGGTTGACCGACAGGTTGCTGGCTGGACACTTTGAATGGTTGAAGATATGCAAGGTGACATCTCCCACACCAGTATCTTGGGAGGTAAGTCTTAGGCCCGAAGTGCCATACCAGCGGCGGAGCGTCAGGGGGGACTGGGGGGGCGGTACTCCCCCGGCCCGGGCCCTGGGGGGCCCGGTGAAAGACGAAGAAACAGGCCTTTCCCTAAATGTCGGTTACACTTTGCACATCCGTGGATTCAACCATTTCTGCGCGAAATAATTCGTGCTTCGTCTGAGGTAATATATAGGTTGCTCCAGCCAGAATAAATCATGGTTGGTCAAAAAATGTAAGACTAACTTTGGTCATGTAGTTTTATTCAACACAGTAAATTAAATGTTGTGCTGCATGGCTGGCTTCATGTTCACTCTCACAATTAACTTTGCAATGTGCAAAGTTACAAGATCTCCAAATGTATTTTGGGTAAAATCGTCATCAACAGCCGTCCATCAGCGTCATCATCAATTACTAGTCAACAGAGTCAACGCGGTGGAGGCTGGTGGATCAAAGACTAATGTAATTATGAGTGGCAGTTCATATAAACATAAAAGTGGAGCGACAAAATGCAAAGAAAGGAAAAAAAAGAGCGCAGGAGAAAACGAAACTTAAAAAGCTGGACACGTATTTTGTTCGTCCCAATCCTGGACATGAAGCTGTCATTGTTGGCATCGAGTCAAGCCCGCAAAATGTGGCAGCGCGGTCAGGGAGCCAGATTCACAGGTACAATTTATCACAATCACTGACACAGAAAACAATACGCAAGTTAGTTGTAAACTGCTAATGTGGTTGTTATCGGAGTAGCCCGGCCACCTAACGTTTTTATTAGGGGCCAGGTAGCCTAACGTTATTATTAGGGACCAGGTAGCCTAATGTTATTATTAGGGGCCAGGTAGCTTAACGTTATTATTAGGGGCCAGGTAGCCTAATGTTTTTGTTCTCATGGTTTGTTAGACTTCATGTCGGTTTTGTCGGGTTACGTCAGCAAGAGATGATGAGCTCGTCGTGTACCCTTTCAATAGTGGTGAGTACTTCTGCTATTTTATATTGAATCTATGTTTGTATGTGAACGTGTGGACCGCTGTGCCAATTTTACAAAACGTTCTCACTATTGATACAGTAACTGTGCTCTTATTAGTTGAAGTTGCTCGTTAAAGTGGGTGTCAGAATGATGATGTAGCTACCTGTGGTGCTGAACTGCTTTGACTTTGTGTTGTTATATTATTAGGGGCCAGGTAGCCTAACGTTTTTGTTGTTCTCTTGGTTTGTTAGACTTCATGACGGTTTGATTGATTTAAAAATGACATGGTTGCTCATTGTGGTGTTGATCTCTTCCTCAAATGCTTTAAGCTATGTGTCAAAAATGTAGTAATGCTTGTAAGTCCCGCTATTGCGGGCATACGTATGTTGTAAAACGATGTAATCACAAGCTTTATTAGGTTTAAAGGGCCCGGTCATGTGCCCCGCCCCCGGCCCGGCAGTGACATGTTCCGCTACTGTGCCATACCATGTCGGGTGGTGTAGGATAGCCTTCTTCGCCTGGCAACTCCAGACTTAACTCTCCTGTGTGGTTCAGAGCTGCAGTATTGAGGTTCCCCGCAGCGACATCATGTCCTGTGAGAGTGAACTGTTGCAAGTTTTTAAATCTTCTTGCTGGGTCAAACGGGTATGATTGTCTTAGATGTGGAGTATCCCAGGTAGACACTGGATATATTCATCCCAGTGCATTATCTCTCAAAACAGAAGGGTGTTGTTGTGGATTCCAATCCACGGCTGTTCACACACATCAGTCTGTCATCCATCTGTGTGATTTATTAACGCTCTTTGTGAGCATATTGGTCTTCCTTCGACCACACATCCGTTGTCTCTTCCAAGGTGATTGATGGTCGAACAAGTAAGGGTGACAAATCCTAAAATGGTCCTGCACGTGGCTCCCCGCATCTTCTCCTGAGTGCCCCTAAATTGGTAAGGTTCAGTTGGTTTCTTCACCGGGTTGAGATGGTCCTGCCCTGTTGGCTTAGACCCCCTTTGTATCCGGCCTTCCACCTTACCGTCGCCGGGCCTTCTACTCAGGTTGCAGTTTGCAGTAGCTAAGATATCTCCAGCTGGACCTTTCTGCAATATTCACTGCTGTAGGGGTCGTCAGGAGCACACGATATAGACCCTCCCAACGAGGGCTCGACCATGACTTCCTTTTGATCACCTTGACATACACCAGGTCTCCGACCTTCACCAGGGATTCCTGTAGGACAAAGGGAGACCTTTCTGGGAGAAGATTTGCTCGCACAGATTATTTTGCTTGTAGAACCAAGTAATCACATATCCATGTTGTTCATCAGACTGTTCAATTTCTTCAGGAAACATTGGTAACCTGAAAGGTTGGATAAAATCATTAGATCCTACTGCTCTGGCCATTGATGTCCTGTCTGTTCTATGCAGTGTATAGAGTTTGTTCACGAGATCAACCATCTCATGGCCATGCCATGTTGAGACATGGCATGGCCCATGGCTCAAAATCTCCATTGCTTTATGCAAAGCTTTTGGCAGGACTGGTAGTCCTTTTATGGAGTAATTGTCATTCTCTATATGCACTCCTTCAGAGAGCCAGAGCTTCTTTCCAGCTGCTGGTGCAGCCATTTGCATGTCTCTGAGAACTGAATGGTCAGTAATGTCCGGAGTGGACATTTTGGCGTGAAGGTTGTGCAGCTGCCTGCAGCTACTCTCTTAGCAGTTTGGTCAGTGAAATAGTTGCCTTTTGACATGTAATCCTCTGCACAGGTGTGTGCAGCACATTTTCAGACTGGACAGGCAGCATGGTGGCTTGCAAAAGTTCCTTAAGCAGCATGAGTAGCATGAGTCACTGGTTTTCCAGTTGACGTCATACCTCTGTGTTCCTACTGTTTTGCAAAATAAAACAGTGTGGACTAGCATATTGACTATCTGTGTAGACCGTCAGCGATTTCTTTCTGGCTAAACTACATGCTTGGGTCAAAGAAATGAGTTCTGTCGCTTGTGCTGACATGTGCACTGGAAGGTGACAAGCTTCTATAACATCGGATGCAGAAACCACAGCATACCCTGTCTGGCATATGCCCTGTGGAGTCTTAGATGAGGATCCATCTACCAACCAACCCTCACCTTTACTTAGTGGGACATCAGTAAGGTCTGGGTGTGGCAGATGGATTCCCTGAGCGGTCTGTACATCATTGTGTGGTTCCCCATCTTCTGGTGTGGGGAGTCATCATTTTATCTCTGTGCAGTTGCAACAGTGAAACCGCTGTCCATGCCATGTGGCATGCTGGGGATAAAAACTCATCAGAGTTTGCAACAAGAGTACATGCACAGCATGTGGCTCTAGCAGGGTGGTTGGGTGATATAATCTCACATCTGCTGAACTCTTGACAACTAGGGCAGCTGCACAAACTGAACACAGTGTGGCAGCGCTGTGGCCACAGGGTCTAGTTTCTTGGAGTAGAAAACAAACCATCAACCTGCTTCCATGTTTTTGCAAAAGGGCTGCAGTCATGAAACCATTTTGCAGTCCACTGTCAAGGTGAAAGGCTTGCTGTAATCTGGCAACGCTAAGACCATTGTGGTCTTCAGGGCTGATTTCAGACTATCAAAGGCCTTTCCAATGTTCTCTGTCCATAGAACTTTGTCATTCATTGCCATTGGTTTGCAATAAATAGCATCGTGCAGAGGCTGGGCTATCTCTGCATAATTTAGCACCCGAGCTCTGTAATAGTAGCACAGGCCTAAAAGGGCCATCATCTCCTGTCAGCGGTTTAGGACCTTGGCTTCTGTTTGTGTTACGCCATCTGCTGACTTTACCATCATGGCATTGGATTTTTAGAAATTTGGAACAGGGGTTTTAAACAGGGGTGGCGCTAGGGGGTAGCTTGCAGTTGCTATAGCAACCCCAAAATATGGCCGAGCAACCTCAAAGCAACCCCAAGAATGGAGACTATTAAAAATCAAAAAATCTTAATTGTGTTAAATAAAATAAAATTGTGACAATTTAATTTAAAATTAATTTCATGTGTTTTTGTTTTAAATTAAAATAAAAGGAAGATGATTAAAAACGATGAGAGAGAGACTCGTCTCGCGAGAGCTGGCCTGCAGGGGTCACGCGAAGTCAGCTTGTGAAAAAAACCGGGCCGTTAGAAAAATTACATCAAAATGGAGGCTATCTGTTGAAGCGTAAATCTGCCAGATCTCTTCTGATGTGTACTTATGTGAATATTAACTGGTTAAAATGTGATGAGCAGATTATTGTCAAATGATTTGTAGTCTGAGCTGTTAATGTGCATTTCTCACTGCTGTGAAAAGCGGTAAAATTATAATAATGAACTTTAAATTGATTTTTTTTATCTGTTTAATGGCATCCGCGCTAGTTTCAGATAGCGCTGATTAGAATGAGTAGGCCGGTAATGACATACATATCCATATTTATGCTATTTAATTGGTATTGCAATTAAATTGTCCAGCAACTCTATACAATTGTTTAGCAACCCCTAAGCAACTGCAATGAAAATGTTCTGGTGCCGCCACTGGTTTTTAACACAGTTTTGCTGGCCCCCGAGTCACATAAGAAACCCACATCTTTCTCAGTTACTTTCAGGGTTATCATTGGATTTACTACAAAATCTGACAACATTGTGAAGCTCATTTCCACAATCCAGAAACTCCTTGCATGCTTCCATATTGAGGGTTTCCTCCTTATTTCAGGATTGCCAGTCCTTCTGTACTGGTGGAGCAGATGGCTCTGCTCTGGTTCCACCAGATGAACGGCAGTCAAAATGGCCTGGCTTTGACCATGATCAGCAGGCACTTTTATTTTGTTTTCCACCTCCATAATTGTAATTTTTCCACATCTATAATTTGTTTAACTTCGGATATTCTGTTTTAGTCTTGGTTGGGGCGTCATTGATCAAAAGCTAACATGGAAACATTACTTTGAATACATTAAAGGGAAAATCTCTAAATCACTCACAATCCTGTATAAATTGAGCACTGATTGTTGCCTACATGTCTTACTGTGTGGAATTGTGGGTATCCACCTTTAAATTCAATTATAAAACTGTAAAAACCAGCTCTACGTATTAGGCTGATTATTATGCTCACATGGAAATACTTTTCCTAAATTCCCATGTTATGAAATTTTATGATCTATTTCATTGCAAATTAGGTTTAGAGCAAAATCAAAAATGCTCCCAAACTAAATACAGTGGTTTTTTTCAGTTCAGGACAGCCCTGATCATCTCAGAGGTGCTTTGCTGTACAAAAGCTAAAAAAGGTATGAAAAGGAGATGTCTCTTCCATTATTGGAGTTAAATTCTGGCACAGAAATTAAAAATAAATAAATAAAACGGATCCTCCGACAATGTTCTCACAATCTTTAAATGGAAGAGAGGCTGCTGTAGGCCGGACTAGTGACAACTACCCAGCGTTCTGTGGAGGTGTGCACTGAGGTCATCAGAAGACTATAAATTCTATCATCATATCTGTTTTGATCTAATCTGTACCAGCGTTCTGTCCTTCAGCAGGAAGAACTGCGACCAGGTCTCGAGTTGGAGGATAAGAAAAAAAAAAAAAAAAAAAAAAAAAAAACTGTTGTGTGTACTCTTTCGACAGTGATTACAAACTTAAACGTTTCAGCCTGATAAGTAGAGGACTGCTTACAGCACGTCTGTGAGGGACCAAGCGGACAGACTAGAGAGACACAGTCTTAAGTAGCGAAAATATCAAATTTATTTTACAAAAATAGGTAAAAACCTTCAAAATACTTTTCCAAAATCATAAACTGGGCCCATCAACTGAAAAAGAACCAAACAAACCAACAACCAAAAAACCTAAATGACAAACAGGGGAAACATTTATAGTGGGTGATCAGTCCACCAACACAGACACATGGGGGAAGACAAATCTACAAACTAAACTACAAAAGTTACAAGACAGAAATCAATTAATTACTCAAATAAATGTACTCTTAATTAGGCAAATCAGAAATACCACCAAAGTAATGAAAACCCTCAAACTATACAATTTAACTAAAACTTCCACTCTTCAACTCTAGCAGGAGATGGTGCAGTCCATAGCCTCCAATTCCTTATGCAATGCAGGTGTGGTTCTGATGGCTCTCCAGACTGCAACTCCTTCACGCCCCTGATGAGTTCCTGTGTATGTGTGGCTGTCCATCACACTCTTCCCCTCTTCAGAGCCCTCGCTGGTACAGCGAGAGAGGTAATCTGCAGTCAGATTCTGACGGCCTGGTATGTGTTGGACCACGAACCAGAAAGGTTGCATGGCCAGGTACCATGTCGTGATGCGGCCATTAGTGTCCTTCATCCGTTGCAGCCAATGAAGGGCTTTTGATCTGTCTGAAGAACAAATTCCCTCCCCAGGAGGTAATATTTGAGAGAGTCAAGGGCCCACTTCACAGCCAGAGCTTCCTTCTCCACAGTAGCATAATGAACCTCCCTGGGTAACAGCTTCCGGCTTATAAAAGCCACAGGATGCAGGTCATCTGATGGTCCCTGTAGGAGGACAGCTCCAATACCTCTCTCAGAGGCATCAGTTTGTAAAACAAAAAGTTTCTCAAAGTCAGGGCTATATAGAACTGGGTTCTTACTCAGCGACTGCCAGATGTCCTGGAACGCTGCCTTCGCCTCCTGTCTACTGGATGCGGTTGGGATGTCTTGATCCAGTCATATCGGACAGTGCAGCAGCCCTAGCTGAAAAATTAGGAATGAACCGCTGATAAAACCCAGCCATTCCCAGAAAGGACCTCAGCTGCTTTCTGGTCTGTGGCAGAGGACAAGATTCAAGTGCATGAACTTTATGCACTTGAGGTTTAACACTTCCATTTCCAATAACAAACCCAAGGTACTCTGTCTCCGACTTTGCAAAGACACACTTTGCTGGATTAACAGTGAGCCCGGCAGAGTGGAGATGTCCAAACACATCCCCCAGATGCTGAAGATGTTCTTCCCAGGTCTGACTGTGAATAACAATGTCATCCAGGTATGCACAAGCATAATCACATTCATTCAGTACCTGGTCCATGAGCCTCTGGAAAGGTGCTGGTGCACCATGCAGTCCAAATGGCAGGACTGTAAACTGGAAAAGGTCCCAAGGTGTACGAAAGGCAGTCAGCTCCTTGGACTGCTTGGCAAGAGGCACCTGCCAGTAACCTTTACATAGGTCAATAGTTGTTAGATATTTTGCTTTTCCCAAGTGTTGTAGCAGGTCATCAATACGAGGAATTGGGTAGGAATCAAATTTTGATACAGAATTTAAATATCTGAAGTCAATACAAAAACGAATTGCACCATCCTTCTTTGAGACTAAAACAACTGGGTTGCACCACTCACTCTTGGAACCTTCAATGATTCCCAACGACAGCATCTGGTCCACCTCCTCTTTCAGTGCCACAAGTAGTCGCTCTGGAATCCTGTAACTCATACGTTTTATTTGTGCATGTTCTTTTAGCACTATTTCATGCTCAATCATTTCTGTACGGCCTGGAAATTCTTGGAACAATTCTAACTTAAACAAAGCTTTCACCTGTTCCTGCTGAATTGGAGAGAGATGTGCGAGGTCAGGTTCAATGGAGGCTGGCACTGGCAAGTACTGGTCATCCATAGAGTCCTCCTCCTCCACTGCTCTGATAAGCAAGACATCCAATTTCTCTTCAGGCCTGTCAAACCACTCTTTAAGAAGATTCACATGTAGCACCCTACTAGAACGAGGCTCTCCTGGCCGAGCCACTCGATAGGTTGTAGGCCCCAGCTGTTTTTGCACCTCATAAGGCCCTTGCCATTTGGCGAGAAGTTTACTTTCAGTAGAGGGCAGTAACACCAGGACCTTCTGACCTGAGATAAAAGTTCTCCCCCGAGCAGACTTATCATAGAAAGTTTTCTGGTACTGCTGGGCCTGAATAGCATGCTGCTGGGCAAGTGCTGTCATTTTCTGAAGTCGCTCCCGCATCTGTATGACATAAGATATGGCATTGACGGGTTCACCCCTCTCCTGATCTCCCCCCCCAGGTTCCCTTCAACAAAGATAGTGGGCCCCTCACATCATAACCATACAAGAGTTGGAATGGAGAAAAGCCTGTTGAGGCTTGGGGTACTTCTCGATAAGCGAAAAGGAGGTAAGGTAGCCATTGATCCCAATCAGAGCCAGTGTCATTAACAAACTTACGGAGCATTTGCTTCAGGGTTTGGTTAAATCGCTCTGTAAGCCCATCTGTCTGAGGATGGTATGGAGTCGTCCTCACACCCTTGATCCCAAGCAGTTCATAGACCTGTTTCAAAAGCTTTGACATGAAGTTAGTTCCTTGATCTGTCAAAACCTCACGAGGAAAACCCACTCTGGCAAACAGCTGCACTAGGGAGAATGCCACCATCTTTGCTTTGACAGATTTTAAGGGAAACACTTCAGGATATCTTGTGGCATAGTCAACAATAACCAACATGTCGGGATTTCCCGCTTTACTCTTTTCAACTGGACCAACAATGTCCATACCCAACCTTTCAAATGGGACACCAATAATGGGAAGTGGTTGAAGTGGCACTTTGGAAGGTTTTCTGTTGGATGTTATCTGGAACTGAGGGCAGGTCTTACAAAACTGAGCAACCGCTGCCCTCAAACCAGGCCAGTAAAAGTGTTTTTAATACGAGCTAAGGTCTTATTTTTCCCTAGGTGACCAGCCCAGGGAATAACATGACCCAGTGTGAGCACCAAGTCTCTTGCTTCCTTTGGGACCACCATTTGCCTAGATGACTCATGATGTCTATAAAGGATACCATTCTGCAAGACGTAGTCCTCTTCAGTACTACTGCCAGGTACATTTTGGTTAGCCTTTGCAGCTTGAAACAAAGGCTCTAAATTAGGGTCATTTTTTTGTAACTGACCAATATTAAGGAGCAGTCCACATTCAAGAGGCAAATCGGGACTTCCCTTATCTGAAGAGTCTATAACGGTGCCTCTAAATCTTTCTTGCCTTTTCTGCCTGCGCGATTTCCAACACTTTGTAGCTTGGTAATCGAAGTCCATCCATCCATCCATTTTCTATACCCGTTTCATCCTTGAAGGGTCACGGGGATCTGCTGGAGCCTATCCCAGCTGTCTACGGGCGAAAGGCAGGGGGTACACCCTGGACAGGTCGCCAGTCCATCGCAGGGCCAAGTCTGCATCATAAAATGGCAGGGCTCTCAGAGTGACTGATGGTTCCTCAGTTTGCTTAGCCTGAGATCTTGTAATTGCCAGATTACACATCTGAGGTGATTGCAAGAGTTCAAATAAGACTGGCAGGTCACTGCCTAACACCACCGGAAAGGGAAGTTTATCAGCTACTCCAACATTCAAAAGATACTTCTGTCCTTTCACTTCCACATAGACATCTGCAGACAGATAAAGCTTTTTGTCTCCATGTACACAGCGGATTGGGATTCTATCAACTGAACAGATAACATTAGGTGGTATAAGTTCTCTTTGTACAAGAGTTTGAACACTACCAGTGTCAATTAGTGCTCTAAGAAATTTCCCATTAACTTTCACACTTATCACTTCCACTGGGCGTTCAATCTTAGCATTAGCATAACCAAGAGAGGGCACCACACACATTTGAGTAAATTTAGCAGAGTTTTTCGGGCACTTAGGTTTTGTATGTCCCACTTGTCCGCATAGGTAGCAAACTGGCAACTTATTTGACTGTCTCAATGCTGGTGCCAAGTGCTCTTGAGCCTTACTCACACTTGATGTTACCTTTGAAGAGTGTTGGATGTTAGACCAATGGCTGTCCTCGGTAGCCTTCCAGCTGGTGTAGGTCCATGGTTGTCCTTTCCTTCGAGCCGCTACAAACAATTCTGCCAACTTAGCAGCTTCTGCAGCTGTAGAGGAATCATGCTCCTTGATCCATACCTGGAGCTCAGGGGACAGCATGCGTAAAAATTGTTCCAAAATTATGGTTTCACTAACATCCCTTGCAGTTTTACCTTCAGGTCGAATCCACTTCTCATACAACTCCTTCAGTCTTACATACAGCTCTTTTGGTGTTTCCCCAGGTTCTACATCAGTTGACCTAAATCTTTGCCTGTAGGTCTCTGGGTTAATGTCATATTTTTTTAGAATGGCTTCTTTAACACTTTCATAGTCATGCAATTCATCCAAGCCAATATGGACATACGCACTTCTAGCCTTACCCGTGAGCAAAGGAACAAGATGGAAAACCCAGTCAGTCTTTGGCCACCTACATGCCGCTGCAATTTTCACAACTGTTAACATAAAGTGTTCAATATCATCATTCTCTGACAATTTTTCAAGCCTAGGTTCTTGAAACAATGTCAATCCACCTACTGAGGAGCTAGCTGGCGCTAGCTGGTACGGCAGAATCCGATCCTGGTCCAACAGAAGAATACTCTGCGGTTGGTGAAGTGTGGGCCTGCACTTCCAGCTGTAACATTTGAAATTGATGCTGTAGCGCTTTAAAACGTTGATCCTGGCGCATCACTTCTTCCTTCCAACGTGCATCCCGGGCCTCCTGTTGGCCCATGTGTGCTCGCAGAATGCCGACTAAATCCCCAAGTACCAATGTACCATTTCTCGAACCATCTGGCCAATGTGTGACACTGCTTCACGGGGCTTCATCTCACCATCACTAGTAAAAACCTTCAAAATACTTTTCCAAAATCATAAACTGGGCCCATCAACTGAAAAAGAACCAAACAAACCAACAACCAAAAAACCTAAATGACAAACAGGGGAAACATTTATAGTGGGTGATCAGTCCACCAACACAGACACATGGGGGAAGACAAATCTACAAACTAAACTACAAAAGTTACAAGACAGAAATCAATTAATTACTCAAATAAATGTACTCTTAATTAGGCAAATCAGAAATACCACCAACGTAATGAAAACCCTCAAACTATACAATTTAACTAAAACTTCCACTCTTCAACTCTAGCAGGAGATGGTGCAGTCCATAGCCTCCAATTCCTTATGCAATGCAGGTGTGGTTCTGATGGCTCTCCAGACTGCAACTCCTTCATGCCCCTGATGAGTTCCTGTGTATGTGTGGCTGTCCATCACACATACAAACAGGTTCTTTTCAAACCAAATACTTTCACAGTGCATCATTTTCTTGGGATTTCTTTTTTTTTGTTGAGAAAAATGGTTTGTAAAGCCATTTTTAAAACTTAAAAAAAAAAAGATAATAGGTTTTATAAGCAGTCTGCTTCTGCTTTTTCAGTCAATATTCAACAGATGATTCTTGATTTAGTGATTCTGTATGAAATGTCAATACTGTGTCCAATATTTGGTCATGACTGGGTGACTGAAAGAACTAAAAACTAAACTAAACCATTTCATTTCTTTTTGTTCATTTCTACTACTCTTTTGTTCATTCTTATCCTTTACCTCTGTAGGGGCTCCCCTACAGCTTCTAACTCTCTCTCTTCTTTTTCCTGACTCTATACCTTTCTTGCTCTTTTTTGGCATCTTTCTGTTTTTGTTCTTCTCTTTCTTTTTTCTGTCTTTGTCTGTTCTCTCTCTCTTTCATCTTTCTCTCTGTATTCTAGAGTCTGTTGGAACCGTCTCATACGCTCTGTTCTTGCAGGGATCTGGAAAAGATTTCCCTGATCAGACATTTTGACTGTTCCTCTCTTATCTAATCTTCATGGTATGACCATAGTCATTATTTTAGAAGAACATATCTTTTTCCTTACATTTCTTTTGCTCTTTTCTGAACTTTCTCAACCCTTCCTCTCTGTAAAACATCATGTCTTTTTCTTTATTTCTCTTTTGTTCTTCTCTAGACTTTCTTAACTGTTTCTCTCTGTGAAACATCATCTTTTTTTCTTTATTTCTCTTTTGTTCTTCTCTAGACTTTCTTTACCCTTTCTCTCTGTGAAACATCATCTCTTTTTCTTTATTTCTCTTATAGCATCTTTAAGGGCAGTCAGTTTTTGCGTATTTAGCTGCCCATTAAATCCATAATCATTTACCCATTTATTTAAATGTTTCAGTTTATTAGGATCCTGTGTTTCAATGAAATTCCAATCTTTACACTTCAGTGTGTTTTTTGCTTCTGGTTCACTTCACTGTTGCTTTTTCCCATTTTGAGTAATTTGGTCCAGTTTTTGCAACACCTAGGGTGTTCTAACAACTGGTTTCATAAAACAGGGCAGCAATTCAGATTTTCTAGTGTGGTAATCCTCACTTCAACTTTCTCTGGAGTGGAGGATTCTTGCCTTTGAATCCACACCAGTCTGCTGCTTACAACTCCTGTTGTTTGGTATGAATGAAAAACACCTAGCGGTGTCTTTACACTCCTTTCACACTCACAATCACTCAGTTTTACGGAATTTGTCGGACTCCGCCATCCTCTTTTACACGGAATTTGTAGGACCCTGCCGTCTTCTTTTACACAGGATTTGTAGGACTCTGCGTTCTCTTTTACACAGGATTTGTAGGATCCTGCCGTCCTCTTTTACACAGGATTTGTCGGACCCTGCCGTCCTCTTTTACACGGGATTTGTAGGACCCTGCCATCCTCTTTTACACGGAATTTGTAGGACCCTGCCGTCCTCTTTTACGCAGGATTTGTAGGACTCCGCCGTCCTCTTTTACACAGGATTTGTCGGACTCCGCCGTCCTCTTTTACATGGAATTTGTCGGACCCTGCCGTCCTCTTTTACACAAGATTTGTAGGACCCTGCCGTCCTCTTTTACACGGAATTTGTAGGACCCTGCCGTCCTCTTTTACATGGAATTTGTAGGACCCTGCCGTCCTCTTTTTCACAGAATTTGTAGGACCCTGGGATTTGTCGGACTCCGCCGTCCTCTTTTACACAGGATTTGTAGGACTCCGCCGTCCTTTTCACTCACCTCTCTTGTCTTCCCTCACGGCAATCCCGTCAACCTTTGGATCTCAGCAGGCAGGCTGGAGCCCAGTCCTGGAAAAGGATCTGAGAACTCTCTGAGAGTCCTGCCGTGGCCACAGTTTTTCTGGTGTCCACCTCACTTGCTGGAATCCTCAGATATCTTGGGATCCGGCTTGAAGGACCAAGTAAATGTCAGGTTCAGCCAACCTAAAACACTTTTAAGAAGGAAGACAAGAGACAGTTATTACATTTACTTGCAAGGAGAACGGACAGAGAGTGCTTAGTTACAATCTCCAACCCGCTCTGAGTTGACTCCTGCCGAACTCCTTCTTTTATTGTCTTAGGACGTCCCTGCTTTACATAGGATACACAGCTCTAAGGGGTTTGGGGAGTGACTAACTGCATATCTTAATCTGACCTATCTAAGTACACTGATCAGTACATAGCTGTACAATACCCAATGTTCTCTGGTGCAGTTCCAGTTCCCGGCTCTTCTTCTTCTGTTCATATGATAACTCTCACACTCTTATACAGCATGTTATCCAGCAATCACACAAGCCATTTTAAAGGTGACACATACTTAACTTCTTTCAGTAGTTCTTCACTAGGTAGTGTACAGTTAATAGCAAATGTGTGATAACTATGTATAATTAATCTTCATGATCTGAGGCCAGAATGAGAGACAGAGACAGAGACAGAGACAGAGACAGAGACGGAGAAGGGAGAGGGTGGGGGTCTGCACGAGCCCGGGGATAGAGATCTGGAGATGAGGGGAAGGGGGGGGTCTTAGCCACTAGGAGGGGGGAGAGGAGGAAAGGGAGAGGGGGAGGGGAGCGTAGCAGCCCGGGCTGTGCGCGGATGCGCATGACTGTGACATCTGGTGACCCGCCAAGGTAGTGCCTGTGCACACACACACACACACAAAGCAGAAACAAAGGAAAGAAAGAGAAAGAAGGAAGGAGTGGGACTACGTGAACCCCGTGAGGAAGGGGTAGGAGCAGTCCTAGGAGCGGGTGCAGAATGGTCATAATGCTTCATCACAGTCATATTTCTGAAGATTCATGCTGAAAACTACTTGAAATCATTGTATTGTGAATGAGACAGCAGTTTCGAGTCTTTCATGGGAAAATGTCGATTTTGGCAAAAATCAACTTTTTACAGGCTGAAACGCTCGATTATGCAGGATCCGGTACAATGCTTAATCACAGTCATATTTCCCAGTCACCGAAGCACCGGCCCATCAGGCCAACATACGCCACATCATCAAGCAGCGAACCATTAAAACACCATGGTCCTGCCTGCCTCTGTCCCCCAGCGTCCCATCCAACCACACATACAGCCTGTCATGATCACTATAACCGTTCTGGACATGGTCGGCCCCCACCACGTGCTCCACGAGCCCGGGGGTTGTCAGGCACAGGTCAATCCTGGACTGGCACAGCCTGCCCTGGACCACTTGTCGCCTGGAGAAGCCTGAGGAAACCCCGTGAAGGGCACGGGAAACGTACAACAGCCCTCCCGCCCGCAATCTTACGGCACCTGGCATTCCCAGGAGGTCTCCCATCCAAGTACTGACCAGGCCCAACTCTGCTTAGCTTCCGAGATCAGAAAGCTGCGGAACAATAGTCTGTTACTGGGTGGGGGGGCTGTAGATTTGCATAGGGCGCTATGGATCTTAAGGTCGCTGGTTCAATTCCAGCAAAGGGACATGTCTCAAACATAAATGAGTGCTATTAAGTGTCCTGAAACAACAGTAATTTTTATATTGTCATGTAGAGTCTATAGGTCTGTTATGGAAAGTGCAATCAGCTTTGCAGCCATCTGCTGGGGCAGCAGCATCAGAACCAGAGACCTGAAGAGAATCAACAAACTGATCAAGAAAGCTGGATCTGTGCTGGGTGTAACACTGGAGCCGCTGGAGCTGATTGTACAAAAAAGAATGCTGCACAAGCTGATGAAGATGATGGAGGACTCTTCACACCCTCTCCACGACACAGTAATCAAAAAACAGTGTATGTTCAGTGAGAGGCTTCTTCAGGTCCGTTGCAGGACAGAAAGATCCAGAAGATCATTCCTGCCAGCAGCCATCAGCCTCCACAACAAGACATCCTACTTTTATTAATTAAATATTATTACTGCTGTCATTTATTTATTGTTAAAAAAACAAACAAAAAAACTACAATGTTGAATATTCCTGCTGGGATTAATAAAGTATTTTTCATTTCATTCATTTTCATTTCATTACTACATGTTTGGGATTAGTGTTATTATAAATTGTAGAAAAAAACTGAAATGTAAGTAATTTATTATTAAAACACACAAACTCTCAAAATAAACAACAACACAGGTATAGTAACAAAATATATCAAACACAATCAATGAAACATTTAAGAATATAAAACGAGCAACCATTTAAAATAGAATAAATGAATTATAAATATCAAAGATAGATATATATATATATATATATATATATATATATATATATATATATATATATATATATATATATATATATATAAATAAAATAAATACGATAAATAAACAAAAGTATTTTAAAACTTTACTTTAAAATAAAATAAACTATGTACATTAATAAAACTGCTCAGCAGCTACATCTCTGGGAGGGGATAGAGGGGCTATTTATTTTGTCTCTTCATTTCTTCTAGCCACTCCTCCTTGGACACAGTCTCCACAGCAGAGCAGTAAATAATGCCTTTGTACTGGCTGTGTCCAGTTTCTGCTGTTCGAAACTGCCCGCATTTCTTGCACGTGTTGTGCTGTATTTTGCGGGTCAGTTTTCAAGGGCCGGCAGGAGGAGGGGCAGAAGGCAAGGTAAGCAACTGTGGTGCAGGGACCAGGACAGGTATCTGCATCACTGGACGCAGCAACATTAGCTGAGGAGCATGTTCAGCCCTTACATCAGAACTGCAGTGTCCTGTCTCTTCACTCTTTTTGTGCCACTGCACCAGGGTTGTGTGGCTCACATTCACCAGCTGAAAGTTGGTGGGGAGTCAAGAGTGACACTGGAGTGAACCCTGGAGTGAACTCCTGCCTCTTCTTTGGTGAGTGGATCCTCCCTGTGTCCAGCTTGCTCTGGTGTCTGGCAGCAAACACAACCCGCTGCTTGTTGTAGTCCAGCAGGTTCTGCCACATAGCAATAATATTGCTCACCTTCACAAGGAGAAAACACAACTGGATGGAGGCAGCAGCAGGCTTGATGGAGGCAGCAGCAGGCTGGATGGAGGCAGGAGCAGGCTGGATGGAGGCAGGAGGCTGGATGGAGGCAGCAGCGGGCTGGATGGAGGCAGCAGCGGGCTGGATGGAGGCAGGCAGCAGGCTGGATGGAGGCAGCAGCAGCAGGCTGGATGGAGGCAGCAGGCTGGATGGAGGCAGGAGCAGGCTGGATGGAGGCTGGAGGCAGCTGGATGCTGGATGGCAGGCAGGCAGCAGGCAGGATGGCTGGATGGAGAGCAGCAGGCAGCAGCAGGCTGGATGCAGCAGGCAGCAGCAGGCTGGATGGAAGCAGGCGGGCTGGATGGAGGCTGGATGGAGGCAGCAGGCTGGATGGAGGCAGCAGCAGGCTGGATGGAGGCAGCGGGCTGGATTATGGAGGCAGCAGGCTGGATTATGGAGGCAGCAGGCTGGATTATGGAGGCAGCAGGCTGGATTATGGAGGCAGCAGGCTGGATTTTGGAGGCAGCAGGCTGGATTATGGAGGCAGCAGGCTGGATTATGGAGGCAGCAGGCTGGATGGAGGCAGCATTTTGGACAGAACCAGCAGGCTGGATGGAGGCAGCAGCAGGCTGGATGGAGGCAGCAGCAGCAGGCTGGATGGAGGCAGCAGCAGCAGGCTGGATGGAGGCAGCAGCAGGCTGGATGGAGGCAGCAGCAGGCTGGATGGAGGCAGCAGCAGGCTGGATGGAAGCAGCGGGCTGGATGGAGGCAGCAGGCTGGATTATGGAGGCAGCAGGCTGGATTATGGAGGCAGCAGGCTGGATGGAGGCAGCATTTTGGATGGAAGCAGCAGGCTGGATGGAGGCAGCAGCAGGCTGGATGGAGGCAGCAGCAGGCTGGATGGAGGCAGCAGAAGGCTGGATGGAGGCAGCAGCAGGCTGGATGGAAGCAGCGGGCTGGATGGAGGCAGCACCGGGCTGGATGGAGGCAGCAGCAGGCTGAGTGGAGGCAGTAGCAGGCTGGATGGAGGCAGCAGCAGGCTGGATGGAGGCAGCGGGCTGGATTATGGAGGCAGCAGGCTGGATTATGGAGGCAGCAGGCTGGATTATGGAGGCAGCAGGCTGGATGGAGGCAGCATTTGGATGGAAGCAGCAGGCTGGATGGAGGCAGCGGGCTGGATGGAGGCAGGATGCAGCAGCAGCCTGGATGGAGGCAGCAGCAGGCTGGATGGAGGCAGGAGGCTGGATGGAGGCAGCAGCAGCAGGCTGGATGGAGGCAGCAGAAGGCTGGATGGAGGCAGCAGCAGGCTGGATGGAGGCAGCAGCAGGCTGGATGGAGGCAGCAGGCTGGATTATGGAGGCAGCAGGCTGGATTATGGAGGCAGCAGGCTGGCATGGATGGAGGCAGGCAGGCTGGATGGAGGCAGGCATTTGGATGGAGCAGCAGGCTGGATGGAGGGCAGCAGGGCTGGATGGAGGCAGCAGCAGGCTGGATGGAGGCAGGCAGGCTGGATGGAGGCAGCAGCAGGCTGGATGGAGGCAGCAGGCAGCAGGCTGGATGGAGGCAGCAGCAGGCTGGCTGGATGGAGCAGCAGCAGCAGCAGGCTGGATGGAGGCAGCAGAAGGCTGGATGGAGGCAGCAGAGGGCTGGATGGAGGCAGCAGCAGCTGGATGGAGGCAGCAGCAGGCTGGATGGAGGCAGGAGGCTGGATGGAGGCAGCAGCAGCAGGCTGGATGGAGGCAGCAGAAGGCTGGATGGAGGCAGCAGCGGGCTGGATGGAGGCAGCAGCAGGCTGGATGGAGGCAGAGGGCTGGATGGAGGCAGCAGAAGGCTGGATGGAGGCAGCAGAAGGCTGGATGGAAGCAGCGGGCAGAGGGGAGGCAGCGAGGTCAGAGGTGGGGGCTTGAGAGAAGGCAGGGAAGCTCAGGTCATTGAGGAAGGTTGACACTGTGTCATCTGTGTCACCATCTGGGGATGGTGTGTTCAGGGTGATGGGCTGTGTTGCTTTTATGCCAAACATATTGTTTTACATTGTGGTCCAAAAGTTTGATTTTGGTTTCATCTGAGCAGAGCTACTTCTTCCACATGTTTGGTGTGTGTCCCAGGTGGCTTATGGCAAACTTTAAACGAGACTTTTTATGGATCTCTTTGAGAAATGTCTTTCTTCTTGCCACTCTTCCATAAAGGCCAGATTTGTCCAGTGTAGGACTGATTGTTGTCCTCTGGACAGACTGTCCCACCTCAGTTGTAGATCAGTTCATCCAGAGTGATCATGGGCCTCATGGCTGCATCTCTGATCAGTCTTCTCCTTGTTCCAGATGAAAGTTTAGAGGGACGGCCAGGTCTTGGTAGATCTGCAGTGGTCTGATACTCCTTCCATTTCAATATGACTGCTTGCTCAGAACTCCTTGAGATGTTGAACATTTGGGAAATCTTTTTGTATCCACATCCAGCTTTAAACTTCTCCACAACAGTATCTGGGACCTGCCTGGTGTGTTCCTTGGTCTTCATGATGCTCTCTGAGCTTTAACCAGAACCCTGAGACTATCACAGAGCAGGAGCATTTATACGGAGACTTGATTCCACACAGGTGGATTCTTTTGATCATCATCAGTCATTCAGGACAACATTGGATCATTCAGAGATCCTCACCGAACTTCTGGACTCAGTTTGCTGCTCTGAAAGTAAAGGGGCCCAATAATATTACACGCCCCACTTTACAGTTTTTATTTGTTAAAAAAATTTGAAATATCCAATAAATTTCATTCCACTTCACAATTGTGTGTTGATCCTTGACAAACAATTTAAATTTTATATCTTTATGTTTGAAGCCTGAAATGTGGCAAAAGGTTGAAAAGTTCAAGGGGGGCAAATACTTTCGCAAGGCACTGTAAATGAGATGAAATAAATAAGATGTAAGACTGGGTGTAAGATTAAATTAAATTTAAAGCCAAGTTTTCATGTAAGTTAAAATAACAATATAATCAAAGGTATTATGCTCAGCCTGAAGAAGTGGGTTTATTTAAAATATTCAACAGTCGCCACAGCTTAAATGTAAGAAGGGAGGCTGTTCCCTCATTCCAAAAATTAAGTAAAACATCAAAAAATAATGAGCAACACATTAAAATTAAAAAGAGACGGTTAAGAATACAAAACATGAACGAGCACATCAAAAAAATAACTGAACAATATTTGTGAAGGAGTTATAAGGTCATCCATAAAGGAAAGTCTGTTGCTTCATCTGAGATGTTTCATACACAGACCACCAGGAGATTCTTCAATATAAGGAAAGGAAACAAAGGAAATATTTTTTTAAACTTTTAGAGAAATAAAAAGTGCTAGAAGGCCATGATCACCTGATTTAGACCCCTTTAAATGACCATGTCCTGCACACATAGATGGCTACAATATTTCATAGCAATTACTCAAAGATCTTACATGACTGTCTAAATGTGTTAATGGATTAACAAGTGTCAGTTAAAGAACCTATCTACACTTTAAGGTACATTTACACTGCATGTTTTATTTTTTCTTTCTTTATTGTTTCATGCGTCAAGTATAAAATATACTTGACGCATATACCAAATATAATAGTGCATGTATGTGTCTGTACTCACTGAATACCATGAATGTGGTGATTGACACTTCTCTTCTACCTCGGTGGTCATGGGTCTTCTCTGATCTCACACAGGAAGGAGATAACACCATCATATCAATACCTCTTGTAGTGAAGCATCTCCCCCTCTGAAGGTACAGTAGCATCGTTGCAGTCACTTAGAAGTAAAAATCTAACTTTTATCATCTTGTTTTGGGAAAGGAAGGGAGGAGTGAGAAATTTCTCTTTAACTTGGAGCCACCAAAGTGGAAAGAAATGGCATGTTGACAGGCGCGTGAAAGGAGTCCTGCTGGGTCAACTGGGAAACTTCATAAACCAGTTTAGAAGGCTTCATAAAGACTCCCAGAAAAGAGGGAGCAATAGGCTCTCTGGCAGCAAAGCAGCTATTAATGCTCACGTACGAGTCAAGAGTTTCCATTGGTGGCCAGTTTCTGAAGAGGCCTGCTTTCACCACACATCATTGTCTTCGAGTTCAGCGGCGTACTGTCAGCCTGGTTCATGCGCTGGCGCCTCCACAAAGAGTCTCAGGACAGAAGCCAGAGGGATTAGCTTCTTGTCCTGAATTACCAGCCAGCTGTAAACTACAAGTCCCAGTCCACAGCAGGAGGATCACTCCTCCCATTAGCCTTGGCAAAGCGCCGACTGCAAATGTGAGGTTGGGGGTACTCCGGCGGCCAGGCTGGGACGAGACCCTCAGTCACTCACTGCCACACGTGTCAAAAACCCATTGTGTCATCATCAATCCAGGGACCAAATCACCTCCAAAGCAGATGGAAGCCCAGCAGGAAAAGCCAGGGCTACAGGGGGGCCCCAAACCTGAGGATGGACCTCCTGTGTGTTACGTTAGGCTTGGGTAAATAACAACTAAAAGAATGAGACGGAGACCTGTATCACGTTCACTGTTTACTAGGAACTTAACTTCTTCCACCGCATGTGTCACACTCTAAAGAGTCCCCGGTACACCTTAATATAGCTCCACTATATTCTTTACAGAACACCTCCCCCTTAAGTGAGAAATCCCTTTTAACAGAACAGGGCTAACAGATAACACCTTTAACTGGTATCTCAACTGAATAAACCTGAGTTACATTAATCTGAGTATTGTCTTACTCTTTTTTTTCAACTCATCAATAGAAACATTTTTTTTTCACACTTTTTTTTTCCTTTTTTTTTTTTTTTCACAACATATTAGTCACACCCATCAACAGTCTCTTACAAGTCCAGACGGCTGGGAGGGCGTGACACCCGGCCTCAGGATGTCACATATGTGTCACTAGCATCTGTGCGTGTGTGTCTGTCAGTTTCTGTAGTGGTGTGAGTGGGCGTACCAGTGTTACCTGGTACTGGGGCTACATCATGTGTTTCAGTTGTCTCCTGTGTGGATGCCTGGTGCTGAGTGTTATGAACTGGGCGCATGTGTGTGCGATTACGTCTAACTGGACCTTCATCAGTGTTAATGATATACGACCTAGGTGTTGTCGCTTCCTGCACAACAGTCCCAAATTTCTTTTCTCTCGGCAGCCATACATCTTGGCCTGACTGCAGCTCAGGCAGGGAACGGACTCTGTGACGCTGATTGTAGCGCCGCTGCTGGTTCTCCTTCGCCCGCCTTTCCCCCCTTCGGAATCTTTGGATGTTTGGCCAGCGAGGATGCAGCGCAGCGGGAAGTTGGGGGATGTCGGAGCGAATCTGTCTCCCCATGAGGAGTTGTGCTGGAGAATAGCCACTCTCCAATGGTGTGGCGCGATATGTTTGCAGCGCCCTTGCCTTGTCACCTCCTCCTTTCCACAGTCCTTTAACCGTGGCGACTGCACGCTCAGCCTCCCCGTTGGCCTGTGGGTGGTATCTGGGGCTGCTGTGGTGCATGAGTAAATCCATATTCACAGGAAAAGTTCTTGAACACTGAACCACTGTACTGCGGCCCATTGTCAGATATGACAGTCTCTGGCGTCCCATGACGACTGAAGACATCCTTGAGCGCAGCCACACTATTTCAGCAGTAGTATCTTGAGGTGAGCTACTTCTATGTAGCGCGAAAAGTAGTCTACTACGAGGAGGTAAGACCTATTTTCCCAGAAGAACAGGTCTGAGCCGACTCGTTGCCAGGGTCTATCTTGCACAGCTGTTGTCAGCAAGGGCTCTCTCTGTTCTGCCCTATGGCTGTGAACACGTGCTGCAGTTTTCCACCATTTGCTTGATGTGGACCGACAGTCCAGGCCACCAGACTGACTGGCGAGCTCTCGCTCTGCATTTCACGACCCCCTGGTGGCCACTGTGAAGACTTTGGAGGATCTCTGGTCTCAGGCCTCTCAGGATCACAATCCTTTGACCTCGGAGGAGCAGCTGGCCATTCAAGGTAAGGTTACTTTTTTCAGGCCAGAAGGAAGCCAGCTCTGGGGGGAGCGCATGTCTCTCTGGCCACTCAGTCTGACAGTATCTAATCAGCTTTGCGCAGACTGGATCAGCTTTCTGTTTCTCCATGATTTCTTGTATACGGGCCTCAGTGGCTGGAAGGCTCTGAGTGACTGCGTCCAGAAAAACTTTGACTTCTGCCTCATTCTCTTTTTCCTCCTGTGTGAACGTGTGTTCAATTGGGGCCCTGACAATGTGTGTCTGCGGTTATCAGGTGCTTCCCCGGCACATGCACAATGTCAAAAGAGAATCTCAGCAGCCTCAGTCTGAATCTCAGCACTCTCGGCGGGAGTTCATCGAGAGCCTTGGTGCTGAGCAATGGCACTAGTGGCTTGTGGTCTGTCTCCAGTCTAAATTTCAGTCCGAGAAGATAGGATGACAGACGCTCACATGCCCACGTAGCTGCCAGTGCTTCCTTCTCAATCTGAGCATAGTGTCTTTCAGTGTCAGACATACCTCTTGAGATGAACACAACGGGTTTCCATGTCCCATCAGACTGTCGTTGGGTCAGGACGCCACCCAATCCAAACGAAGAGGCATCAGCAACACGCACGTTTCAGCCGTGGCGAATAGGCGGCCAACACTTGAGTGGAGCTCAGTTGCCTTTAGTCTTTGGAATGCCTCCTTCGGTGGCGCTTCCAGCACCACTCATTCTCCCACAGAGCAGGTCTTTGATCGGGCGTGTGTAAGAAGCAAGGTGTGGCAAGAACTTGCTGAGGTAGTTCGCCATTCCCATCAGCCTCTTCACCCCTCGACATCAGTCGGAGCAGGCATCTCTTTATCGCTTTTATCTTCCCTGGGTCAGGCGTCACACCGTCCACGGTGACCCGGTGGCCCAGGAATGTAATGCTGTCTTTGGCAAACTCACATTTCTCCCCATTCAACGTCAAACCCTTTCCTGGAGTTTCTTTAGAACTTGACACAGTCTCTCATCATGCTGGGTCTTGTCCTCACCATATACTAGAATGTCATCAGCGTGACACACTGCGCCTGGACATCCTTCCAGCATCTGCAACATGCGACGCTGAAAATGTTCAGGTGCTGAAGAAATTCCGAATGGTAGGCGATTAAAGGCATATCGCCCGAACGGGGGTAATGAAGGTTGTCAACAGTTTGCTTTCTTCTGCCAACGGAATTTGCCAGAAGCCAGAGGTGGCATCGAGTTTTGTGAAAACTTTCGCCCCCGCCAACATTCCCAGGGTATGATCTACGGTGGGAGAATGTGCCTTTCTCTCAGGACCCACTGGTTTAAATGTGTCAAGTCCACGCACAACCGTATTTTTCCATTAGTTTTGGCACAACAACCATACCTGCCACAACCATGGTGTGGGTTGTGTCACCCTGGAGATGACACCCATACTGTCCATACGGTCCAGCTCAGCTCTCACTTTGTCACGCAGAGGGAGTGGCACCCGCCGTGGAGAAGACAGGGCATATGGGACTGCATCCAGCTCCAACACAATTGGTATAGGGCTCCTTTAATTTTCCTAGCCCAGTGAATACAGTGGGGAACAGTGCCTTGAAGTCCTTCTGCTGGGCTTCCACTGTATGGACACGCTTCACTAGACTGAGAGCCATTATGGCTGGGAGGCCTAAAAGAGGCTTTGACAGTTCATTAACACATACACATTTTGTTTAGTGTTCTCTCTTTTAGAGCCAAGTCCCTTCAAAACACCCTCAACTTCTAGTTTGTGTTTGTCCCGGTCCATACAACACCTTACCAGGCGGTCTCAGTGCTCCATGGACTTTGCTGGAATAGATGCTGCTGGGGATAGCTGTAACTGCAGCCCCCGTATCCAGTTTGAATGCTGTCTCCTGCCCATTCAACTGCAACACTCCAATCCATTCCTCTTCTCCTTTGAGCTCACTTCTCCCAAAAAAGCAAATTCATGCTCTCCTTCATCCCTCGTGTACCCCTGTGTGATGTCATGCACACTCTTGGCTGATCTGCATTTTTAGCATAATGTCCCTTTTTGTGACACTTTCTGCATTCTGCATCACGGGCCGGGCACTCTTTCCAGGGATGTCTTTTGTTACCACATTTGCCACATTCTGCTGACTGGCTGTCTGTTTTTTCATTTAAAACTTTATGTCCTTTTTGTCATTTCTTTGTTATCATTTCTACATGTCCTGCTGCTTGTTCAGCCCCTCTCAACGCAGGCTGTTGCTTCTTCACTGCTGCACTTTGTCTGACTTTGGTTATTGCTTTGGCTAGTGTGAGTTCTGGATCTAGCTGTAAATTTTCCGACAGCCTAGCATCTTGTATTCCCACCACTATTCTGTCCCTTATCAATTCCTCTCTCAGAATTCCAAACTGGCAATGTTCCGCCAGCGCGTGCACTGCAGTTATGAAGGACTCAACACTCTCACCCGGCTGTTGGCTGCGACGATTGAAGCAGGCTCTTTCGTAGATGACGTTCCGCTTGCTGATGCAGTGGTTTTCGAACGCCTCCGTGACTGATTTGTATGATTTTCTCTGTTCCTCCGTCAGTGGTAAAACATTGAAGATATCTTCAGCCTCGTCACCCGCCGCATACATAAAAGCATTGACTTGAAACTCCTGTGACTGTTTGTCGAGCCCTGATGCAATTCTGTAGCGTTCAAACCGCTTAATCCATCTCGGCCAGTCATTCGTGTTTGAAAAGTCGAACTTGCCTGGCGGAAAGTACTGCGGGGCTAACTGCTGTACTTGCCGATCTTCCATATTCGTCGTCGTCCTCCCTTCTTTTTTCGTTGTTCGTCCTACGTATTCAATGTCCTCTGACTGCCACTTCTGACACCATGTTACGTTAGGCTTGGGTAAATAACAACTAAAAGAATGAGACGGAGACCTGTATCACGTTCACTGTTTACTAGGAACTTAACTTCTTCCACCGCATGTGTCACACTCTAAAGAGTCCCCGGTACACCTTAATATAGCTCCACTATATTCTTTACAGAACACTGTGGAGACACCTCTAGTTAAAATCATAATGTTGTCAATGATTAGTTGCAGACTAATGTAAGCAAGTCTTTACTGTTAGATAATAAAGCTTGCTTAGATTTGGACATTTTACCTTGAAACGGTAACTGGCTCATTATATTTAATCATCCCCTCTGAGCTGTTACTTTGTATCACAGCTGGATCTTTCAGTAAATGTCTGAACAGTGAGCCTCAGCATCTCTCCCAAATTTAGGTGAGAAAATAGCTTTATAAATGTTTTGCAAAGGGATAAGGATGTCTTGCCTCCCCTAATATGTAATGATTGATTGATACTGGGGCCACAGGATGAACAGTTCCTAAGCAACAACATACAGACTCTTACTACATATTACATATTACATATTACATATTTTGGGACATTCTGACCGAATTGCGATGCAAACAACAGAAAAGCTTTAACTAGGCCACGTTATGAGGCAGCTCCCTGTAGCTGAGTATCTGTTTGTCTCGTCTGGCACAAATCTCCCCCTAATGACACATACTGCATATCAAAAAAACACAATAAAGAGAATCAGAGCCAGATTTTGGTATTTTACTGAAACACATCTCTTGGTTTTGTGCACAAAGTTCCATGGACAGCTACAAATCATGAAATTAATGTTTTGGTATTATCCAAGATTTAATGTCAAATGTTCACAACAGTTTCGACGGATGCAACAATGATGCTACAATGCAAGCAGGCCATAAAACAGTTATATTATTCTTATTCTTTCCTGAAGTCTTATACTCATTTAATAAACTGGTTTCCTGCTCATGACTTTATGTAAAAGAGCTAACCCTGAATAGTTCTGTCATAATTTCCTCTTTTTCCTTCATGACACTGGGTCTTGGGTTGCTCATAGATCCGATCTACATCAAATCTGCCCGCGGTGCATCTAGATTTCTAGGTTAGATCTCGGGGTCTGCGCGATGCAAAACTACGGCAAGGAAGCACTTTTTTTTTTTTTTAAAGTATTTATAAATGATGGCAGTCAGTGTTCAGATTTCAAGCCTTCTCACTATTATCCGAAGAGGTCTAACAATTACCACCCAACGAGTGATGCTCTTATAATCTTTTATTAATTACTTTCAATCAATAGCAGCTGATGACTCAAGAGCATAACTCAAACATAACCCAGTTTGCTCAGCTTACTAAATATTATCTTCTCAGTGCGGTCTTTCCAGGAAAAATCTTCAAACAATAAAAAGCCAGTTACTGATCATCACCTCCCTATTGTAATATTCCATTCACATCAACACAGGGAAAAATACAAGCTTCGGAAATCCTGATTTTCTTTCCTCAAAGACTAGGAAACATTTTTGGAGATATTAATGATCATGAAGATGCACCAAAATCTCTAATCTGCACCAGGTTTTGCTGTCACTGAGTGACAGGTCCTCGGAGCGTGTCTGTTTATCATCGTGCCACAACAGTGGTGGAAACAAAAGTGTTCACTGCCCTCTTGTGGTGAAAACATGACATTCATCACAGTGTTATTTCAGTCATTTTCTTGCAACAGGCCTTCAGTGAGATGGATGCTCTGTGTGTGTTCGAGCATGTTTGTCATGTAGAGGCAGTCACAGGTTTGGAGAAGACATTTGTGCAAGTAGACTAGACTTCTAGTCACAATCCTGTACAAAGTAGCCACGATCTTGTTGAAGGAAAAAAAAACACAAACACATCTGAAACCTCCCATTAAGGCAATCAAGAATAATTTAACTCAAGAATAACTACAGTTTTTTCCAAGCTGAATGCTGGAGTAGAGCGGTCGATGAACATTGCTTTGTTAATGTGTTATATATGAAATGAAATGAAATGAAAAATACTTTATTTATCCCATAAAGGGAAATTCAATGTAGTTGTAGTTTTTGTAATTTTTCTTTTTTTTTTTTATAAAAAACAGACAGAAATAATAATACTAATAATAATAATAGGTGTTAAGTCTTGTTGTGGAGGCTGATGGCTGCTGGCAGGAATGATCTTCTGTATCTTTCCGTCTTGCAACGGACCTGAAGAAGCCTCTCACTGAACACACTCTGTTGTTTGATCACTGTGTCGTGGAGAGGGGTGTGAAGAGTCCTCCATCATCTTCATGGAGAGGGTGTGAAGAGTCCTTCATCATCTTCATCAGCTTGTGCAGAATTCTTTTTTGTACAATCAGTTCCAGCGGCTCCAGAGTTACACCCAGCACAGATCCAGCTTTCCTGATCAGTTTGTTGATTCTCTTCAGGTCTCTGGTTCTGATGCTGCTGCCCCAGCAGATGGCTGCAAAGCTGATTGCACTTTCAACAACAATCTATAGAAGATGTGCAAATCTTGGTGCAGACATTAAAAGATCTCAACTTTCTTAAAAAGTAGAGTCTGCTCTGACCTTTCTTATGTTTGTATATTGCATCTTTTTGCTTGAAATCCTACCCTTCTCTTTTCTTAAACCCAAACCCCTCCTCCTCCCCCCCCCCTCCTCCCTTCTCAACACCTCACCTACACCCCACCCGCACATTACTGATACTCAAGAGCCTATCATGGCTCATTACGCTGACCACACGCCAAGGGCCCTCCATAGCTCGCTTGCATTCACCCTACAACAATTCCACTACTTCTTTATATTATTTTACTTTTTCTGTGCTTCCTCTCTCTGTCCTACATCCTCTTTCTGTCCTCCATTTCTCTCTGTCCTCCATCCTCTCTGCCTGTCTCCCTCTTTTCTTTCTCTAACCCGGCTGGCCTTCGGCAGGAAGGTCCCCATATGAGCCGGTCCTGCTCAAGGTTTCTTCCTCTTAAGTGGAGTTTTTCCTTGCCACTGTTTGGTATAAAGGTTTTTTTTTCTCCTACGTGGGAGTTTTTTACCTGCCATTATCATTGATTGGATTTAATTATATAATCTTAGTTGATGATATTTGCTCGGGGGTCAATGCTCTGGGTCTCTGTAAAGCGCCTAGAGACAATTGTCATTGTAACAGACGCTATATAAATAAAATTGAATTGAATTGAATTGAATTGTAGATGTATTCTGTGTTGCATTTCCACTCCAGTCTGTTGTCAAGCTGAACTCCAAGATACTTGTATTCGTCCACCACCTCCACCTCCTTTCCCAGGATGGAAACACTGCTGTGTTGATTCTTGCTCCTCCTGAAGTCGACAATCATCTCCTTAGTTTTGCTGGTATTTAATACGAGATGATTGTTACTACACCATTTCACAAACTGACAGTTCAGTTCTTTGTATTCTGCTTCCTGTCCGTTGCTGATACACCAACAACTGCAGAGTCATCAGAGTATTTCTGCAGATGACAGGACTCAGAGTTGTACTGGAAGTCAGAGGTGTAGAGCGTGAAGAGAAATGGTGAGAGAACAGTTCCTTGTGGTGCTCCAATGCTACTGACCTCCATCTCAGACACACAACCTTTCAGTCTCACAAACTGTGGTCTGTTTGTGAGGTAGTCATAAATCCAGAGGTTGTGAGGAATCCACCTGGAACTTATGGAGCTTCTCACATAACAACGCAGGCTGAATTGTATTAAAAGCACTTGAGAAATCAAAGAAACATGACCCTCAAAGTGCTGCTGATTGGTCCAGATGAGAGTGGGCTCTGTGAAGCAGGAGATGATGGCGTCTTCAACCCCAAGCCCATTACGATATGCAAACTGTAATGGGTCCTGAAAGGTGCTGACCTGCTTGTTGAGGTGGACCAGTAAGAGTCTCTCCAGGACTTCATGATGTGAGATGTCAGGGCAACTGGTCTGTAGTCATTAGGTTCAGCTGGTTGTGGTTTTTTAGGCACTGGAACAAGGCAGGATGTTTTCCACAGCACAGGAACTGTTCTCTGTCTCAAACTGGTGTTGAAGAGGTGCTGGAGAATCGGACATAGTTGCAATGAGCAGGTCTTAAGAACTCGGGGACAGACACCGTCTGGACCTGCAGCCTTGTTCTGGTTCAGTTTCTCAAGTTGTTTTTTGACCTGATGCAGGAGACAGACAGAGTGGAGGGAGAGGCAGAGGAGTCTCTGAGGTGGAGAACGATGATGCTGGTTTCTGGTCCATGACTGAGCTGCAGGTGACAGAGTGGAGGTGTGACAGGAAAGATGTGGGCTCACGGAGGGGTGTGGTCTGTTGGGCTGGAGGCAGGGGGGAACGAACCTATTGAAGAACGTGTTCAGTTCATTAGCGCTGTCCAGACCTCCAACAGTCTGGTCCCCCTTTGCCTTGAAGCCGGTGATCTTCTTCATTCCAGACCAGCATCCCTCACATGTTCTGCTGGAGCGCCTTTCTAGCTTCTTCCTGTAGTCCTCTTGCACTTCCTGGTTGTCTTTATTAGTTTTGGTTGTCTTCAATAACTCTGTCTCCATCCCTGAAGGCATCCTTTTTGATGTTCAACAGCTTTTCAGGTCTCTTGTGATCCAGGGTTTGTTATTGGGGAAGCACCTCCGTTCTTGTTGGAACGATGCTGTCCCACACAGAAGTTTAGTAATCTGTCACACACTCAGTCATGGCGTGATGTTGTTCCATGAGGTTCACAGAGGGCATTCCAGTCCGTAGCCTCAAAGCACTTTCAGAGCATTTCAGCTTCATTAGACCAGGTTTTATTTTTTGATCACTGGTAGCTGAACGGGGTTGTAGGTGTGAGAAAACCAGATTATGGTCCTAAAGGTGGCAGGGCAGAGAGCTGTATGCTTTTTAATATTGCATAAAATAAGTCCAACGTCTTATTTTCTCTGGGGAGCAGCTGACAAACTGTTGGAATGATGGTAAAGCTGTAGAGAGGGAGACATTGTTGAAGTCTCCAGAGATCGCCATAACGGAGTTGGATACTGTGTTTGCAGCCTTGCATAACGGAGGATGACATCACAGGCTGCGTCTGGAGCGATACCAGGTAGAATATAAACCGCTACCAGAATAACACAGGTAAACTCTCTGGGTAAATAATAAGGACGGAAACTCACAGCTAACAGTCAAGGTCCTCGTGCAGATTCTCCTTGACGGGACATGTCCGGTGACACCAACGCTGATTACCAGCACTGCAACCCACCTCACTCAGCATCCCGCTGAGTGTTACTGCGGTCTGCTCGGACCGTCTAAAGCCGCGAACAGACACGTTACGTCCGGATGTGTTCATGCAGCCACGTCTCGTAAACACATGAGATACATTCTCTGTATTCTCTCTGGGACCTGGTTAGCATCTAAGCTCGTCCGTTTTGTTAGCTAAGATCTGACGTTACCCATCACAACGTTGGAAGAAAACGGTTTATCTCCACCGCTTTTTCTCTGCTTCACTCCTGCCCTGCATCCTCTTCTCTTTCTTCTCAACTCCATGGGATTTGTCATGATTTCATGCCAATCCTCATTTTAGAGAGTTTAGATGATCACGACTGTAAACAAGTCCAGCGTTGCCATGGAACACATCATAACAAGTACGAGACAGAAAAAGAGACAAAGTATACAGAAACTCTTCGTGCCGCACAGCCTCCGAACCAGACCTAAAAACTTTCAAAAAAATTGATAAAAATACGGCTGTATTTCAAAGACAAAGAGAAATCGAAAAAATATAAAAACTATGTGAGAGCAACTACAATTTGCAGCCACCTTGCGGCGCATCTAATAGTGCAATTACAATGTGAAGGAAAAATATTGTGTATGCTTGCTATGCTGCCTCCCCCTTCTCTGGCATTTGCCTTTTTAGGTTTAGACCTAACACAATACCATTCTCATACCTATAATAAAATATATGCCCACAGTAAGTCAAAGTTAAAAAAAATTATCTCAAAAAAGCCAGCCATGCCAAAAGTGGAAAAGAAAGTAAATCACAAAGAGAAGTAAAATCATATCAGACCATAAAATGTATTTCTTAGCTTTCAAATGAGGTGTTTTGGTCTTTGTGATCAGGGGACCTTTCTGTTTTTAATTTGCACATGAAGTAGCAGGTTGAAAAGTTTTTTTAGATTTAATCAGTTTAATTAGTTTTCTTAATTTAATCACTTATAGACCTGACTTGTGATGGTGTCTAAGTTTGGGTCGTACAACCTCCTGAGAAATAAATAAAAACCTGATTCAAACACTGATCACAGACCTCACAAAAAATACACGGTCAGAGCTTGTTTAGTTGAAGAGTGTGTAATGTCCTTGAGCTTTTCATGAACTCTATGAACCACAGTCAGCATGAGTTGTAAAAGAGAGACATGGAAAAGATATGGAACTGAAAAGACAGATATGAAGGAACACCCGCAGCTGTTATGCGTACCAGCTGTCTGTAAATAAGTGTGTGTGTGTGTGTGTGTGTGTGCAAATGCACCGGTCAGCAGAAATTATGAGTTTCTGGGAATTTCCTGGCTCAAGAAATGATAAAGAGAATGCAAAGAAATGATACAGAATAGGGTGTGTCTTTAAAGGAAAAGTGTTGAAATGATACAGAATAGGGTGTATCTTTAAAGGAAAAAGTGCTGACTTATAAAAAATGCCAAACTCAGCTGGCCAACCACAGTTAGATATTATAATTTTATCCTATCAGAAGAAACCCTGAGGAAAGGGGCGTGGAAAAAGGAGGGGCAAGAGGCGGTGCTGCCACTGCCCCAGATTGTATAAAAGACGGAGCATTTTGTACTGTGATTCAGACCATTGCCCGGGCAATTGTCTCAGAAGGAGCTATTGTATTGAACAATAAAACCTTCATTTTTGACTTTTAAACCAGTTTGGTTGACTTTGTACTTAGAATTTTTCATACTTTAAGAACTTAGAATATTTTTGAGATCATTGGCGAACCAGACACCAGTTTTGTCACGACATTTGGCGAGCCAGCCAGGAGGAAAGCCAGGACCGGAGGCCACCGGGCTGGCTCTGAAAAAGGCAAGGATCCCAGGGCCCATTCACCAAAACAGGTGAGATATTAATTTATTTTTTGTCTTTTTCTAAATTTAACAAAGGGATCCAGCCTTCATCCAGTCCAGTGGTCAGAAGGTACCATAAAACTTTCTAAACAACCTAGAATTAACTGAAGAATCAGATACGTAAAGCAAAGCAATGAAAAACTGGTTAAAAGGTCTAAAGTCTGATTGTTTGAAAATGAATTGAGTATGGGATGGATAAACTCAGGAAATTAATACTAACAGTGTTAATTGTAGGGTGGCTAAGTGTGGCGATCACAGGGTTCTGTATTCTGAGTTATGCGATAGTAACACAAGTAAGAGGAAGGATTAATCAAATACTCAATCATAATCAAACACTCAGTCAATAAATAGTTTAGTGTAAGTTTAAGTGTAACAAGAAAAGAGAAAAGAAGTGATAAGAATAAAATACTGCCCAGGGGCGCCACCACTGGAGTCTAGCGAGACAGTGGGCCGGAGGCAGAAGGAAAAAGCTGTAGGGAAGCAGCAGAATAAAGTACAGGGGTACTAAACAAAGTGATAAGTGACTTCAAGAGTTGCAGACTTACAAGTAAGAAGTTTGTTCGTGAAATTTTTGTGTAAAAGTGAAATTTTTTGTGTAAACTAGATATATACAGGTCTGGTGTCGTGGTACGGGGTAAATCCCAAACCATCTGAACTGGGTACCAGGGACACAGTGTCCCATAGCTCCCAGTCGGCCAGAACCTAGCATAGAATTGTATGAGAAAGACCAGATGAAAGGTAAGTAGATCTGCATTGACCAAGAGCACAAGCAGTAAAGAGAAAGGGAGGATAGATAGCAGAGGGAAAAAGGTTGGAAGGTAACCACAGAGTCCTAGGGGGCACTGTGGACTGCCATAAATTATGGGAACTGGCCACAGTAAGCAAAAAGGAGTAATAACGCCTGCAAAACTGGTTATTGTTACCCACCCAGCAAACAGAAGGAAAATCCAACAGTGCATGGAGACTGGCACAAGATGACATCAGGAAGGAACCGATGGCCTATGGAGGGCAGTTTTGATCCAAAATGTTGTGATGAAGTGGAAGAGGGATTAGGAGAGAAGGTTCAAAAGAATGATAAAGCACACATGAAGAAGAAACAGAGAAATGCTGAGCAGAGAGATATCCTGCAATATTTTAGAACAGAAGCAAATAAGCACCTAGTGCTGCGCAGAGAAATAGATCCCCCACCGCCTCCATACAATGGGCAATATTTTCTAGGAGATGGAGGCAAAGTGGACGGGGTGATAACAGGCAGACTAAAAGTTGTAATGAACCCACCAGAAAACTTAGGAGCAGATACACCAGTAATTGCATCTCACTCCGGAGCAAGCTCACCAGCAACTGCACCTCCTGCCTATTTCACCCAGAAACAATGAGAGAAGAAATAATAGAATAGTACGAGTAGGTTATCCTGGGAAGGAAGATGCTAGATGGAAAACAGATGACATTGCCATCGGGAGAGAAAGTAATGCGTAAAACACGTTATAGACCTCACCGTGTACATATTCACTGCGTATATATTCGCCGCGTATAAACTCACCAGATGTAGAGGAAGAGATAGTAGCCGGAAGAGATATGAAGAAAACATGGGAGCAGTAACCCTGCCAACGGGAGAAAAGGAAATACGTAAAAACGCGTATATACCATGAGACTTAGCAGAAAGAAAAGTAGCACCCGACCAAGAACAAGAACAAGAAAGACTGTACCAAGGAATGACCAAGGAATGAGAAATGTAGAAAGACTGAAGGAACGAACAGCCTAAAGATCAGAAAGAGGCCAGCAGCAACTTGACGCACTGATGAGGTATAATGCAGAACAACTACCACAGACACTACTATGGTCACCAGGAAAAACATCCACGCCCCTAAAAGGAAGAAGGCAGAGCCACTCATGGACAGGAAAAGCACCTACAGAAACAGAAAAACCAGCCCAGAAAACACCTCAAAAGGAAAGACCTGTCAAAAAGCATTATGAATTGTGACAAGCACAGCAGGGATTCAGACCTAGAACTAGACAAGTACTGCATCCAGTCGGATGACTCATGCAACGGGGGAAAGTGATGGAAGAGAAGAAGAAAATGACAGTTCGGGAGGAAGAGAGCCGGAGACAGCAGAGGAACGGCTGGAGAAAATGACGCAGCAGCTTGGCCAAATATGTGCACAAGCAAAGAAGAGACTATGACCTGCAAGAGCGACTGAGGAAAGTAGAAGAAGAACAGGAAAAAAGATTAAACCAGTCCAGGTTCAAGCTATGAAGGCAATGGAAAAAAGATTAAACCAGTCCCAGGTCCAAGCTATGAAGGCATAGAACGAAGCAGAGAAGAACTAAGCAGAAAGATGAGGAAGAAGTGGCAAGAAGAAAAGGAGGCAGCAGTTCGAGAGATCTCGAGCTGAGAATGAGAGAAACCATGAGCTAGGTCCCACTGGAAGAGAGCTGCTGACATTTGACATCAACCTAACAACGAAGTAGAGGAACATCAAGATCCAATGACGCTGCGGAGTGGCAAACAAGTACAGCGACAACCACCCATGAAAGGACCAAGACCTGGAGCAGAGCAGACAGAGCAACGATGGCCCCCTTAATGGCCAAAGGACCAGATGACGATACCGGTATGTACCATGGTCATTTATGGATATGATGACACTTGCTGGGAAGCTGACTCCCTGACAGATGGCGCAGACAAATGGATCGAGAAGCTCGAGGAACTCACGGAGGGATCAAGCTGCAGCAGGAGACGTCAAGGCTCTACTGGTAAAGACGGCAGGACAAGCGGCCACCACAGAGATCTTCAGAATGGCCGTATGGGAGGGTGACGGACGGGCAACAACATGATGAGGTGCCCTTCGACTTATTAAGACCTAGGGTCTGGAAGGCTCTAAGGGAAAAATACCCCTCAGAATGGACCCAGCCAAAATTAGAAAAAAAAATGCCTAAAAGATAGTGACAGCCCAGCACAATTTCTGCATGATTATCAGAGAATGTGGAAAGCCGAGACCGGAAGTGAATGGGATAGTAACGAGTCAACAGTGCCTTATTCAAACTGTAATAAAAAAAAACGCCATGCCCAAAGAAGTACAGTCCAAGATGAGTGAAGAGTGGGATTAATGAAAATGGAATGGCCGATATTCTCCGAACATGTGTTCATTATGTGAATGCATACAGAGCTGAGAGGCAGACTCGTGAAGACCAGAGTAAGATGTTGCTAATAAGCTAACCCTACTACAGATAGGAGAGCTGACCAAACAAAAGAAGGAACGAGAAAGCCAAAAACCCTGGCGGCGGTAACGGTGATTCACCATGGCCCAAAAATGGATACGACGGAGGGTAATGCAAGCACCAATGATTGCACCAACAGTGCCATCCCCGTCCAACAGAACACCTGCTGTGCCTAACTCTGTTCCTGTAATACGGCTCCACAAATCCCGCCAATCCACGTGCTGTTAACCAAGGAGGAGGCATGCAGCAACCATCAGCTGGACGAGGAAGAGGCGGTCCACCCATGCGAGGAAGATGGGGCAGGCCGCGAGGAGGAGCCAGAGAGGGGCCATGCCAGGACCACAGCAACAGGTAGCTGGCGCAAGCTCCACAGTATCAATCAAGGCTGCAATGTTGGGGATGCGGGCAAACTGGACACTTGGACAAACTGGACAAAATCCGAATGCTGAGGCTGCCCAACTCAGGACTGGGCCCCCACCAGAATAATGGTCCCTGGACAGGTCAAGCAGCATACTGGCAATAGGGGTGCCCAGAGAAACCTGAGGGAAAGACAATTTTATCCATCCTAACACAACGCCCTCAAGCGGAACCCACAATAAATGTAACTATATGTAATCAGCATCACCAATTTATGATCGATACGGGAGCTACGTACTCCTGTATAGGTAAAAAAGGAGCCAATTTTCCCCTCTCGGCATCAAAGATTCGTACTGTAGGTTTCTCTGGGAAAACACAAATAATACCAATGACCGTGCCTGTTCCGCTGAAAATAGGAGACAAAACAATCTACGCTTCCCTGCTATACTCAGCAGATACGCCAATCAATCTCTTGGGAAGAGATGTGTTTATGCCAACTAAATGCAGAGAATCAAGTGTACACCAGATGGTATCTACTTTGATGTGAATGATGATACAATGATTACCTATCTTTCCCGATGATGCCATTAAGAGTACCTACAGGACCACTATGGACTCCCGACCATGGTCTGAGGCTCAAGTGTTCTGGTTGAAGCTGACAGCAATGACTCTGTCCTTTACCAGGAATGGAAAGCCTGGCGACCACTGGTAATGAACCACTATGACATGGCTAGAGCGCCAACACTTCCACTTCACTGTACCATGTTCTATGACGGAGACCAAACTCACGAGGACTTTGAGACAAGCTGGGATGAAAAAATTAATGGTAAAACCACAATAATCCAGTATGAAGATATCATAGTAGGACCACAAGGAGCCGCTGCAGCTGTGAACTTTGCAGACGAGAAAGTTGAGAGCTGGTTCTCAGTCCCAACTCATCAACCACATGTGACATTGTGATTGCAGACGGTATGAGTCACATGACTTAGGCCCTATGGTGAAAACGGCAAGACAAAGTTGGACTGTCCCCAAGGAGTGTCTCCCCAGATGGACATTTTTTTAAAATAACAGCCCATCAGCTGATGAAGCAATAGCAGAAAGGGTTAAGGTACCTAGGGAAAGGTTAAAATATGGTGATGACAGATGAACATGTAACCTTAATAGAGCAAGTCCCATGCAAGTATGGTCCCCCAACACAAAACAGATGTAGGATTAGTAAAATCAGCTGAACCCCAAAAGTTTCGCGTAAAATCAGGTGTCAGATTGCCATACCAAAACAGTACCCTCTAAAGCAGGAAGCCATAGAAGGCATAAATCCCATCATAACAGGGTTAGTAGAGGCAGGAGTTTTAGTAAAGACGAACAGTGCATGCAACACCCCAATTTTTCCCATTAAGAAATCCAGGTGGTGGAAATGAGACAGATTAGTACATGACTTGAGGTTAGTCAATGCAGTAGTTGCTGAAGAAATGCCCATAACCTGATCCTCACACACTGTTATCCAACATCCCACCAGGAACCAAATGGTTCACAGTGATAGATCTGTGCTCTGCATTTTTCAGTGTACCAGTTCATCCTGATTCACAGCAATATTTGCATTCACATACAAAGGGCAACAGTATACGTTACTCGGTTGCCGCAAGGGTTTGTACACTCTCCCTCCATTTTCAATCGAGTTCTTGCAACGACCTCAGTCATCTGGATGTACATCAACCACCTTAATGTATGTGGATGACATTTTGATTTGCTCTGAGACAAAAAAGCAGTGTGAAAAAGACTCCATCACTGTGTTGACGGCTCTGCAGAAGGAGGACACAAGGTAAGCAAAAAGAAGCTCCAATTCTGTCAACCAACAGTGGAATATTTGGGTAGGCAACTAAGTGGGGATAAAAGACAAATTGCACCTTCCCAGCTGGAGGCCATAATAGTAAGTTCCAAAGCCTTTAACTGTAGGTCAGATGTTGTCTTTTCTGGTATGGCAGGCTACAGCAGACCATGGATCTGTGATTACGCTCTCAAAGCAGCCCCTTTAAGAGTCCTGATCCGAGCAGCAGGACAGGGACAACAGTCGGCCCAGTTGCAGTGGACTGATGAGGCAGAAGGGGCATTTCAACTACTAAAAAGAGATCTCCAAACTGCTCCGGCCTTGGCCAATCCAGACTATGGCAAACCATTCCATCGATATGTGGCAGAAAGGCAGGGGTATGCACGGGCAGTACTGATGCAAGATACCCCTACAGGTAAACAACCTATTTCTTCTATAGCACAAAGTTGGGACAGTGTAGAGGAAGGGCTGCCACCCTGTTATCAGGGTCTGGAAGCAGCTGCCTTTGTATACAAAAAGGCATCGGTGATCACTATGGGACATCCGGTGTCACTTTATACCTCACATCAACTGCATGCCATGCTCACAAGCCCACGCTTTGTGATTACCCAAGCCAGACGAACAGGTTACGAGATCCTGCTCTCAGGACCAGACCTGACTATAATGAGATGCACAACCATAAACCCAGCCACAAGAATGGTACTGCCAACAGAAGGTGAGCCCCATGATTGTCTCCGGGAGACGGACACCTTCATGAAAGTAAGGGATGAGTTGCATAATCATCCCATTCCGTCCGATCTGACCTTGTTCGTTGATGGCTCATGTGTCAGAGGTGTGACGGGCAATAAGGCTGGCTATGGGATAGTTCAACTTAATCCCAATAACACATTCACCAAAGTACAATCAGTAAGCCTGGCCCAGCCTTGTTCTGCCCAATTAGCGAAATAAAGCATTAAAGCTGCCTGTAAAGTAGCCGCAGGAAAAAGAGCCACAATTTACACCAATAGTGGTTATGGATACGGTGTGTGCCATATAAATGCCAGCATTTGGAAGCAAAGGGGGTTTGTGCGCACTGACAGCACCCCTGTAGCACACGGGCAGGCCGTAGTAGAGTTAATACAGGCTATGCAACTTCCCACGCAACTAGTGATAGTGAAGTGCGCAGCTCATCAGAACAATGCAACAATGCAATAGGAAACAACTTAGCTGACGAAGCTGCTAAAGAAGCAACAGGCCAGGCAATACAGGGACCAATGTTGTTTGAAGAAGATGCTGCTCCTATCACTAATTTAGCATCATTGATAGAAGCACAAAACAATGTTTCTCAGGCAGAGAAAAATCTGTGGAGACAGAGGGGTGCTATACGCACCCAACATCCCCATGCAGGGTTGTACAGAAGTCCCAGCGGACATTTTGTCTTACCACTATCCTTACTACCCATGGGTATAAGAAAAATGCATGAACCTGATCATTGTTCACGAGCCCAGGTTATTCGGAAACTACAAGCTGTGTGGTGGTCCCCATACATGTCCTACATGGTTGACAGAGAACTCACAATGTGTCTCACTGTCCGAAATACAATGTTCGTAAAATGTTTACCCATCCATTGGCTCACATACCCATTGCCAGACGGCCCTTTTCCGCATCTGATGATGGACTATATAGACATGATTCAGTGGGTACAGGGTAAGCGATACATGATTGTCATTGTGTGCAGGTTCAGCAGATGGGTCGAAGCCTGCGCCGTCTCAAAGCGGACTACAAAGCCGCAGCGAGGTTTTTAGTCAGAGAAGTGTTTCCCAGATTTGGCATGCCAGATACTATATCAATGGACAATGGCAGCCATTTTGTTAACAATGCAATCTGGGAAATGTTTAAACTCTTGGGTGTGAAAACAGAAGTATGGCTGTGTTTACCACCCTCAGTCACAGGGGCGGTACGGTCGAACGTGTTAATGGTACATTGAAAACCAAAATGCCAAAATTGTGGCAGATATCGATGGCCGACTGACGGGTGGAGCGTTGCCAATGGCATTAATGGCCATGCGCTCCCAGACTAATCGCATAAACCCATTTAATCCACATGAAATGCTTAAGGTCGACCAATTCCCTCCCGCAGATCAGAGGACCCACGAGGACCAATTGGGAGAGTTAGACGTTGAGTGGGCAAAAATTATTGCGTTGCCATAACCACAAATTTCACAGGCTTGTGTTCCAACAGGTGCAGGAAGCCCACAAGAAGGACGAGCCTCGCATTCCACTGGACGTCGCGACGTAGAGGTCGGGGACAAGGTGTTCATAGGTGTTTAGACGGCAGTGGGAACGAACCCCCGTAGAGAGGGACCGTATAAAGTTGTATAACCACTCCCACTGCAATTAAAGTAAAAGGTAAGCCCGTATGGTTCCTAAAATCACTGCACCCACCAAGGCCACCAGACCCTCCTGGACATTTTCCAGGACCGACAGGGGCTGAGCATGTTGACAGGGTGGCGCAAGGTCCCCCTCAGAGCACTCGTAGCAGCACACCTTCAGGGTCCCCTGATGGGCAGAGATGGTCAGCCCGCCTGGCGGCCCGCCGCCGCCCACAGAGGCCGCAGTCCACTGACTCTGAGCACTCTACCACTCCCACTTCGCCTGATGGGCATGTTGATTCTGCTACTGATGTGGGTGGGCCTGCAGATTGGGACTTGCCTGGGGAGGGCCCGTCATCGCGTAGGGAACACCATCTGCAGCACCCACAGGGCATTGATGGCGCTGTGGCAAGTTCATCAGATGACTCGTCACCTGCGTCTTCCTGGTTTCATGGGCCGCCCTGGTTTGGTGACCTTTCAATCGTCGTCCCCCTATCTGCCCCCCACCACCACCCATATAATGCATGTAAAAGCAGAATATATGATCATGGCTGACAGAAGAGGTACTGAAAACCGGCTCAATGGGTAAGCATTGGCTGGGCTATCCTCAAGACACAGACTGCCGTGGGGAAGGGATGGTGATCCTTCAGGTAAGATGCACCAGAACAAACTGTTACAATGAGCAGACAGGTCAGAGCATGTCAGTAGAAGACGCCAGGACCAAAGTAAGGTTGATGACTACCAGACAGAAAAGAGAGGTGACTAAGTTGAAAACGACGCACTGGGGCACTAATCTGTACCAACAGTGGATACAATATTCAATAGATGCCATGTTTGCAGCAAAAAAGCAAGAAAAACGAGACTGTATCGCCTGTTACAACGCTAGAAGGTTGCCCCAGATACAAGCGCTACCAGGAAGTGAGATGGGGGGCAGTCTAGATGTAAATAAGCATTTGGGCAATCTAGATGTTGATAAGCGTTTTGCCCACTGTGCAATGCAAATGGCAGGAAGTAGGAAAGGTTGGAGCGCAAGCACGAAGGTTGCCCCCACAAAGTATCATATGGGGAGCACGAGGTAATGAAAACTCTTCTCCTCCTGTAATAAGTAAATCCAATGACCTTATCTTTCCTTTTTGCATAGCGCGAGGAGAATTGGAAAGGGTAGTCAACGGGACAGACAAGACCGTATTGAATGATACGAGGACTGGTTGAATTGCAGCAAAAAACAGATGGGAGCTAAAATATGTAGACCACCCCAAAAGCTCAAATCCAGTGCAATCAAGTAGTACCGAACGAAGGATTTGTGATTTATTACCTTAATTCTACAAAGAAATCCGAATATAAGCTACCAGACTTAGGAAACGGAACTGAGCTATTGGGAGATATTTTTTGGACATGTGAAAATGATACTAACATGATACCCCAGCTACCAGCAAACTGGACAGGCATATGTGCCCCAATGATGCTAACAGGGCAGTTGTCCCTTATCATTGCACGTGAAGCCCAGCAAAATAGAATGCTTAGACGGAAACGGAGTACTCTAGACCCTTGGAACTGGCAGTGGAAAGCGTCCAATGAGACATATATTACCTGGGACCAAGTCCCTATGGGGGTGCCTGAGAAAGATCAGGCTTTGGGATCTAAATGGATAGACTCGGAAGAGCAGTAGGAAGCAGGGACAATTCTAAACGCCCAATATATAGCCCGAAATAGTCGCTGGGTTAATCTTCTCTGGTACAACCAGCAAAGATTTATAAATTTCACCATAAAAGGAGTGGGGTTGATCAAGGAACAGCTGCATGCAACATCATTAATGACCCTACAAAATAGATTTGTAATAGAAACACTCATGGCAGAGGATCAAGGAGTCTGTGATGTAATAGGTGACGAATGTTGTTCCCTAATACCAATGCATACAGGCCCCAACGGGAGTTTAACGGGAGTTTTGAATGAAATGAAACGACTAAGAGATGAGCATGTGAAAAATTCTAATTGGAATACACAGCTTAATGGTTTTTGGGATTGGCTGGGAAAATTGAACTGGGGGAGGAAGTACATGAAAGCAGTAGGAATAGCACTTGGAGTTCTCATACTGGTGATACTGTCGGTAAATCTGCTGTGTCCTGCCATTGCTTCGATTTTAATATCACGTGTTTTGCAAGTATCACAGGTCAATTCCCTATTGTAGAGACAGGTCAACTCAGAAGAGCAGAAGCACCTAGGGAATGGCAGGAAAAAGTATGGATAGGTAAGATTACAGAGATCACACCCGCTCCCCACAAGGTACATGTTGCTTTTAATAATGTACAATATGTAAAAGTCAGCAATGAATATATATATATATAATATATGCACATATAAAATGAGTAGCAAAATTGAATGTAAATATGATTACTAAATGCTGCCATATCTTCACCACAGACTGTTAAAATGGCAGAGGCTTACTTTACTGGACCACAAATGACCCCAGATGAATGGCACAGTTACTACAGCTGATGGGACAACATGCATGCACCATTAGGAATACACCTGCGTCTAGGTATGCACACTTTCATCCCAAACAGGCATCCAGATGGGCCCCAGTGGACCGAGGACCGCCCAGGGGGGTCGGGATGGACCCCTTTCCGAGCAATGACCAGCAGGAGTCTGGCGGGACCATCTATGGAGCCAACTGGTGTCCAGCACCCCACACCAAGGTCCCGCTGTTCGCCGGAGAGAGTCCAGACAACCAGCAGACCGGGGACTCCTAGCGAAGTGCCACCAGCACCCAGAAAACATACCGCCTATCTACAGTTGGAAGCAAGTGATGTTGCCAACCTCTCACGTCCTGCTCCGCCAGTGGATCACTATATCATCAAGAACGACTTCCGCGATGAAATAGGCAACTTGACGAAGGAGTTGTACTCATCTTGATGGCTGGGTTTACCCCAATGGCCCGTGTACAGATCAAGAGAATCAGAATTCGACTAACAACCACCAAATCACAGACCTTGGCGAGAACAGCTGCATGGTCAAACTTAACAGCAACTGGACTATTAAGACAGTCCCACACACCATGGTCGAACTCTGCCAAGAAAGTTGGGAGGCAGTTCATGAACACAACGAATGGCCTATTGAAAGGGGGAAGACTTCCCCTTCCCCGCCGGACGCACAGAACTCTCCGTCCAGGGAACAATGACTGTTCTGATATTACTGGGGTGTAAGAAAAGTGTATTGACGGTATGTGATATTTTAAAAGTCAAATAAGAACCTAAGATCTATAGCTGCTAGATAATTATTTAAGACATGTGGCCTTGCCAATGATGTATGCCGTGAACGAAGCTATTAGGCTCAGGAATGGTATATTGTTCAACAATATTGTTGCTTTGTTGATGACTTACAGGGCATGACTTAATGTTTGCCAGGTTTAAAAGTTAATGGGAGTTTCTACTATTTGTTCGACAGTATTAGCTAATGTCAGAACGCTCTGATTTCTTATTAGTCAATGAATGTTTATCACCTACTGCTGAATAAATAGTGGTCCTTATCAGGACCACAGGGGGAATGTAGTGTAAATGTCCATGAACTCTATGAACCACAGTCAGCATGAGTGTAAAGAGAGGACATGGAAGATATGGAAACTGAAAAGACAGATATACGGAACACCTGCACTGTTATGCAGTACCAGCGTTCTGTTAAATGAAGTGTGTGTGTGGGTGTGCAAAAGCCCGGTTCAGAAATGATGATTTCTGGGAATTTCCCGGCCAAGAAATGATAAAGAGAATGCAAAGAAAGATACAGAATAGGGTGTATCTTTTAAAGGAAAAGTGCTGAAATAAGAATGGCTGACTTATAAAAATGCCAAACTCAGCTGGCCAACCACGTTAGATATTATAATTTATCCTATCGAAGAACCCTGAGGAAGGGGCGTGGAAAAAGGAGGGGCAAGAGCGGTGCTGCACTGCCAGATTGTATAAAAGACGGAGCATTTTGTACTGTGATTCAGACCATTGCCCGGGCAATTGTATTAAACAATAAAACCTTCATTTTTGACTTTTAAACCAGTTTTGTTGACTTTGTACTTTGAATTTTTCATACTTTAAGAACTTTTTGAGATCATTGGCGAACCAGACACCAGTTTTGTCATGACAAGTGTTGGCTGTTTTAGTTTTATTTTAATTTAATTTTACTCACATCAGCCAAAAACATTGCTTGTCAGTTCTACAAATTGATAGATAGATAGATTTCTATCAAGACAATGTTACTGACATTGTATTTTTATTTCACTGCAAAAGCACTTCGTTAGATGCTAACTGCATTTCGTTGCGCTGTTGTTGACATGTGCAATGACAATAAAGTTGAATCTAATCTAATCTAATCTAATTCCCAAAACGGGAAATGTAAGAATTACAACGTGTTTGTGATATCTAGAATTGCTTATGTATTTGGAGATACTATAAAGTATAATTTCATGGGAATGCTATTTTTTAAATAAAAGTTAGCTAGCTTAATAGAATAATTGCATTTAAAACGTAATTTGCTGCACCTGCACCTGCACGAACAAGGGTCTGTGACATCATCGGTGCGCTGTGACGTCACAGTGGTCTTTCTCCGTCCGTCCGTTCTTAACAAACATTACCCCACCCTGTTTTTGTGCTGTTTTTAGCTGTGTTTTGATCGAGAACATTATTTATCCAGCTTAAACAACCAAGCAACTGCTAAAGCTACAGTCAACGCCAAAAAACACCGCAACAATGTTTAAGAGGTAAGGAATGACATTTTGAAATCCTTTTTTCCTAAGTTTTAGCCGGTTTAACACGGTAAATTGTCGGTACCAATAAGATAAATGCTTTACAGTCTCATGAAATTTTTTGTGAAACTTGAGATCATGACAGTTTTTGCGGGTATTGATATCTGCGTGGGATTAGCTTAATGTACATTCATCGAGGATTACATGAAACAGATCTTTGTGGGGTATTTGTCATTTACAACGTTTCCGTTCCTGTTAAGGTTGTTTGTAAAGTTTTGCCCAAGTGTCAGGATGCTCACCGGGAGTGGACTCCCTAAATGTCAGGGATCATGGTCCCATCAGTGAAGATGTCACAAGAGAAAGATATTTCAGACCAATAAACTCACCGAGTCGAGTCGTTACATCTGTAAGGTGATGTGAGGTGCAGCACATATAGGATGCATGTTTTTCCTTTTTTTAATGTCCATCCTCGCTATTAGTAAAATCAATGCAAGAACAAAAGTGCAAATACCCTGCAGCAATCACTGCTAAAACACAAGAAATAGACACTAAGTCTGGTGAAAATCTCATACAATGACATTATCTGTCACCGGAAAAAGACATTTTTACTTGACCAAAAGTCTTATTTCCAGTTCAGATCTGGTTCAATGGTTAAAACAAGTGAAAAAGATATTTGAGATCCGAGCACGTTAACAAAAAAGATGAAAATGAGCAAATAACTCTTAATTCCAGTTTTTGAGAAAAAAGACTCACAAACAAGAAAATAATTATGAATAATAATGATAACATAAATTAAAGGGAATTTTCTATGAATGTCCCACTTTATAATCGTATGTTATAGCATTTTATGTGGGACTTGAAGGAGATTTTATAGTGAAGAAAGAGAAAGATACAAAGCTGAACCTCATTTTAACAGTAAAATACTAAATGTAGATTTCCTGGTAATTAAGGTATA
>JAGFBZ010000525.1:0-59977 GCA_018398805.1 Hirundichthys speculiger
AAAACATTTTTAGATGTGCATTGGAAAGACCGATCTATAAAATAATAGTTCAATCTAACATTGACTTTTTTTGTAATTATTCTATATTTTCAAACTTTTCTTTTTGGGGTGATGTTGATAAATTAGCACAAGAAAACCTCATCTTCCGGATCAAATTGACCAGCTGAATTAAAATCAAAATCTACTGAATTTACATGAAAGAAAACTGAAGAATTGTTTTTTGAACCAGAAAGTAATAAAAATAAGAAAAATCAAACTAACAGATTAACAAAATGAACATGTGTGTTCATATGTGTGTCTGTGAGTCTCCATTGCACACAAGTGACATGTCATCACGTTGTGACAATAAATACTACGCAATGTGTAAAACCAGAAATCCGTCCATCCATTATCCAACCCACTTATTCCTGTGCAGGTCATGGAGATCTGCTGGAGACAGAAGCTCAGACAGAAGATGTGCTCCTTGCAGAGCTTTGATGGGTTCTACTCTGGAAAGATCTCCTTCCAAATGACAAATGCGTTGTAGGCTGATCTATCAGTCATGTTATAAAAGATGACCAGCGGTCAGCTTTCAGTCATTCGTTTGGTGCTTTTAGACCCAATGACTTGGTCTAAATGATCCACCCCTCACTTTGGTGGCATTGTAGGGATCATACTTGGTTTCTGATCTTCTCTTGAGCTGATTTCAGACTTTTTATGCAAAGTGCTCATGACATTTTGACATTTCCCTCCTTTTTGGGGCAGAAAGGCTCTTGGGCTGTGGTGTCTGTGAAGGCAGACATGGAGGACTCAGGGGTCCGGTTCTTGGTTACCAGCAGCTCAGCAGAGAGTTCACACTGGTTCTGTTGGACCGCTCCAACCATCGTGAGCTTTCTCTTTAGAAGTCCCTGACTCAAGTTGCAGCTTGTGAAAAAATTGTCACAGGTTATATTCTGCCTTCTGAGACCACATGTCATGTCAAGCACGACCCAAAGGAGAGGGTGTGAAACTGGGGAGAAATGGGGGTCACAGTTGCAAAGAAAAAAAAAAAAAAAAAAAAACTATTATATTAGATACTTATAACCCCTTTTAGTCTCCATTTTGGCTGCTGGGTCAAATTGACCCGAACATAATCTATGTAACATAAACGTGGAGAGGGGGGTTGCAAATATGTTACATGAACAATTTTTATTTTATATGTTGATTAGACTAATTAAGCCAAGCAGAAGAAGTTTTATCCTGAAAAAATACTTTAAACTATTTTTTTAAATTTTTTTATTTTCAAAACGGGTCAATTTGACCCGCAACATAATAGGAGGGTTAAGGGCAGTTATTTCAGTAAACAACCCACACACATCCAGCAGCGCTATGCATGGTGCTGAAACAAGCTCCGATATTCAATTCAATTCAACTTTATTTGTATAGCGTCTGTTACAATGTCAGTTGTCTCTCGGCGCTTTACAGAGACCCAATGATTTCAAGTGATTTTCAATAAAACAATACCAGCGTCTTAGTTTGGGAACATAAATCATAAAATACAGTCTGATAAAATCGGACCAAAGCCAGACCGACCACTAGCTGAAGTAGTCGGTCCACTTGCACTGTTGTCAGTACCAAGGTTATTATAGTTTTGAAATTTTCTTTAGTTTTTATTTTTATTTAGTTTTCCAGTTTGCTTTTTTATTTCAGTTTAGTTTAGTTAGTTCAACAAGTAATTTAGTAGTTTTAGTTTAGTTTTTATTTTAAGGAATTTACTAGTTTCAGTTTAGTTTTTATTTAGTTTTAGTCTTAGTTTTAGTTTTTCTTCTTCTTGCAGTATGCAGCAGATTATACACCTTTTCGACTTGAAAATTGTGGATATGCGCCCCCTAGTGGCCCCGCCATAACTGGAGGGTGCGGTGCTCCACCAACTAACCCAAACACAGCAGCGTGGGGCATTTGTTACGGATAACAGACATGTCTTGGATTGATGATGTTAGGCAGTGGCCTCCAGTTACAGATGAAGGTAGTTTGTCGCTGTTTTTAATGATTGGTTATGGAAATAGCATGATCTATTCCCATAATCAAACACTAAAAACTGTGGAACGCTGGCTATAACTAACGTCAACAAGCCATAAAGATTATGCTACTGTAACATTAACGCTAGCGGTAAATTAGGCTATGTGTTAATGTTATATTTAATTTATTTATCATTCTCCTAATTCATTCATTCATTCATTCATTTATAGGCTTGTTGCTTAGTGCCGAGGGCTACAGTAGCCTCATACTGCTGTTCTTTTGGCCAGAATCGTCCGGGACTCTCAGCGAGACTATAAGTAGTATGAGATTGAATGTTAACGAAAACTCACCCGGCTGTATTCATTTGGAACAAAGTTCTTTCTGTTGATATTTTTCACCCACGTCTTCCTAACTTCTTGTTCTGCAAACAAGGCAGTCTTCGTGCATACTTTCTTCTTCCATTGTCGAATTTTCACACCATTGTTGGCACAGTTTATGACGGAACATTATTCCCACTCGACCGACTCGACATTATAAAAATATATATTTGTAGAAAGAGAAAAACACTGGTTAATCTGCGAGCCGGTGAAAGTGTCGCTCTGTAGCACAACCCCGCAATGGCGGACGGGGTACTTCCGGGGGGCTGGCCCGAAAAGGTCTATATCCGCTATGCTGCCCCCTCTCTGGAGGGAGGGTAGCATAGCGGCTGCTGCAGGACAGGCAGTAATCTCTATGGCAGTAATCGAGGGAGAAAACGAAACGAAAACGAAGCTGAATTTATCTACAATTTAGTTTAGTTTTAGTTAGTTTTACATCCTTCATTGTAGTTTTTATTTAGTTTTCGTTTTTTTTTTTAATTGTAGTTTTTATTTTTATTTCAGTTAACTGAAATATTTTTTCATTGCTAGTTTTAGTTTTAGTCTTAGTTTTCGTTAACTATAATAACCCTGGTCAGTACCAACCATGGCTGTTGTTGTCTTCGTTTACTTCAAAAATCCAAACTGTCCGAGACGTGGCTGTTTTCGTTTGGACAGTTTCAATATAATTTGAGGAAAAGTCAAAATATCATCCGCGTTCATTCCTTCAATTTCAAATACAGTATACCACCAAAAATCCCCCCCAGTCCACCCATTCACTAATGAGGAGTTCATGTGCGGCTACGTAAATCTAACAATTCTCCTCCAGCGTCGCCACGGTTATAACAGGAATCATGTTAACTAGTTTGAGGCAAATGTTTAGAAATATTGAACATTTAATAGCACATAAACACACACAGCCATGACATGTTTTATTCTTTTTATTTTAGGAACCTCAATGTAGAGAAAATAAAATATATCTTAAAGTGGACAATTCTTTAGAGCTCCCCCTGAATGTCTCAGGGCAGGTTCTCAGGGGAGCTCATGTCCCTCTCGGGGGAGCCGAGCTCCCCTTAGCTCCCCCGTAATTCGAACCATGGACTAAAGTAGAATTGACAAGTGTTTCAGAGTGAAACTAAGCTGTCCAGCTGTTCACATCATTGCAGGGGTGCAGCTGTATGTGCGTCTGGTTCTCGTGGTCATGATCATCATGTTATCAGCAGCTTTGCTGGTCTTCTACCAGAACAGGAGACCTACTCACCCTGAAGGTGAGTCTACAGCAGGGGTCGCCAACCTTTACTATCAAAAGAGACATTTTTTGCACCTAACCTCTTAATAAAATTCATCTAGAGCTGCAAAACTTTTTTGACCCTTAAAATGAAGATAACAGTGTATGAAGTTTTATATATAGTTATTCTGTATTCAGAGGGATTTGAATCGATCCAAAAGCTTATAGCTTATTCCTTGTATGTTTGGCAGTTTTGAAAGTTTTTAATGCAATATATATATATATATATATATATATATATAATATATATATATATATATATATATATATATATATATATATATATATGCAGTGGAGGAAATAAGTATTTGATCCCCCGCTGATTTGGCAGTTGTCATACTAGGAAATAAATGAACAGTCTCAGATTTTTATGGCAGATTTATTTTAACAGTTATAGAAAGAATATTGAAAAAAAATTTGAGAAAATTACACGAAATGAAAAATAAAAATTAATTTGCAAGTCATTGAGGGAAATAAGTATTTGATCCCCAACCAACCTTGACCAGTGTTGGCTCCCACAGACCACTGGCATACTCCTAATTTCACTGAAGTAATTACCTGCATGAGAGACACCTGTTCCAAATAGTCACCTGTATAAAAAGCCATCTGCCCACAGACTCAGTAATACTCCACCATCTCCACCATGGGCAAGACTAAAGAGCTGTCAAAAGATGTCAGGGACAAAGTTGTTGAACTCCACAAGGCTGGAATGGGTTACAAAACCATAAGTAAGAAGCTGAATGAGAAGGTGACAACTGTTGGTGCAATTATTCAGAAGTGGAAGAAGAACAACATGACTGTTAATCAACCTAGGCTGGGGGCTCCATGGAAGATATCACCTGGTGGGGTCTCAATGATCATGAAAAAGGTTAGAGATCAGCCAGAACTACACGGGAGGAGCTGGTTAATGATCTCAAGGCAGCTGGGACCACAGTCACCAAGAGAACTATTGGTAATACACTGAGACGCAATGATTTAAAATCCTGCAGTGGTCCAAGGTCCCTCTGCTCCAGAAGGCTCACGTCCAGGCCCGACTCAGGTTTACCAACGAACATATTAATGACTCAGAAAGAGACTGGGAGAAGGTGCTGTGGTCAGATGAGACTAAAATTGAGCTCAACTCAACTCGACGTGTTTGGAGGAAGAGAAATGCTAAATATGACCCCAAAAACACCATCCCTACAAGGAAACAAAGGAGTGGCTCCATAAGAAGCACATCAAGGTCATGGAATGGCCTAGCCAGTCTCCTGACCTTAATCCTACTGAAAATCTATGGAGAGAGCTGAAGCTGAGATTTTCCAAGCGCAAGCCTCAAAACCTTCAGGATCTGGAGATGATCTGCAGAGAGGAGTGGACGAAAATTACTCCTGATGTGTTCAAACCTAGTAAGCAACTACAAGAAACGTCTGACAGCTGTGCTGCCAACAAGGGTTTTGCCACCAAGTATTAGATCATGTTTTGCTAGGAGATCAAATACTTATTTCCCTCAATGACTTGCAAAATGATTTTTATTTTTCATTTAATGTAATTTTCTCAAAATGTTTTTCAATATTCTTTCTATAACTGTTAAAATAAAGCTGCCATAGAAGTCTGAGACTGTTCATTTATTTCTTAGTATGACAACTGCCAAAGTCAGCCAAAGTCATATATTATATATATATATATATATATATATATATATATATATATATATATATATATATATATATATATATATATATAATATCTAACAAGATAATTATTACATTTTTATTTCCAATTTTTTTTGGTCATTCACTAGAAAAGAACCATAGTTTGTTGCATTTATGAAATTACAGAACAACAAACAGAAAAACTGTTGACATGTTATTGCGGTTTTTACCTGTTATAACAAAGAAAAACCTCAAACTCTTATAAAGACTGAATATTGGGTTCTGCTGTACTGTATATGTTTGGGAGCAGAACCAAGACAAATTCCTATCAACTTATTGACATGACAATTAATATATTGAATCTTGAATCTTTGAAAGAGTAGAAAAAACACTGGCAAGTGTTGACCTACTTTGAAAGAAAGCAAAGAACCATGCAGGTCTATTTGAGTCATTCCCTTATTTGTAAAACATTGATTAAATAAAAAGTAGCCCACTTTGAAATAAATATAATGTATAGCTGCAGCCTAATAACTTTAAAATTTTGCTTCTTTGTGCACCAGATGCTGCAACAGTAGACTCTTTAGACATAAATAGTTTAATAGATGCTGTTATAACATTTGACTTGACTAAGTTTTCGCTAAGTTCTGGGTAAAAAAATTCTTCTCGTTTATCCTGTCGTCCCTGAGCTTAATTCTAGTTCTAAACCCTGGACATTTTTGTAAAGCCTCTTTCAGCCAGATGTTTCAACATCTTATTGACTGAACCACATACTGTCTGTTTCAGGGCCTCTGGTGGAAGCAGACTATGTTAACGTCACTCAGGTGAGTGTGAGTCACTGTAAAACACCTGAACGGGCTTCATTTCCTGTTTGTGAATCCAGCTGATACAAGACAACCTCCTTTTATGTGCAGGACATCCAGCTGAATGAGATCAGAGAGGACAGAGGCAGCAGATCAGCTGCTGGGGAGGTTTCTTCAGTATCCACCTCTGCCTCAAACACCAAACCACTCAGAGCTGAACATGAGAAATGCAAATAAAAGTCTGCCTCTAAAGGAAATAAGCTTCTATAGAATAGAATAGAATAGAATAGAATAGTCTTTGGTACATCAAGGTCAGTTGTTTAGTTTGGAGACAGTTTTCCCCCAGAAAGAAATCTGTAAAAGATCAAATATAAAACATCCATTGAAAGTTAACATAATTAAAGATGCCTTAAAGACAGATTTTCTCAAGTAAGATTTAATTCAGTTTTGCATCAGTTGTGGGACCTTCTCTTAAATTCACCGTTTGTCTGTTGAGGCAGGAGATCTGTGCTCAAGTAAAATCATAGTAAGCCACTGATTTGGAGGCAGTTTTGTTTGTTACAAACACCAGTTATGGATTGTTTTACAAGACACAGAGAGTTAAAGGAGCCGTATGTAAGAGGTCTAATAAAACGAATCATAAAATGACCCCGATATGTCAACAGACATTTAAAAATCATGTTCATTTCAAATACTTATGTCACTGACAACAGCACTCAAGCCAGGATATTCCCGTTTAAAAAGAGGAGTTGCAGCCCTCAACTGATGTTGATGTTGTCATTTTTTGTTTTGGCCTGAAGCGCCACCCTCCACCTATCTCCCAATCACCAAGTCAGTAGTGTTTCTGCATCCGGGTTGCCAGCTCGGCTCTAATTATCGCAGCAGCCGCTACGAACGTGTTGGATAAAAAATGTCTAGCTTTCCAAAACCTAAAAGACCTCGTTATGAATCCGAGTTATGTCGTGACAAGGTCCGAAATAAAACAAGGATTTGTATAGGAGATGCTTTTGATAGATGGAGACGGCTGAAAGCGGAGAAGAATTTGAAGACAGACGCCAACGTTGCTGATTTTCTCCTGGACAGGTAAGATTCATAGCTAAATGTTTGGCTAACGCTAATTTACTTGGACAAGGTAACAGTGGTACCTCTACTTACGAACGCCTCTACATACGAAACTTTCAGGTTACGAAACGCCTAAACGGGAAAATATTTCCTCTAGTAACGAAAGATCAAAGAAAGAAAAGATCTTTCATAAAGCATTAAATATAATTAACAGAAAATAAACTTACTGTGTAGGACTCATCGCTTGCCATGGCAGCCTACGTTCCTGCTGCATTCTGCAGCCAACCTGGCAACCTCTGGTCGGGGAGGAGGGGGAGGGTACACGCCGCTCAACAGTAATTTGAAACTGACTGCAGTACCAGTTTTGGCCATAATCTTACAAACGGCTCCTTTAAACCAATAAAAACTCTCCTTGAACTAAATTCCTGAACCTGACTGCTCAGATACAAACATGTTTTGTATGTAAAGCCAAACACAATGAAACCACCATTTACATATTTTTATGAAAATAAACTTGTTGCTTGGCGTTAGCATTTTATCCAAAGTTTCCCCACACGTGTGGTGTTGAACACTGTCTTGCTGCACAATCAGATGAACCCAGACTACAAAACAGAATTTTCTGAACACATGTTGAAAAACATGGACATGAAAACATCAGTTATGATTCATTTTCAGACATCATCTGGATTATTATCAGGAGACAACATCTGCAGGTCTTTCAGGGTCTGAAAGTACTCATTGTGAATATTCAAGATAATGAATACAAGAGAACATCTTTTCAGAAGCTGCACAACAGGATTAGTTGTATCGCGGTGTAATACCATGACAGCCAATCAGACTGCAGAAATGTTTGTCTCTATCCAAGGTGCTGAAATCACTCTGGCCTGAGGAAGGTTTTACTCTACTGCAAAGCCTGTGATATTATTCGACTACAATTCGAAAAATCTACAGATTTATTTACCTACCAAGAACCAATGCTTTAAGATGTGAACACAAAAATATTTGATATTTTCAAGTGATTCCCTGAGAACTTGTAAATATCAAATAAAAATAGTAAGCTGAAAGCGTCATCTACCTATAAATCCCTTTTTATTATAAATAATATCCAGTATTGATATAAAGAATGATTTTGTCAAGACTGGGGGGGGGGGGGGAGACAACGCCCCTTTCTGCCTCTTTAGTTCTTCTGGGGAGTTTCACTGCCGAATCACACACACAACATGAGGTCGGGGAAAGAGTTAATTTAAGGGAAATTAATCTAAAAATGTTCTCTAAAGTAGGGGTTCCCAACCCCCGGTCTGGTACAGGGCCGCAGACAAAAAACAAAACTCAATTCCCTTATTACTTTTTGATTTATCATCCGAGTCTAAATTGTGTTTTATCTTGAAAATTGTACGGATTCTCTCCATTACACCCGTCTATGACTTACTCTTGACAGATGACAAGACTTGAGTCTTTGGGTTCGTTCATGCGTCTCATCCACCTCTGCTGCTCAGTCTTACGTTACACCATTTCTCTCCACTCCTCTCCTCCTTCCTGCCTTTTTATTCAGGGCTTGTTGCATTAGAGGCCACCTGTTCAGGTGTGTTGCCAGGTGTTTTGCATTTGAGCCCCATCAGCACTGCTAAAGAAAGTGGATGGAGCGGGATGGTTACATGACACACCCACACACACCCGTGGCAATTTCTTATCACATTATTTCCAGCAAAATATTGGGTCATTTAAATATTCTTTTAGACCAGTGGTCCCCAACCTTTTTGCACTATGAACTGATTTAATGTCAAGCTATATTTTCACGGAGCAGTCTGTAAAATATTAATGAATAAAGTACATCTAATCTAATCTAATCTAATCTACTCTAATCTAATTTACTCTAATCTAATCTAATCTAATCTAAAATGCGCTGCAGATAAATACAACATAAAATAATAGAAACGGCATAAAAACTGTGGTAATTTCTATATATTATAATAAATATAAATCCTCTGTGTATTCACGTGCAACTTTATTAGTAACATCCTCGTAACATCGCACCAACAACAGAACATCGGTAATCTTCCTAGGAAAGACACTTTCTGAAAACGTTTGTTTTTTCACTAATTTTTCCAGCTTGTGGGTTTAAATGTATCACCTGACTGAGACACGGGTCTGAAAGTCTTTCATGTGTCAAGAGTCATAGACGGATTTAAGGGAGAGAATCTGGTCATTTTTTTAAATAAAACATTATTTAGACTCGGATAGTAAATCAAACGGTAATAATGGAATTTATTTTAGTTTTTTCTCTGCAGCCTGATTGGGGACCTCTGTTTTAGAGTATACAGAGTGTATATGAAAATAACAACTGAGAAGATGCCATCATGCAGAAGGTGCCTTTATATCAGTGTGTGTTCAGTCTGTCACCAGTAAACCCAGTGTTGTCAGCACTTGTAAAGGAGCTGGTAATGTTCAGCTTTTTCTCGTCTTCTCTACAAAGTCTGACCCAACACAGCAGCTCAGAGTTCAAGAGGACAGCTCTGGAGATCTAAAACTTCTGATGGCTGCCATCATCATGGGCCAAAAAAATTCACTGTGGTTGTGAGGAAAACCTTCTCCATTCTGCCAAAGCTGCCATTGTCACAGACTCTGGGTTGAATCATTTTGCTCATCATTTTTTATGATCTGAATAATTGGTTTATTGAGAAATTGTTACTATAGGGCTCATGTGTCTACTTTAAATAAATTATTTAATGACTGAAAAATTAGCAATGTTTTTTACATGGTGTCAGTTCAGCACCATGTATATTGAGAATCACAGTCCAAAATCTGTGAGTGTCAATGATGATCGGAGTTTGGTTTACAAAATTTGATTTCTTGGTTCCAGATTCTGAGTTTTCCTTCTCTGATTCAAGACTTTGGTTCTCAGATTTTGGATTTTGATTTGTAAAATATACATGGCGCTGAACTGACCCCAGACTTTCATGTGTGGTGGGATACAGATACTTGAGGAAATGATTCTTAATGTTTGGGACTTCACTGCATCGCCTCCAAGTGTCGCCAGCGGACAAAACCCAAGAAAAGTGCGTACGCCAACCATGGAATGTGTGTGGAGCACCGCACATTCTCACGTTAAAGTCACTTTTTGTTTATCTGAACGTGTTCATAGATTGTTCTCTAATTTTGATCTCCAGTGTAGAAATGAATTCAAAATGTTACTTCTTGCAGATAAAGCCTTGAATGATGAAGCTCTAATGTATCTTGAAGACCTCATATTTCCATACCGTCCTACTAGAAAACTCAGCTCCTTAAATGCAGGTATACTTGCTGTTCTAGAGTCTGTAGGTCTAGACAGGGTGGCAGAGCCTTTAGCTATCAGGCTCCTATATTATAAAATCAACTTACAGTCTCTGTCAGGGATTTAGACCTCCTCTCTACATCTGTGCTTCGGGTGAACACGTTCTTTTTTAATAAAGCTCTAAGCCTGTAGTCATCTCTTAGTTATGCTGCTACAGGCCAAGGCTGCTGGGGGGACTCCCATGATGCACTGAGCATCTTCCCCTGTCTCTCTTATCTCAGTTTAAGATTGTCCTGGATCACTGATTAGCTTTAATGTTGTCTTTCTTCTTTAGTCTCTCTCTCTTCTCCTTCTGCAGGGTGTTTCTGGTTTCTGCTGCAGCTGCTGCTCTTCTCCTGTACTCCTTATAAAGGGCAGCACAGTCCTGCAGTGGTGATACTGACGCTTCACAGCAAGAAGGTTCAGTTATATCTGGTTCAGCCTTTCTGAGTTTGCATGTTTTCTTTGCAGTTAAATTGTGTTTTCATTGTATTTCCTCCAATTATTCAGAATAATATGAAACTGTTTAGCAGTGCAGTCAATCAGCTGCAGTGTGGTAAAGAAAACATAAAAGAGGAAGGACTTTAGGCTTCAGAGGAGGGACTAAATCTTAAAGACGAAGTAGAAGTTTACCAGTGAGGACGGAAGAAAAGCGTCATTATGAATCATCAGATCCAGGATGAAAGTCTTTCAAACTTTAACCTGTTGTTTCTTCCTCAGTGAGTGCATTTAATGATTTCTGCTGTTTTCTGTTCTGTTTACTTTAGTTCATGAGAAAGTTGTAGCTTGTTAAACACTTTGAAGTCAGTTCTGTTTTCTTCTTCCTGCAGTTTTATCTGTGTGTTACATGTTGCTGTTCTCTACAGTTAAACACAACGATCAGGTCTTTAAACCTGAAGTTCAGTGCAGTAACTGAAATGTAACATCCAAAACCACATTTAACTCACAAATATACAATTAACAGTTGAAGATGTCATTAGAAAGAGAAGAAAACCTCAATAAACTGAACTCATGGTCACATTATGGATTTATTCAGTAAATAAAAATGTCTCATGTCTCACAAGAAGATATTAACTTTTGACTGCTCATCTCTTCAACAGCACTGCAGAACAGAGAGACTGGTCTGGTAAATGCAGAATGGAAAACCCGTACAGGGAAGGAAGGAGAAAACATCACAGTTGGATGTTCATTTACTTTTACAGGAGGAACAATGTTCTTCTGTAAGAACAAATGTGAAGACGAGAACATTCTGATTAAAACAACCAATAACACAGCTCAGAGAGGCAGATACAGGATTGAATTTACAAGAGGTTATTTACTGAAAGATCACATTGTGTATGTGACGATAACAGGACTGAAGAAGTCAGACTCAGGATGGTACAGGTGTGGTTTAGACAGGTTTCTGGCTCCAGATTCACATAAGGATTTTAAGATCATTGTTCAAGAAGGTGATTTCAATCTTAAAACTCTTCTTTCTCTTCATCTCTCTTCCTGGAAAAAGATAAATTGACAACTTCTTTTATTTCAAATAACCTCCCTCATTATTTAGCATATAGTTCCTGTTTTTTATAAGTTCTTTTATCAGTTAAAGATGACGTTAGTGATGCAGATTCTCATGTTAATATTCCTGAGCCTGTCAGTTTACTGATGGTTTTCATTCTGATTGTTTGATCATTCACAGCTTCAGTCACTTCTAAACCAAACTGGACTCTTCAAACTCCTCAGACATCAACACTGGCCTCCACAACAACAACAACAACAACAACAACAACAACAACACAACACAGACTTTCAGCTCCACTTCAGGAAGTTCAAGATCATCTTCTGCTTCCTCTGAAACCACCACACAGCCTCCAGCATCAGGTACCTGATTATCTGATGCTTATAGGTGGGAATATAAAATAAATCTATTTCTATTCATTTGAGGTTTTTTTTTAATCAGTGAACCAGCAACAGAGCTGGAAAAAGTTCTGATCTTTCATAAAAGTGTTTTAAAACCATTGGAGGTGAAATACCAGGATACAAGTAATATAAGTTAAAAGAAAGACAATTATATTGATGAAAGTAAAATACAATGATGTAAATATAATTTTAATAAGAGTCACAAGAAAAAAAAACACTAATTGTCATTTTATGTTTTCATTTGACTTATTTTGGGATCAAACCTGAGTTTTAACACAAAACAATCAAATGTTGTTTGGGGACATGTCAGGTAGCAGTTGGCTCCAGATTACCCTGCTTTCACAGCGTCCATCTTGACTAAATTAAAAAAAGAAAACCTGACTTGAAAATAACAGTCAACCTGTTAAAAAAGACTTGTTGCGTGATCTTTTCTCATATCTCAACTGTCAAAGAGTCTCAAAGTGTCTTGAGTTTTTGAACAGTTCCTTGATTCTTATCTATTGTGAACTTGAGTCTGTGTGTAAGTGTGAAGCTAAAAAAAAAGTGTGAGGTAGACGACAAGTGTGTATGTTTGTGTGTCAGGGTTGATCCTTGTATGTGGAGTGAGAGGCAAGTAGAAGTGCTTCTTAGATCTACAGTAAGTGTGGAAAAATACAAATTACATTTGAAGAAGTTAAAACTGAGACAGTTAAATTAAATTTAAAGCAGACTTAACAAGAATAATCTTGTTTTTTTTTTCTCAGTAAAACTAGATCATATTTCATTAGTGGTAGGGTTCGTCATGGTATCTTTTACTGGTAAAGATACTTTAGTGAATCGTCATTGGAAATTATTTACAGTCAGTAGCATCAAACTCTAATCAAACATTTAGTGCAACAGCAGCTTGTAAAATCAATTTAAAGCTTGTATTAAGGTGGCAACACAACCTTCCCATAGACTCGTTTCCATCGCTGAATACGTCACCTTGTCCTTTGCTCTGATTGGTTGTCGTGCTAACAAACTCCTTGCAGCAGCAGTTTGAGAAGCAACTGTTGGTTTCGTCCCAGGGGAGGTCCTGTGGTTCATTTAAAGAATCTACATCCTTCTAGATCTGATCTGTCAGGCTAACAGAAAACTGGAAATCTTTAGTGAATTTAATACTGTATATCTTATGTGTGTGTGTGCTGTGTGAGCCAGAAGAGGAAATGTGAAGTCTTGTATGTAAACGATTACAGGTATCAGTTTATCAAAGTAAAAATAAACTGTCCACCTGTTCACATCACTGCAGGTGTGCTGCTGTACGTGGGTCTGGCGCTAACGGTCATGATCATCATATTATCTGTGGCTTTGCTGATTTTCTGCAAGAACAGGAGCCCGACTCATCCTAAAGGTGAGGCTACAGGAGACACAGTTTTCATTTCATCATTTTAGAGGATATTATACTAATATAAACCTTTTTTTTCTGGAGGCTAAATGTAAACTCACATCATATTAACCTTACAAATGTGTGTTATCCTTGAATGTAGTTCCTCTAGTTCCTTTTAGTTATTATAAAGTCTCTCTAAATCAGATGTTTCAGTATTTTATTTTCTGAGCTGCGTGTTTTTCAGGACCTCTGGTGGAAGTGGAGAATTCTGACATCATACAGGTGAGTGTGTGTCACTATAAACACCTGAATAGGTTTCATTTCTTCTTTGTGAATGCATTTGAGAGAATAAATATCCCTTCTTCTTCAGACCAACCAGGTGTATGAGGAGATCAGAGAGGACAGAGGCAGTAAATCACCTACTGTGGAAGTATCTCCAGTATACACCGATGCCTCAGATGCCAAACCAGACACAGCTGAAAACACAGATGTTTACAGCCTGGCCCCCTCTCTTCTGAACACAGTAAATCAAACCACAGTATGATTTTACCAGGTTCCAGTGTGTTTATGTTAATGACATTTCTTCTGCACAGACAAGAGTCTGCTAGGGAGTCCCACAAGGTTCAGTTTTAGGGCCTATCCTCTTCTGTCTATACATGCTGCCTTTGGGAAATATTATCCAGAGTCACGGCATTAAAAATTTCATTGCGATGCTGATGATACACAGCTGTATTTATCCATGAAAGCAGATAAAACAGAACTGTTAGCCAAACTTCAAGCATGTCTTAAGGATATTAAGATGTGGATGTCCACAAACCTGTTGCTTTTGAATTCTGATAAAAACAGAGTGTCAGGGGTTTCGTCTTCAAGTCCACTATAATCTCCACAGTCTTTAGTGGGTTCAGCTCCACGTGGTTCTGACTGCACTATTGAACCATCTGTTCCACTTCCTGTCTGTGAGAAGACTCATCTCAGTCCTGGATCAGTCCGTTGACTGTGATGTCATCTGCATACTTCAGGAGCTTTACAGAAGGGTCCCCTCAGGTGCAGAGAGAGAGAAGAGCAGTGGGGAGAGTACACATCCCTGATGATCTGATGATCCAGATGCTGGATGTGATGCCCCCTACCTCCCCAGCTGCCTCCTGTTAGTCAGGATACTGTGGATCCACTGACAGTGTGTTGGTGAGCTTCCAGTGGAGGATCTCAGGGATGCCGGTGTTGAATTCTGAGCTGAAATCCACAAATAAATCCTGGTGTATGAATCCGGGGAGTTGAGATGCTGCAGGATGTAGTGTAGGCCCGCATTGACTGCATCATCCGCTGACACTATTACCAGGTAGGTAAACTGCAGGGGGTCCATCAGGAGTCTGTGAAGTCCTTCGGGTGGCTCAACACCAGTCTCTCAAAGGACTCCATGACCACAGACATCAGGGTAACAGGCCTACAAGCGTTTAGTCCTGTGATGGGGGGCTTCTTGGGAACAGGTATGATGGTGGAGCATCTGAAGCAACAGGGAACTTCACAGAGCTCCAGAGATGGGTTAAAGATCAGGGTGAAGATGGGTGCCAGCTGGTCAGCGCAGACTCTCAGACAGACAGGGGACACACCGTCAGGTCCAGGAGAACTTCCTGATCTTCTGCCTGTGAAAGAGCTCCTGCGCGGTTCCCTCACCGGCGTCTCTGACAAAACCCATAGAGAGCTGGGCCTCTGGTGAAAAGCTCAGTAAAACTTTCTGGATCAATGAAAACTGGGGAAAAAGTGGACTGTGTGAGGATAAAACTGATAGTATGAACTATGACAGCTTTAAGCATATATATGTTACATATATTTGTTAAGATTTGTGTTCTCTTATAACTAAAAAATAAATGAAAAGTTATTATAGTGAAGTTTGATCTCCTTTTCTTCCAGGTTGAAGACGACCTCAGTCCAGTTTACCACCGGTGCTGCCTCCTCTGTCAGCAGTGGCGTCTGTGGTTTTGTGGATAACGATATCTACACAAGCACAAGCTCCACTGATCACAAAGATCCCTCATCTACTTTTCACCCTCTTGTTAATTTAAAGCACTAGCTACACTGTTGATTTATTCTTAGTAGCTATCAGATCTATCAGATCAAATCAGTGATTTTTATTAATTTTGGTAAAGCACGGACTCATGTAGAATTATATCCTTTTTTATTTAAAGTTATCCAGAGCAACTTTTCACTTATTTGTGGATTTTGGATTCCTGTTTTTGTGTTTTTGTTAATAAACCCCTGTTTCTGTTGGGTTTTGGGTCAGGCCCACTATCTTGCAGCGTTCGCCTCCGAGGCGTCCTTTCAGTCGATCCAAGCGGCTTCATCAGTTCTCAACGCATCGGTCTGACTAGTCCGCACTAGTCAGACAAACAGTGGAGTATCACTGAGGTTTTTAACCTCTGTGGAGGTGTACACTAGTGATGGGTCCATGGCGCCTCATGGAACGTTTCAACACATCGCCAAACTGTATTGAAACATGTCGATACTGTGTCACTGAATACTGACACCTGCTGGACATTAAAAATCCCTACAGGCAACTGAGTTGCCAGACTTATCTGACACCAATATGACCAAGTATGCAATAATAAAATAAGTCATGCATGTATATGGCATCATTGCATATCTGAATTTAAATTTAAAGTATCTTTGATATCTTTAGATACAGATACATGTATCATAACTAGAAAATCGAAGTGACCGTGTTTGTGAATGAAGATGCTTGTGGACTGAATTTCTTTTTTCATACATTTTTATTCAAAAAAATAAGTTTTTCCAAAGATTTGAACTTCAGTCAATTCCGATTTTTGGACAACAGTTCTCCAGCCTTGGAAAAGACCCTCTCACAAGGGACAGATGATGCTGGTGTGCAAAGAAACCACAAGGCAAGCTGGAAGAGGTGCGGATAGATGGTTCCTCCAGTATTTCAAAGGATCCTGGGACCTGGCAATATTGCCCTCTGCCAGGTACCTTTGCACCTCCTCGACGGCATCACTTGTGGCACTTTTGGTCTGCCTGATCAAGATGTTCCCAAAGGTTATCTAAATAAAACTACAAATCTGCATTTTAGTACATGATGTACAAACAACAAGCAAATACTGCTGATTAACATGCCTGAAGTGGGTGCAGACAGCTGTTGTGTAGACGGTCCTGGCTGGGGCTCATTTGTGCATCCGATTACGGATCCACATTCTGACTGCAGTCTACTGATGGCCTCACCGCACTTGGAGGAACTGGAGAACCCGAGTGATTTAAATCTGGGGTCCAGAAGTGTTGCAAGGGTCAACACACTTAATGACTCCAGATTGGAAGCAGTGTCTGTGACTCGACGCTTCAGGTGTTCCTTTAGGTGTTCGGTTGCCTGTGTGTGTAAGGTAGAAGCATCACACTCTAGTGCAAGATAGAGCATTTTCATCATTGGGATGACCTTTGACCCCGACACTCGCCTCTCTTCAGACAACTCCACTGTAGCCTGATGGAAAGGAACAAGCACAAGAAGTATTTCTCCTATGATGGTATACTCATCGGCTGTAAGCGGAGTCAAATCCTTCTGCAGAGAGGCCAGAGATACCCACACTGGTTCCCTCTCATCATGCAGCCTTGACAGCATTTCATAGGTACTATTCCAGCATGTTGGCGCCTCATTGATAAGTTTCAGGGTTGGTCGTCCCATCTGTTGCTACACTTGAGCAAGCTTCTCCTTAGCTGTGGTGCTTGATCTGAAGTATGTGACAATGTGTCTAGCTTTGGGTCTGATGGATGCAAGTGTGGGGATCTGATCACATGATTTTCTAACTAATAAATTTAAACTATGTGCAATGCAAATTGTGTGTCGAATTTGGAGCCGTCTAGTGGATGCAATCATGTTTGGTGCTGCGTCAGTCACAAGACACTTTACTTTATTGGTTATGGCCCAGTCCTCCATCATGCCCCTTTTGACTTGGGCCAAATTGTCTGCAGTGTGACTTTGTGGAAAGTACTGCACTCCCAACACAGATGTACACAACTGCAAATTGTCATTAATGTAGTGACAGGTAAGAGCCAAGTAAGCCTCCATGTTCACAGATGTCCACATGTCAGCTGTTATGCTCACTGCTACAGCTTGCTGTACTTCCATTTTCATTCGTTCCCGTTCCTCCTCGTACTTTTTGGCCACCATTTGTTTGATGGTCTGAAAATTATGCCAAGTGAAACCAACCAAATCAATATATTCAAGTTAAAGATAAAAAAAAAATGGATATATCAAATATTATCTCTGATGATTTCCACACACACCTTTCTGGTTGGCAAGACATATGAGGGTTCCAGGACCTGGACGAATTCATTGAACCCTTCACTCTCCACAATGCTGAGGGGCTGGAAGTCCTTCAAGATGAAATTTAGCAGAGCTTCATCCAGCATCTGGTTCCTAGAAGCTTAATGGTTAAAAATAAGTAAAGAATAAATTCATTGTTAATGTTAATGATCAATAAAGCAACTGTGAATAAGTTGTAGAATGGCTGTGTACCTGAGTTCATCCTGGGTGTATCTGGGGCTTCATTTTCATGCCTGGCCCTGTAGTGTCTCAGCATTGAGGAGGTGGACTTATTTATATACGACAGTTCTGTTGAGCAAATTCGACATTTTACCTGCAGAAAATAAAATTGAATAGTAAACTAAGAGTCACTTTGGCATGAATTTGTATTCAGATAGATCAAGTGGGAACTTTGAGTGGGACAGAATGAAACAAGGAAGTTAAAACAAATACCTTATTTTCCGATATAAGATCAAAATGGTGCCATACGGTGGAAACCTTTCTTTTAACTTGTGGCTGATCCATGATTGTTGCCGATTCTGCCGACATGTGACAAAAGATTCGCGATTCTTTTGGCAGTGCATCCCGTCGACAGATGCGCTTCCTTATAAACACATTTTGGCGCGTGACGTTATTGGTCACGTGACTTTCTTAAGGCGAAACGCGTACCGACATGTACCGACACAGGTGTTGCTCTCTGAGCTCGACGCATGCGCCGACGCATCGGTGTTGCTGGACCCATCACTAGTATTTATTAACAGCAATGGAAACCCATCAGGCGAAATCGGCACTTGGAACCGAGCAGAATGAATGAATGACTGCCCGGTAGCAACTACAACAATAACTGGTGCATCTCCCGCATGACGTCACAACTGCATACCTCCGAATTAGAGGTCTTCGGAACAACCCGAAAACCCGAGGTTCTGACCTGACCCGAATCGGGTCTCGGGTCCATTCAAAAGACGTGACTCCGGGTTCGGGTCGGAATAGGTAGTTAGTCTCGGGTCCGGTCGGTGCTCTCTGACAGGCTGGGTCAGCGTTTACTCGAGAGTTAAAGATACTGGCGGTAGCAGCCAGTGTCAGGACTCGGGGCAGTTAAATTTCATTTAAACTTCAGTTAAAATTCATTAATGTGCCGTATTTGTCATGAAACAATCGAGTTTCCGTAGCGTGTTATTAGCGGTTTGCCCGGCAGCTGTAAAGCACAAATGATTGCCAACATGACAACGCTGGATGAGAAAACATATTCACGACACGTCCTGACTGGTGTAGGCTATTAGCGTTAGCAGTTGCTACCAACAGCATCTGTATCCACAAAGAAAATAACGATGTGGATTTATTGTTGTTTCCATCACGTAGCCTATGTAGCAACTGAACCGGGTAGAAGAAGACAACTTTTAGGTAAGAAAATCAAGTTTTATTCAACGCTAGACAACTTTTAACATGAGCAACTATGGGCTGGATTGTCTCGGTTCTATTCGGGTAACTCGGTTCGGTTTGTGGTTGGAAACTAAAGACTCGGATCCATTTAGGTTCGGACTCCTGAACTTATGATAATAGCTCGGGTCGAGTCGGTTTCTGGTCGAATTTTCATGGGTCCATTCGGGTTCGGGTCCTTGAAAGTGGACCCGTGAAGACCTCTACTCCACACACATTTCACATTTCAAACGCACATTTCATTTCATTTTCTTTTATTTGGCAGTTTGAGTCTTTCTTTATGAAAAATAAGAAGAGGATGGACAACATTGTGAGGAGGTGCAGTAAGATTGCTGGAATACAGTTAAACAAACTCTCACTGCTGCACAGAACCAGTGGTACTAAAAAAGCACAGGTATGGAGTCAGACATCTGTATGAAACAATGTGCACACACAACTTAGCATTCAAGCATATTCATCTGAGTTGTGCACGGAAAAAAAAAAAACCTCACAGGGATCATCTGTGGGACAGAGGACACATCGATTCCTCAAACTGTACATGCGTTATAAATCAGTACTGATGGTAACACCAACCATCACCTGCACAAAAGTAATTTTTTTCATCACAGTAGTGTTTATCTCCATGACAGCTGGATGGGAGGGTGAATTTCTTTTTGTACCATGTCAGATAAATTTATATTCAGCAATAAAATAAAAAAAGCTGATCAATCAAATGCCTGTGTGTCATTTAACATCATTTGGTCAATAACTAGCCATCAGTTCTGTTAGCTGAGGCAGATAGCCACTGCTGTTATTATTTTAGCAGCTTATACATTATAGATGTGAATAAAAAGAAAAACTGTCATGGTCATATAAAGAGAATGTTTTCTTGTGCTTGTGTGGATTGTACTAACAGACCACCGTGACTGTCTGTGGTTGTTCTGGAAGGATCGAGTACGAGGGAAGGAGCTTAACTGAGGGAGCAGACTCTTCAAAGCGTAATAACGCAGGGTCCTGGCTGGTCCCTCATGGTGGAGCCCATGGTGGACCGTGGCTTTGCCCAGAGGGACCATTTTTACATCCACAGTTGTAAACAGTCTATGAGTTGAAGTGATGTACAACATATGTGCAGTTTGAGGAATCGATGTCCCCTCTGTTCCATAGATGATGCCTGTGACCCTGTAACGTACTTTTGACTGTGATTTCTCACTTGTACCTTCATATTCATAATGAAGAAACTTCAACCATAAAGTACTTTGTATTCATCATCTTTTGAGGTTGTAACTATCTGAATTGTATTCTCACAGATAAAATACAAGATGAAATACAAATTAACGTTTTATATATGACTTTACTCATGTGAGAATTATTTTTTTTATTGATGCCCAAGTTTAGATGGATATAAACGAATGCTGACTTGTACACAGTGTTTTTGACAGCTGTCTTCCTCNCAGTACTGATGGTAACACCAACCATCACCTGCACAGTCATTTTTATTCATCACATAGTGTTTTACACCTCCATGACAGCTGGATGGGAGGGTGAATTTCTTTTTGTACCATGTCAGATAAATTTATATTTAGCAATAAAATCAAAAAAGCTGACCAATCAAATGCCTGTGTGTCATTTGTCATCATTTGGTCAATAACTAGCCATCAGTTCTGTTAGCTGAGGCAGATAGCCACTGCTGTTATTATTTTAGCAGCTTATACATTATTATAGATGTTTGAGGAATCGATGTCCCCTCTGTTCCATAGATGATGCCTGTGACCCTGTAACGTACTTTTGACTGTGATTTCTCACTTGTACCTTCATATTCATAATGAAGAAACCCCAACCATAAAGTACTTTGTATTCATCATCTTTTGAGGTTGTAACTATCTGAATTGTATTCTCACAGACAAAATTCAAGATGAAACACAAATTAAACTTTTTATATATGACTTTACTCATGTGAGAATTATTTTTTTCATTGATGCCCAGGTTTAGATGGATATAAACGAATGCTGACTTGTACACAGTGTTTTTGACAGCTGTCTTCCTCCATACAGACACCATTCTAGCTGACTGCACTCAGCCTCTCTGCTGAGCTGAAGCTGCTGCACATACGCTCTGTCAAGATGCAGAACAAATAGATTTAAAAGTTCATTTGTTCCTGACACGTTGGACTGCTGAACAGCATTATGGGATCTGTTACTGTGTGATTTTGTGTGAATGACTTTTAACTGGAAATACTGCTGACTGGATAACAAATGGCCCCTTAGTGATAATAAGTTTTACCAAGACATAAATAATGAGTTGCCTCTTGCTTTTTCTACATTCATCAACAGAAGGTTTTGTGGTTGCGGGCAGAAGGAGGAAGTCCTCAGCTGGGGGGTCATCCCTATGTTCCCACAGCCCAATGATCCCACAGCCCTATGTTCCCCCCCCCTCATTTCTAAGAATTTTTTTTCACTGAAAATTTTTAAAATTAGTCCTATGTTTCCCTCAGCCCTATGTTCCCTATGTTCCCTCAGCCCTTTGATCCCTCAGCCCTATGTTCCCTCAGCCCTATGTTCCCTCAGCCCTTTGTTCCCTCATTTCCAAGATTTTTCTCAAAATGCCACTGATTGAGCAAGGGAAAACTAGCTTCTGGAGGGCATTTGGCACGAGGTCATGGTGCAGGACCCTAGGTTGAATTACTCTGAACCATCCCTTTAAAACATGTACTGGGTGCAACCCAAAGCGCATAACTAAAAAAAAGTAAACCGAAAAAAAAAAACATACGAATCGAAGACACAGACAGACATCCATTATCTATACCCGTTTCATCCTCTGCAGGGTCACGGGGATCTGCTGGAGCCTATCCCAGCCGTCTACGGGCAAAAGGCAGGGGTTCACCTGGACAGGTTGCCAGTCCATCGCAGGGCCACATGCAGACAAACAACACTCACACTCACATTCACTCCTACGGGCAATTTAGAACCACCAATTAACCTGACATGCATGTCTTTGGACTGTGGGAGGAAGCCGGAGTACCCATAGGAAACCCACGCAAGCACGGGGAAAACATGCAAACTCCACACAGAAAGGCCCCTGCCGAGGTTTGAACCAGGAACCTTCTAGCTGTGAGGCAACACAGTAAGCAACCCACTAAGCCACCGTGCTGCCCGAATTGACTAATTGACCAAATTGTCAGAAATGGGGATAAAATCTGATGCAAATTGCTGATAGAGGAAATGTGGGAACATAGGGCCTAATTTTGGAAAGAAAAATAAAACCTTAGAAATGAGAGAACATAAGGCTGTGGGAACATAGGGCTGTGGGAACATAGGGCTGTGGGAACATAGGCTGAGGAACTAGGGCTGATTGAGGGAACATAGGGCTGAGGGAACATAGGGCTGAGAGAACAAAGGGCTGAGGGAACATAGGGCTGAGAGAACAAAGGGCTGAGGGAACATAGGGCTGAGGGAACATAGGGCTGAGGGAACATAGGGCTGAGGGAACATAGGCACGCTCCCCTCAGCTGCAGTGAGTTCCTCCCATCATACATGAACTGTGTCCATTTCAGGCCTGAACAAGATCAGCTTCAAAAAACACTGAATTTTGTCTCAGATTAAAATACCTGCAGGAACAACTGTCCAATAGATTCAGTTAAATCAGTGTGTAAATTCACTGACTGAAGACGATCATTGAATTATTACATTTGTGTTGTTTTCAGTATTTCAATGCTGTTTCAGTCAGATTTCATGTGAGATATCACTACAAACTGAACTGGTGGAGGATTTATAATTTCATCCAAAACTCTGAACATGATCTGCTCTGGAGCAGGTTGTGAGATCAGTGTAAGTTACCATGGTGATCCATCCAGGTTAAAAGAGAAGCACCTTCATGATTCTGGAAATCCTGGCCTCAGACTCATCAAACCCTCACCTGCTTATCTACATGATACAGTTGAAGAAAAACAAAAGCCAAAACAGCAGAAACAGGAAGTACTTTATGGTTTAGAGGAGGGACTAAATCTTTAAGACAACGTAGAAATTTCTGGTTTATCGGTGAAGAAGGAAGAAAAACATCATTATAAATCATCAGATCCAGAATGAAAGTCTACCAGACTTTTATTTGTTGCTTCTTCCTCAGTAAGTACATTTGATTATCTGTTTCTGTTCATATTTAAAGCTGAACCGTTTTAAATGAGTTCTGTTTCACGCTTTCTCCAGTTTTATCTGTGTGTTGATCTGTTCAGGTCTGTTGAACTTGATGTTCAATAAAAGTCACTAAAATATAAACCTGACAGAGAATTGAACTGAAAACTTTGTTTTAGTTTCTGTTAAACTTTTCTTTTTTCTCAACGTTTGTTGAGTCTGCCATCCAGTATTCAACTTCTGTATTTTTTCAGAACAGGTTTAGAGTTTATCTTTAATGTAAATACTGTTGAAAATGTAAAGACTATTTTTATTGGTGGTGTTTCAGTCAAACTGTTTGGAACAAAGACTGAACATTTGTTACTGAGCAGTTTGCTGCAGCTCTTAGATTAGTGAACTGCAGATGAACTAAACCTGGAGCTGGTTCTTCCCTACCTCGCTCCAAGGGAAGGATTTATTTCATGATGTTTAAATCAGTCCAGGAGGAACAGCTCTGCAGCTGGAATCACTTTATTACAGTCATGTTGAAGAACTGAACTGGTGAATGTATATAAACATGTCAAATCTCATTTAACTCACAAATATACAATCAGTTGAAGATGTCATTAAAAAGAGAAAAAAAACTCATTAAACTGAACTCATGGTCACATTATTGATTTATTAAGTAAATAAAAATGTCTCATATCTCACAAGAAGATATTAACTATTGACTGTTCATCTCTTCAACAGCACTGCAGAACAGAGAGACTGGTCTGGTAAATGCAGAACAGAAAACCTATAAGAGGAAAGAAGGAGAAGACATCACAGTTGGATGTTCATTTACTTTTACAGGAGGAACGATGTTCTTCTGTAAGAAACAATGTGAAGAAGAGAACATTCTCATTAAAACAACCAAATACAGAGATCAGAGAGGCAGATACAGGATTGAATTCAAAGAAGGTGATTTACTGAAAGATCACATTGTGTCTGTGACGATCACAGGACTGAAGAAGTCAGACTCAGGATGGTACAGATGTGGTTTAGACAGGTTTCTGGCTCCAGATTCACATGAGGATTTTCAGATCATCGTTCAAGAAGGTGATTTAAATCTTAAAACTCTTTTCTCTCTTCATCTCTCTTTCTGGAAAAAGATTAATTGACAGCTTCTTCTATTTCAAATAACCTCCCTCAGTATTTAGCATATAGTTCCTGTTTTTTATCAGTTCTTATATCAGTTAAAGATGATGTTAGTGATGCAGATTATCATGTTAATATTCCTGAGCCTGTCAGTTTACTGATGGTTTTCATTCTGATTGTTTGATCATTCACAGCTTCAGTCACTTCTAAACCAAACTGGACTCTTCAAACTCCTCAGACATCAACACTGGCCTCCACAACAACAACAACAACAACGACAACAACAACAACAACAACAACAATGACATCACAGACTTTCAGCTCCACTTCAGGAAGTTCAAGATCATCTTCTGTTTCCTCTGAAACCTCCACACAGCCTCCAGCATCAGGTACCTGATTATCTGATGTTTATAGAGTTGAATATTAGATAAATCTACCTTTTATTAAATCAATGAACCACATGTCTGTGAAGTAGCAACAGTGTTGGAAGAAGCTCTGATCTTTTAAAGAAAACTAAAAGTCAAAAACCGCTGTGTTTAAAAACTGTTAGAGGCAAAATGCCAGGAGTCACGTAAAATAAGATAAAAGAACAAAAGAAATTAAAGTCTATTGATGAAAGAAAATTTCAACGATTTACAAAACATTTTATAATCTTCACTGTGTTTATCAAACTGAGTCACCAGGGGTCCCTTTCAGAAAGCTGGTTATGTAGAAACTCCGAGTATGTTGAACTGGAACTGTTTCACAAAGTGAGGTTACTTAACCTTGAGCTGGAGAGTTCAGTCAACCTGGTTCCAGAAACTGAGGTAACTACGGAGTCTGTTACCGTGGTAACTCTGAACTAAACCTGGCCGAGAGCAGTTTTATTTAAACATTTACTTTCTGTCTCCTCCCCTTCATCAAGCTTACATGGGTTCAGTTTCATCAGACAATGAATCATAAAGCACACATTTTAGAAACCTCTGAACGATGACATGCCACATTTGCGTTGGGAAAGTTAGTGAAGATCTAAAGACTGTGATCAAACCAGCTGGGAAACCTCAATTAATATTTACATAGCTTTAGATCTACAGTTTTTCTGCAGATTTGCACGATTTATATTTAATCCCTCTGTGCATAACAAATATCATTAATTTAATGCCCATATGCCACACAAAATACCTTTGGTTATTTAGTTTTATTAGCTATTATTTATTTGAAAATGTCAGTCTTACTAATAGCAACGACTATTGGAAAGTGAATGCAGAGCTGTGATTAAAGTAGCCTGGCTCATGTCGCACCCCTGCACTGCCCCCTTTAAAAAAAGTCATTATTCTTGAATTATACACTCTCTTTCTCATTAACGTAAGAGTCATGAAAGAAGAATGTTAGGTTACCTACATCAGTGATTTTGATATTATTGATTATTCAAAACAACTAAAATAACTTTTTATTCGTATCCTGCTTCCACTTCTGTGAGTCAAGAAAATTCCCTTAAAGATCACCATAGTTATGGATGTATTGACTACACCCAGATAACCATTGATGCTCCTTCAATTCCTTTTTTCTTTGTTAAAGGTCTCATTCCATTGTATTTTTATTAATTTTGTGGTGGTCTCTAGTCTGAAATAATGCCCTGAGAGTTGGTTTCAATGAAAAATATGCTTTGGTTGTCTTGTTTCAAGTTGTTTTAGTTAGATGAGAACAAGGGCGGTGATAGTACGAGATAATTCTTATGGATATTAATGATATGAAAACGTCTCGCCTCTGATTGGCTAACAGCACTGTGATGCTCTCTGGTGAATTCTCCTTCAGTTGGTTTCCATCAACTTAGATAGAGATAACCAGCAACAAATGGCAAAACACGTGAAAAATGTCTTCAGAGATACAGCCATTTTCTTTGATCCTGGCCAAATAACTGTAAACACCAAGTTATCAAATTAAACCATTTCATTTAAAGACAAATGGAAAATGGCACAAAGCAAACAAGCTGACCTCTGATAGCCACTTGGCGCATTAGTCTATGGACATACTTGTGAAAAGTTTTACATGTTCTGTTATCTGGTGTAAAGAAGAGACTGAAAGCAAATACCAATAGAACGTTTAATACACAAAGATTGATACTGAGCGGTACACTGTCCTCAACGCCATACAGGTGCTGTGAACAACGCACACAGAATGTTGGACTGTCTTCCTTTTATAACTCTAGAAGGGGGGTTAGAAGGGGGGCCCTGACTGGCCGGCTGCTCGGGTGCTACAGGGGGACTGCTAGCTGCAGTTACTCTAGGCCGCTCCGCCGCTACGTTAGCCTGGCTACTATCGCCTCTGATGGACTATAGCCTCTAGCTCACTGAGCCTTGCCTCCAAAGCTATGAATAAACTACACTTTATGCATTAACCACTCTCGCTAAAGGAGGCAGAGGAATAACGGAACATTTCACACACTGAGCAGCGGGAGGAAAAAACAAAGGGAGAAGAAGAAGCCATGCTAAGAAGCTAATAAGCTAAAGAACCGGCGATTAACGGCAGTGAGAATCCCAAGGAAAATGTGCGAAGCGGAAACTACGTGCGAGTGCTCAGATTACAGTTTACAACAACAGTATAGAGTTATCACCAAATCGAGTTTAATTTTAGATTATAAAAAGGTTAAAGGAATCAGAAACCGTTCAGCGTTCACCACCAACAGGAAACCACCAACAGCATATGTATACACATTATATATGTGACTAAAGTAGAATTGACAAGTGTTTCAGAGTGAAACTAAGCTGTCCAGCTGTTCACATCATTGCAGGGGTGCAGCTGTATGTGCGTCTGGTTCTCGTGGTCATGATCATCATGTATCAGCAGCTTTGCTGATCTTCTACCAGAACAGGAGACCTACTCACCCTGAAGGTGAGTCTACAGGATAAACAGTTTCTATTACTTCTTCACTGCAGAGAATATCATATTAACTCACTATTTTCCTAAAGACTAACTGCCACTTCAGTAAGTAATTAACTAACTATAACTAACTTTAAAGTGACTGGTGGGGAGTTTTAGGCCTATAAATTATGAAGTCATATTTAAATCAGTAATCAGTCCAGTGGGTTGCTGGAGGGGCAGCACTGTATCTTGGTGGTCAGCACTGTTGCCTCACAGCTTGAAGGTTCCTGGTTCAAACCTCGGATCTTTCTGTGTGGAGTTTGCATGTTCTCCCCGTGCTTGCATGGGTTTCCTCCAGGTACTCCAGCTTGGTTACTCCAGCTTCCTCCCACAATCCAAAGACATACGTCAGGTTAATTGGTGGTTCTAAATTGCCCGTAGGGATGATTGTGAGTGTTCACAATTGTTCGTCTACATGTGGCCCTACGATGGACTGGTGACCTGTCCAGGGACCCTTGTGTTTTGCCCGAGAGGCTCCAGCAGATCCCCGTGACCCTGTGTAGGATTAAGCGGGTATAGATGATGGATGGATGTATGGGCTGCTGGAGGCCTTTGTCCACTTTAAGATCTTCACCTGTTTTTGTACCATGAATCAGGATGCATCAGTGAGACTATTTATATTATTATTACCATTTATAACCCTGAAACTCCCCACCAGTCAGCTTGAACTGACAAGCTTTTCTGATGTGGGGAAAAACCAAGAATATCAGGAAACCAAGTGATTTAACAGAAGGCTGGAATATACTAAATAAAACATGTGAGGGATAACAACTTGCAGACGTCATTGACGGAGACACACAGGAGAAACTCAGTTAGATAAAAGGATCATGACCAGAACATAACATCAGAAATGATATTATAGATCATGATGTTTACATTTCATTACGGTCCCTGAGTTTAGTTCTTCTAGTTCTAAACCCTGGACATTTTTGTAAAGCCTCTTTCAGCCAGATGTTTCCACATCTTATTGACTGAACCACATACTGTCTGTTTCAGGGCCTCTGGTGGAAGCAGACTATGTTAACGTCACTCAGGTGAGTGTGAGTCACTGTAAAACACCTGAACGGGCTTCATTCCCTGTTTGTGAATCCAGCTGATACAAGACAACCTCCTTTTATGTGCAGGACATCCAGCTGAATGAGATCAGAGAGGACAGAGGCAGCAGATCAGCTGCTGGGGAGGTTTCTTCAGTATCCACCTCTGCCTCAAACACCAAACCACTCAGAGATGAAATCACAACTGTGTACAGCTTCATTTAGCTGTCTTCTGAACAAAGTAAGTCAAACCATGGAGAGATTATAGCTTTGACGTAAAAAAAAAAAAACAAACAAACAAAATGTTTTGAAACTGTGTTACAAAACTGTGTAAAATAAAATAAGTATTAAGATGAACAAACACTTGAATCAAGATCCTGATATCTACTAACTGAAAGATGACTAAACTAACATAAGCAAATAAAACATTAAATGGAAGAGTGTCAACTTATATACGTGAAATGCTGAGGACTGTGTGTGTGTGATAAACTAAGATGACTTAATACTGTGAGGAGGATTCCAAGATGGCGGCCGAGATCACGGGGTGTTCTCGTCCCTTACCAAGATGGCAGACAAGATCACGGGGTGTTCTCGTCCCTTACCAAGATGGCGGACAAGATCATGGTGTGTTCTCGTCCCTTACCAAGATGGCCGACGACTTATGCGATAGGGCGTTACAAGATGGCTGACGAGATCAGGTGGTGCTCTTGTTCCTTACCTAGATGGCGGACCAGGTCACACCGTGCTCTCGTCCCTTATCAAGATGGCCAAAAAGGTCACGTGGTAATGTCCTCACGAAGACTGTTAGTAAGGATACAGAAAGGAAAAGCTAAATTAGGTGATTTCTAACTACCGAGGTTGTGATCCCTCCTGAGACTTCCACACAGGAAGAGTGTGGAGCAAACTTCCGCACTCTCGTCCTGATTGTTTATCTGGAAATCAGGGCATGATCAGTCAGTGGTGAGGAAATAACTAATATCTTCAGGCTAAAGCTGGTTGTACCAACTTTTTCTTTTTTCAGTTTAGCCTCTCTCAGTCATTGATAGTGACCATTTATTTCCCATTAGTATGACTGATTTGGCTCCAAGGGGCCCATTGAGTTATTGTACACAATGGATGGACGAAAAAAAGACTTTCATATGTCAGTCAGAAATTATAAAAGCTGCAAGTTCTGTTTTGTGGCATCAAAGTAAACCATTGTACAAAATATAAGTCAACTACTAAAAATGAGAAATGAAAATAAAAGTCTGCCTCTGAAGGAAATAAGGATCTTTAGAATAGAATAGAATAGTCTTTGGTGCAACAACAACAGTTGTTTAGTTGGGAGTCAGTTTCCCCCAGAGGGAAAGTCTGTAAAAGATCAAATAATAAAAATCCATTTCCCTTTCAAAATTAAATTTTTCCTCACATCAGTCAAAGCAGTGGCATGTACTTTTGTTTAAAGCCTTTTAGCTTGAATGTAACAATCAAAAAATACACAGGCTCTATGAAAAGAAAACTACACAAAATCCTCCACAACCAAAATAACAGGAACTAATAAATGGAACAACAGAACGAGTGTGAACAAAGCAGAACAAAATCTGAGGTACACAGAATTCAAGTTTGTGTGATAACAAACACAAATAACGAGGCGAGCTGTGAGGACGGTCACCCTGACTTCAGGACCAGATAGAATTTTGATTCTTTCAGCTTATCTGGATTTGAAGAGAAGAAGAACCAACAGCAGCAATGAAAAGCATCAGATTTTAAACTCTTATTTTGTATTGATATATATATATATTATATTCATGTTTTACTGCTGTTTGATGCCATGTTAATGTTTTAAATGTACCTCTTTGTCACTTTTTTGTATTAATAAAAACTAAATTCCTGAACCTGACTGCTCAGATACAGACATGTTTTGTATGTAAAGCCAAACACAATGAAACCACCATTTACATATTTTTATGAAAATAAACTTGTTGCTTGGCGTTAGCATTTAACCTCCATCCATCCATCATCCATACCTGTTTAGTCCTGAGCAGGGTCACAGGTGTCTGCTGGAGCCTATCACAGCTCTGCCAGGGTGAAAGGCAGGGTTACACCCTGGACATCTTACCAGTCTGGCATTTAACACTATAAAGTTATTAGTGGTACTTAGAAACATGAAACAATATTTTTTTCTTTTATTTCCTTCAGTTTAGCTGTGAATACTAAACTGTTCAACAGTGTAACTCAACACAGTAGAAATTGTAGGTAGTTATACTACAGCAGACTGAGACAATCAAATATAAAGTCATGTTGAAACACGTCTTTGACATTTCTGGTTCTGGTCCGACCAAAGTGAGTGTCAGTGAGTATTTAAAAAAACTGAACCTGACAAGAAATGTTTGGTTCATGTTGTGAAACTCTGATCCAAAGTTTCTCCATACATGTGGCGTGAACACTGTCTTGATGCACAATCAGATGAACCCAGACTGCAAAACAGAATTTTCTGAACACGTGTTGAAAAACATTGTTGTGCATATAAAGTGCTCATTTAGTTATGAAGGGGTTATTAATAACTGTCTTAAGAGATATTTGTTAATAACAAGAAATGTATTAACAAAGTTAATAAATTGAAACAGAGCACCACCTGATAATCAGGAAACAAAGACTAAACGGCACAATCAGTCTTTAATGGCTGTTGTTCTATGCGTGCCAGCCTGTGACCAGCAGATGTTGTAAAACCAGTGTGAAGAAACTACAAACAACTTCTCTCATTAGAATATATCAGAATTTATTAACACGAGTATTAAGGTGAATAAAGAGATTAACTAATGCACTTCATGTAAAATTTTGACAGGTTGACCTTGGGTTGACCCCAAAGTTTGACACCCCCCCCCCACCACCACCACCTCACCCACCCACCCCACATTCTCACATTTGTTTTCTTGAGTAAGCCCATCCAAACTGCAACGAAGCTGCAAACTCAACCATCAAAATGTTTATAGCAGGTTTTTAAATTGTAAAATCTTTTTCTGTTTGCACTCACATTGCACTCATGAGACTAAAAACTAACAGCAATGTTTAAAAAACATGAGTGAATATAAAAACTAAAACAGTCTAAAACTAAAACATTAGTGAATATAAAAACTAACACGAATGAGTATAAAAGACTAACAACAATGTTTAAAAAAATGAGACAGGTGACATTAAGTCCTGGATGTCCTCTAACTTTTTGCTTCTAAATTTGAATAAAACAGGTTATTGTCTTTGGTCCCAAACACCTGAGGAATGGATTGACTGGATTTACGCTAGCTTCCAGCACAGCTGTGAAAAACCTTGGAGTCATTTTTGATCAGGATATGTCATTTAAGCAGCATATTAATCAGGTTTGCAAGACTGCCTTTTTTTATCTCTGAAATATTGCCAAGATTAGGAGCATCCTCTCCCAGGGTGATGCTGAAAAATTAATCCTCACGTTTGTTAGTTCTAGACTGGATTACTGTAATGCGTTGTTAGCAGGATGTCTGAAAAGCTCACTGAATAGCCTCCAATTGATCCAGAACGCAGCAGCGAGGGTGCTGACAGGAAACTGTAAGCGAGATCACATCTCTCCCATGTTAGCCTCCCTCCATTGGCTTCCCGTGAAATTTAGAATTGAGTTTAAAATTCTGCTTCTCAGATATAAGGCCCTTAATGGCCTAGCTCCTCATTATCTATAAGACCTGATAGCATGTTATGCTCCTAATAGAGCTCTCTGCTCTCAGAGTGCAGGATTACTCGTCGTTCCTAGAATATCTAAAAGTAGGTTTGGAGGATGGGCCTTCTGCTACCAGGCGTTACCTACCTAAAAAAGGTCTCCCTCTGTGGGAGTTTTTTACTTGCATTACCATTGATTTGGATTTAATATTGTAATTATATATATTTAGTTATTGATATTTGGTCGGGGGTCATGATCTGGGTCTCTGTAAAGCGCCATGAGACAATTGGCATTGTAACAGACACTATACAAATAAAATTGAATTGAATTGAATTTATACATTCCAGAATCTTAGTTTGCATGTTGACCAAAAGTATGAAGGAAAATTTACTAATGACATTCTTAAAGGTGGGGTGGGTGTTGTTTTTTTGCAACACTTTTTACAATATTGCCTGAAAACCTTTTCACATTTCCATTGCACCCACTGAAATAAAATGTTTGCAAAAAAAACTAAACATTTTGGTCCAGTCTAGAGAGTATAATCAGAGAAAAACTCTGACCAATCAAAAAAGTGATCATCACTATTTTGATTGGCTGCCTAATACGTCCATCAAATATCACCCCTCCCTCCCTCCCTCCCTATGGTTCATGCAGTCGTGAATCATGTGAAGGCGTGGTTTTCGAGGGGTGAGCTGAAGAGGAGGAGGCGGAGCCTTTGGGAGGAGGGAGGGAGTGTATATTTTCAAAATCTCACTTGAGTTGGATTGCTGGAACCGTTTTTCAAACAACACCTACTCCACCTTTAAGTGTACTTGCTTCATCACACTCATCTTTTTTCCAAAACAAAGCAGCATCACGTACATTTCTCTCCATTTCAGCGTCTATTGTGCCGTTGAGTTTCCACTGCTGGTAGACTATGCAATTTTGGCAGAAAGATGTTTCTAGTCTGTTATTCCGTTTACCCATGCACTGGTGTAGTAGGGTGCGTTTCGGTTGGCAAAAAGCCAGCAAGCCTCACAGCAACAGCAGTCTAATTTTGGGGAGTAGTGCATCCAACTGTGAGGAAGTTTCATCCCAACTTTAGTGGTAGATGTGTAATAACTCTCTGAAAAACACAGATTGTCCTTATCAGTAGGAAATGGACCTTTGGGTCTGCATGGGCCCATCTTAAGGATGTGTTTTTTTCAATATTGGTGTCCTGGATGTTTTCAGTGAAATTGGCCCGATCAGTCTGAAACACTCCAGAGGAGGGGTTTTATCATCCACGGTCTGCATTTCACCCGAAGCGTGAGGAGGAGACCTGCTGCTTTCATTTCCATTGTATGATACTTCCCTTTGCAGCGTGGGTGAGAGGGGCTGCTGGTCAAGGATCAGGTCTCCCCTGGAGCAGCTAGCAACTGCTCAGTCCCTAACATCACCGCTATACAGCCCAGAGACAAATAAGAGGATATAAGCTAACATTAGGCGGTCGGGCTACTCCGATAACAACCACATCAACAGTTAACAACTAACTCACATATTGTGTTCAGTGTCAGTGATTGTGAGAAATTGTACCTGTAAATCTGACTGTGCTGTCAGGTTGATCTCCAGGAGGATTGGGACGAACAAAATATATGTCCAGCTTTTTTAGTTTAGTCTTTTCCTGCGCTCTTTTTTCCTTTTCTTTCCATTTCTCCACTTTCTTGCTTATATGAACTGCCATTCATGATTAGTATAGTCCTTGATCCACCTAGCCTGCACTGCGTAGACTCTGTTGACTAGTGACTGATGATGACGCTGATGGACGGCTGTTGATGACAATTTTACCCAAAATACATTTGGAGACCTTACCGTCGACCCAGACCCCGGGCCCTTCTGGGTCTGGGCCAGGGGAATACCGCCCTCCCAGCCCCTCCTGAAGGTCACGTGAGAGTCTTGTCCCTGACCAAGATGGCTGCCGACTAATGGAAGATTGTTAGTAGAAGAAAGGAAAGGAAAAGACCGAGTAAAATCAACAAAGCTAGAATATTTCCTAGAGCCCAGCAACAGCTACTCTATCATTTCCAAGACGCTTTACAAATAATGTTGAATTGAATTGAACTTTTTATACAATGCAAAAATAAGATATTTAACTTGAATATCAGCCTTTTCATTTTGTGATAAAACAAAGATAGGTGTGAAGATAAAAAGCATAAACAACCATGACTCTGCAGGAAGTGCTTCTGTGTCTGTATTTCCATGGTCATCTATGATTGAAAAATGTGCAGTTGCAATGCTCTGAGAAAGAAGATTGTGATTTAATGCTGCTGTAGCATTAAGAAAAAAAAATCTAATTTTTTCCAAAATCCTAGAAACTTGCATAAATGTTCATACTTTAATGATCGATTTAAAAATATAAATATTGACTTAGATATTATTATTTTACTGCAGTTTATCAATAGTAAGTGTTTTTGTTGCAGCCAGAATGAGAAAGTCTGCAACCACAGTCAGTTCCTCCTGTCAAAAATGAAGTGAATTTCACTAACAGTGTTTGTTTTTCTTTCAGGGTCTGAAAACACTCAACAGTCATTGTGAATCTTCTAGATAATGAATACAAGCGAATATCTTTTCACAAGCTGCACAACAGGATTAGTTGTGCCAGGGTGTAATACCATGACAGCCAATCAGACTGCAGAAATGTTTGTCTCTATCCAAGGTGCTGAAATCACACTGGCCTGAGGAAGGTTTTACATCACTCCAAAGCCTGTGATATAATTTAAATACAATTCGACAAAATCTACAGATTTATTCACTTTCTACCAAGAATTGCCACTTGGCAAGAGGTAAATGCAAAATTATTTGATATTTACACATTACTCTAAATGAAAGATTAGGTCATTTGAGTAGTATTTTAGAACATACAGTGTGTATATGAAAATAAGCAAGACAACAACTGAGAAGATCGACTGTCACCCAGTAAACCCAGTGTTGTCAGCACTTGTAAAGGAGCTGGTAATGTTCAGCTTTTTCACATCTCTCTCTACAAAGTCTGACTCAACTCAGCAACTCAGAGTTCAAGAGAACAGCTCTGGAGATCTAAAACTTCTGATGGCTGCCATCATCATGGGCCAAAAAATTCACCATGGTTGTGAGGAAAATCTCCATTCTGCCAAAGCTGCCATTGCCACAGACTCTGGGTTGCATCATTTTGCTGATCATTTTATATGATCAGAATAATTGGTTTATTGAAAAAATGTTACCATAAGGCTCATGTGTCTTCATTTTATAAAGTATTTAACGACTCAAAAATTAGCAATGTCTTTTCTATGGTGTCAGTTCAGCATCATGTACATTGCGAATCACAGAGCAAAATATATGAGAGTGTCATATGAGAGCTCCTTTTTTCTTATAAATCTTATGAGGCTTGACTTGTCAATATTTCACTCCTTTAACACACATCTTAAGGGCCTCTTTTTCTCCATGACCTCAGTGGCTGCACCTTCCATCTGTTCAAGGGAGGTTCGGCCCCAGGTTGTCTTCCTGTTGTATTTTCTTGGCATGATGGATTTTTCAAACTGTTTAAAACATCAAAAACAAAACTTATTTTTTGTCTTACTTTGTCTCCAGGGAAAAAGTGAGACAGTGTCTTATCCCCATGACATTTGTCTCACTTTAACCCTCCACCACTTTTTTATTAAAACAACCTCTGTGGAATTCAGGCCAATCTTTAGCTAGCAGCACCGCATCATTTTAAAAGTCGATAGTTCAACAATATATGGGATATGAGTTTGTCTGCTTGAATTAATTACTTTTAGCACCAGAGTTGATTATGGTGAAAACGCAAAAATTCACTTTTGTAAAAAACAGATGCTTACCACAACACAACGGAGTCACGCTCTTCATGGCCGAGGTGAAATGGACAGACCTTGAAAATCAGTCACTCAAATGACCACAGGTGTGTCCTGTTGCTTAGATACAGGGGGGTTCTCACATTACCCAGTGTCTCACAATACCCCATTCTCCCCTACATTAATTAATATAACCTTTTAAACTGATGTTTTAGATTCTTTTAACTCCTTACCCCTGATTCCTTTAGAGAACCTGTGAGCCTCGGGAGTCCTGGGCTCACCCCCAGGTGGCGTAGTTGGTTTTTAACTAAGTTTTAACATTTATATTATTTATGTTGTTTTTAGCCTCGTGATACACGCCACATAAAGAAATAAATCCAAACCACCACTATAGTCTGACAGAATCAATATCCTGCTTATATTTAACTGGTTATTAGTTCTATTATCATAACTTACCTGGTAATTCCTGCCTTTCTGTAATGTCTCCACTAATAAACTTTGTCTCAGTGTAGTGAAGGGTATCTGTCTACAATCTTTACACTTCTCATGTTGTTCTCGTAACTCAACAGTCGTTTAGGTGACAATTTTTTTAAATTTTTCATGACATTTGCGTTGTTGCCACATTGTCTGATTATTTATAATTAACCGTGTCAAAATAACTCCACATCAACGTTTACATTCAGTCGTTGACCATACAGTAGCTGCCTCTGCTAGCCGCATTACAGCTGCTCTTTCAAACAGAGCGCTACAGCGGAAGGAAAGTAGTTCCTATCCAACCAAAACATTCCAAAAAGAATAAAAAGCTACAAAATTAGATTATTGAATTTAGATGTTAAAACATGACCTGGTATCGATTTTTTTATATGAGGATCTGTCCTTAAAACTGAACCATCAGGATCAAAGTATTGATATTTTGGTATCGATCCGCCCATTCCTAACTACTGGTAGTGTTTCCAGAGGTTGAATGAAACTGCCACCGCTTTGTGATGACAGGACTGAATGACTGGAGCGGTCTGACCTGGTGGTCTGGGGTCTCTACATTGCAGTTAAACAGCGGTGGAGGTGTTTGGAAGGTACTGAAAACAGGTGTCCAGTAACACAGTCTGAGAAAGCAGAGGCTTGCTGCAGAGGGAACATCTCAGGTACAAATACTACATTAACACTAGAACCGCCAAGGGGGTAATTTTTACCCCCTAGCATTTTCAAATGCCTGTATTTCTGTTAAAATAAAACCCCTACACCTGTAAGTTCATGACTTTTCCTAAAATTGATTTATTAATCATTGAGTGAAGTTTGGTGAGTGTGTGATAAAAAGAAAAAATAATATGACCATTTAAACCTTGAACCGCCGAGGGGGGTAATTTTTACCCCCTCATATAAACGCTGTATACAGCTGTCACTTTTCGCGCCACGCCCCTCCTGCCACTCCAAGTTGCTTAGCAACGATCGAAGCTTGTGGCGTCATCCGATTTTGACAACTATTTTCGTCACTAAATCTTTCAACCAAGCAGGAAAATTTTAGACATGGACCCAAAGAAAAATCAAAGATTTATGACAGCCAAAGAAGCCTGGCTCTTGTACCAGGATCTGAGTGAGGGAGAGTCGGAAGGAGGAGAGATCACGATAGACGTGAGTGAGGAGGAATCGGTGGCGGGAGAGACCGATGACCCGTCTTTTTCACCAGGAAATGAGTCATCATCTGAGGATGAGGAGCCGGTTTCACGAAAAAGGCCCCGGTTTCTGGTGACAAGTGAGGGGCCACCCGCCACTGAGTCCTCAGACACAGTGGGAGCTAGCGGAAATACTGTGGCAGGTAAATCAGGCATTTTAGTTTCCTCTGGTCCTAATCATTTGACATTTTAGCGAGGCTACGACTCTGACTGATCTAATCATACATATTTACATTGATCAGAGCTCAACCTGTGAGTGAGCCACATGAGACGGCCAAGGACGGGACGGTTTGGAGACCCATGAAGCTGGGACTGTGGACCGGGAGAGCCCAGTCCCAAAATGTCCTATTGGAGAGAGGCGGTCCAACTCCACACGCGACATCGACGACCCTATGAGCGCGTTCATGTGCTTGATAGATCAAGCGATGCTCCAGCACATTCATGACTGTACGTGGCAGAGGCGCGCCGGTGTGGAGAAGAGGGCTGGGAATGGAGCCTGGTTGAACTAAAAGCATTCATTGCGCTCCTGTTAGCCAGAGGAGTCCATAATGGGATGCACATGGACGTAGAAGACATGTGGTCCAAAGAGTGCGGGCTCCCTTTCTTCAGCACCACCATGTCACGCAACCGGTTCAGGGAGATCATGTGCTACCTGCGTTTGATGATAAAGACACCAGGCGCAGCCGGCTGTCCCAAGACAAGTTTGCGCTGGTGAGTGAGGTGTGAGACAGGCTCGTGGAGAACTGCCTGGCGTCCTATAAACCAGGAGCAGAGATAACAACTGATGAACAGCTCTTCCCAACCAAATCACGCTGCCCTTTTACACAGTATATGCCGAATAAACCAGATAAATTCGGCATAAAATTCTGGCTTGCTGCTGACGTGGAGACCAAGTACATGGTCAATGGTTTTCCATATCTGGGGAGGGATTCCAGCCGTCCAGCAGCACAGAGCCTAGGGGAGAGTGTGGTCATGAAACTGATGGAGCCCTTTTTGGGGAAAGGAAGAAATGTAACCACAGACAACTTTTTTACTTCCCTTCCCCTCGCCCACAAACTCCTGGCAAAAAACACCAGCCTGGTGGGGACCATGAATATAAATAAATGTATTTTACCTGTTCAATCTTGGAAATTATTTATTTGTTAAAAGAAAAAAGCTCACGAAAATATACATTTTAAACACTTATTTTGACAAGTGTCTATTATTATTTCAGAAATATTAAGAATTAGCCGCTTCACAACTTCTAGAAATGACATCTTATCATCAGTGAAGCTGTTGTAGCAAGGGGGGTCAAAATGACCCCCCTCGGCGGTTCTAGGAAGTTTGGAATGTTGGAGGTTCTAGTGTTAAAAGTTTAAGCTCTGTTAAATATTCATCCATATACAACACACTGAACACTGTAAATTATGAATACATTATTGTCTTTGCAGTCCACACTGTTTTAGTTTCAAGAGTGTTAACCAACTCTGGACATAAGGGGGCAGCATTTGTCAGGGTTCCACTGAAAGAACTTGAAGAATAACACAGACTTCAATTTAAAACTGTAGACCTGAACTAACACAGAGGTCTGAGACAGTTTTCTGTCACCTCAAACAAGTACATTACATGAAAGAGTAAAGTAATTTTCCAGGATGTCAGATTTATTTCCTGCAGAAAAGTTTGTTTACTTTCAGTGAATATTTTTTTATAACCAGCACAGTGAAGAGCAGCAAGAGGGACGACAACATGACAGCAGAACTGATGTGAGTTTTAAAGGAACCCTGACCAGTAAGTCTTGTATGGATTATTAGATCAACACTAGTGTCAGGAGCTTCTGACAGCAGCTCAGTGTGTAAATGAAGCCTGGCTGATGATCGTCCAGTTCTCCTGAATCAGGGTTGTTCAGTGAACGTGGTGATAGTTTACTTCTGCCCCTGGTGATCGTTGCAGCTGCTCCAAAGATATCAAGTGGTCAAGCTGTCCTTTTAGGCTGCTCAAAAAGGTGAAGGTGAAAGGAGCATGAACTATAAGGTGTTATATAAGCACATTGTTGTTATCATAAAGGACTTTTATTCTTCTGTGAACCTGTTTGGACTAAAAGGGAAACAAACTGAAGTGCTGAAAGGCTGCTGACATGACTGTTCAGTCAGATAGTCCTTCTTGGCCTGGCGCAACTTCCTTAGTTAGACAGTCTTGGTTTGAACACACATGTCCTCAAAAAACTGATGTGAGATGTCACAGTGTCACTGTCCTTACCACAGACTTAGATGTTTTTAAATTCTGCTTTTAGGTCGGGATGAGCTGAAGCAGACAGTGATCAGAGAGTCTCAAGGCTGCATGGGGGACAGAGCAATAAGCAGCCTTCATGACTCTAGCAGTTGTAGTTTTGGAGTTTGTGGGTGAGATCTGCTCTGTTCAGGTCCTCCAGAATGATGAGGGAGGATTCTGGATGTTTCTTCTTCATGTCTAATATCTGGTCAACCAGCTTTTCTAACTGTTGTTATGCAGGCCTGAGGTGGGATGTAAACACCTACCAGAACGAACCTAACGACTAAGATCACTGGAACATACTTCAGCTCCAGCCAGACTCCTCGTGATTTTCTTCCAACTGTGTAAATTTATCTGCAACCTTGAAATTGCTCATTAGGTGTGAGGTCAGCATAAGCCTGAACAGGTGAGCGCAGTATTTATGAGTCACATGACATTCACAGCTGCAGACAATCAGCCCAGTCAAGTATTTACACCTGATATTAGCATGTGAGGTGGATATGGGTATAAATGCTCAAGGATTATGAAGCTTGTCCAGATTTATATTCATAAAAATCCCTCATGCTCAACATGACTTCTGCAGTCAGACAAGACCGACCAAAGTCACAGTGTTGGAGAGTATTTAAAGATAACCAAAACAGAACCTGACACAAGTGTTGGGACATGTTTAGATCAAGTTGCAGAACTATCATTCAAAGTTGCCTCATACTTCACTGCTGTCATGTTCAACACAGAATTTCCTTGAGAGAAATGAACATGAGTGAAATCATGGACGTCTGTGATGATGTTTGAATATCACCTGGAGTTATTATCAGTAGAACAACATCTGCAGGTCTGATGCTCAGACACGATTCTTCTCCTGGAACATTATTAGCAAGAAAAACATTGGAGTAAAACATCTACCTTTTTTTTTTTTAGAATACCACAATAAGACACATTAATAGTTCAAAAATATGACCCTTGTTAAATATGACAGAATAAAGATGGTGTGAAGATTAACAGCAGCGGCAACAACAACTGAGGCTCTGCAGGAAATGACTCATACAGCTGTGTGTCCTCTCTCAAGGACATCTGTTACTGATGATAGTAATGCTAACTTTAAGTACCCTGAGAAGATAGATTATGTGTTTCAGTGAGTTCCTGCAGCATGAAGGAAAAAAAATACGCTTCAATTATGACATTAGAAACTTAATCTTGGTTAAATATTCATCCCTCCATGATACATGGTAAATATGTGTCCTTTCACCACTTTTATTCTCTTTATATACCAACGACTGCTTGTGTCATAAGGGCAGATATATACTGAAATACGCAGATGACTCTGATTCTTTCTCTGCTCACTGATGAGGACTGTCAGTATGGTCCAGTATGGTCCAGTATTGGACGGTTTTACTGCCTGGTGTAAAAGCTCTTTCCTGAACAGTGATAAGGAGATGATCATTGATTGTCCCCCCTTCACTGATCTGTGACCAGACTGTTTAAGTGATAATTGATGACACACTCAACTTTGACACCAATACCAATGCTGTTTGTGCTCAGACCCACCAATGCATGCATTTCCATTGTAAACTGTGGAGTTTTAATGTTGACAAGTTTTTTTTAGTTGTTTTATCAACATTTCTCACTTGTAGCTTCATATTCATAATGAATAAACCTCAACCATAAAGTACTTTGTATTCATCATCTTTTGAGGTTGTAACTATCTGAATTGTATTCTCACAGACAAAATACAAGATGAAACACAAATTAAACTTTTTGGTAACGCTTCCTTTTACAGTCCGGTATTTACCAGGTAATAACCTGTATTTACCAAGTAATAGCAAAGTAATGAAATGAAATTACCAAGTACTTTCCCCATGTAATTACACAGTATTACCATAAAAACCCAGTATTTGCAAGATATATTTCTGACTACTGCCATGCAGTTACCCAATAATTACCTGGTAGATACACAGTAATTGTATATTGTAGAATTTAAACCCGGTAGTTAAAAATATGTACCTGATATTTATCTGGTAAATGCCAACAAGTTACCTGGTATTTACTAAATATTTTCTTGACAACTACCAGGTATTGGCACAATTATGGTAGCTATCCTGTAACTGCATATTGTTGTCTATAAACCCACTAAATGTGTCTATGTGACTTTTTTAGGGTGATTATAACTGAGATATTTACCTGGTAATTACCAGGTATTTACTCAAAAATGATAACGTATTTACCTGGTAACTACCACTTATTTTCCTGGTAGAAATCTGATATTTACCTGCTAAATACAAGAACTAGTTACCTGGTATTTTCTAGATATATACTGAAAACTATCAGGTATTTATCCAGGAATTATGGATTATGTATTACCAATCAACCTGTGTAGTGACAGCAATGACTGTTTTCTAGCCGGTAATTGCCCGGTACACTGTAAATGCAAACTTTGTCCTTACTTAAATTAAATATTGTATTTTACTCAATTTTTCCTAGTGTTTACATTTTACATGGTTAAACTGAGTGTTTAGTACTTTTTTCCCACTTACTTGCTTCAATCTATAATTGTTACTTGGTTTTTCTGAGTTTGTAATTTGGGACTGCACGCGTTATACACTAGGTGGCGGTGTGATTCCGTTCAGCCAGTATTCCTAGAGAGGAAAAAGAAGTTTAAACTGTGTGCTGTATTTGTGAGCGCGAAGTTGGACTCGAGCAGTGCTCCAAGCCTATCATACTACGGTTGACTTGCTTCCAGTCTACTGCAGTTGACATTGAAACTGACGTTGATATTGGTAAGTGCTGACATTTTTTTTTTTAAATATAATAGTAGTTGGGGGGAGAGGGGTTGTCACAAACCGTACAGGATATAAATGTTAAACAAAATAGCCCCAGCAAAACGGAAGTAAGCTAGGTTTGTTTAACTTTAAGTAATGTAATAGTAATGCTAACTGTTAGCTTTCTTAAACTAAATTGCACTTGTTTCCATGAAGGAGAGTGACTGTTTTGGTCATGTAACATTAATAATTCCCCTGGAACTCGACATAAGGCCGTTTTGTCTTAGTTTTTATTTCAACTTATCGCTCATTTATAAAGTATTTAATGTGTATTTTCTTTCAATAACAAATATTAAGATAATATAAGGTGATACCAGAAATGGTAGTAAAAATGGTCAGAAATGTTAAAGCATAAATATGATTCATTGTATTGTTGCATTTTTCATCATTATTATTATTATTATTATTATTAGTTATATTGTGATGCACAGCCCAAAAAATTATGAGAAGATAATTTCGTAGTTTATTACTTAATGAATTGCATTCTTGCAAGGTAAGTGTGCTTAAAATTGATGGTGTAAACAACAATGAGAATTCAAATTATGATGCGTTTATGCTAACAGTGAAATGAGACAGTTGAACACTGTGCAAATTCATGACACTGCTATTGCAGCTCATTTGGAATAAATTCACTCTTTTGAAAATCAATCTCACTAAACAGATTTAATACACAATATGGGCTACAATATATTCTTAATACAGTTCATTTTAGAGTTAAGTTGTAATAGGCTGTACTTTTCTCTTTAGCTTATTTCTGTCATAGGTTGTAAAACACCACAAAGAGCGAAATTACCAAATGTAATATAACAGTGTTAGTTGTTACCATCTGTTGTTACTGTCTGGTATAGTCAAACTCAGTGTTATTTTTTCTTTTTTTTTTCTCAGGTCTCCACTGGAAAGGGGATGCACTGGGCATGTAGGTATTGTACTTTTGTCTCTCCCAAATGAGGCCAATTATTACTTTATTACAGATAAAGTGTAAAAAAAAAAAACACAAAATGTCTCCATCCTGCTCCTGTGGTGTAATCCAAGTGTCTGAGCTGTGACAAATCATCCCCCTCAGATACATGATGCCCAAAGGAAGCAATCTTATCAGGTACCAGTTTTCATGACCATTCCCTCCTATTGGTTTTTTTTTTTTTTTTTTTTAAGGATAATGCCTTTGGAATTGGCTTGGGTTTGTCCGTTTTGTAGGAAAATGAGTAGGGGAATTCTTTGATGGCCTGATTTAGTGTCCGTAGAGAGATGCACTTCCTCTTTATAAGATCTTGAACGCACTGGCACAGTCAAAATGAGACCTCTCCTTACAAAAAATTATTAAGAATATTCAGAAGAAATCCATGTTCTACAACATGAAAATATGTTAAGCTTTTATTGAGCACAAACACCTGTAGCACCATAGTGTTCAGCTTTAGATGGGTCCTGCCTAACTTCCTGAACCTATCTGTCATGGACATCTTTGTTCGTGTGAAAAAAATAGCAGATATTTTTCTTAGAATGTATTCTCTTTTGGCCATACTAAACCTGATTTTTTTTCCCCACTATAAAGTTCTTGTGAAATCATGCCTTTAGGTCTGCAGCAATATACAGCACAGTTCCCTTTACGCTTGCTGTCTGCCAGCAATATAAAGCAGTGAAAATACTCTAAATATAACACGTTTACACTCATATCATTTTTTAACTTTTTGCTTTATCAGTGTTTTGTACATGCCTATAATACATTTCGCTGTTGATCCTACCCACAGCTCTACATTGCTTAACTCTTATGCTGCTTCTCTTTGCTTCTCCAAATAGGGGTGTGCTAACTGCCATCTACTGTACTTAATACTCCATCGATATATATATCACACTGCCACACTTGAAATAATCTGAACTATCCCTTCATCTTTTCCATTAGAACCAAGACATCAACATTACACGTGCAGCTGTCCTGCAATGTCTGCCCCTGTACCTTGGAGATGATTCAAGTCAGTTCTACCAGAGACGCTCAGTAAGTACAGCTATTCATATTATGACCAGTATACATTTGAGGACATTGTCAGATGTTGGGTTTTCATCATCAGTAACTTAACACAATTCTTACACGGCAAAAGCAAACATGAAATGGCAAAATAAATCAGATGTCTGAAAGTACAACTATAGCGACATTAGCTTCATTTTAAAATACTGATTATAGCTGCACAATAAAGCTAAAAGAAAATATAACAATATATAAAACATTTTTTTTCTCTGAGGGAAGGGGAGAGAAGGGGCAGCATATAGTGCCAGTACCCTTTATTGGAAAAGAAATATATGGGAAATGATGTCACAGACAAGTTAATTGCTCTAATTACAAACTTTGAGGTGTTGGGCCTTAAATGAAACCAAGAAATACGAAGTTGCATGGTATATGTTTTTTTAAGAGCAGGATCAAAAATAGTGGTTTGAATGGGTTTCAACGTGCACATTTTTGTGTGAAGGTGTGGGAGTGCTGAACTTTGTTTACTTTGTTGACATTAGGTTAAAAATAAAAAAATCCATTAGAAAAAGTTAGAACTCACAAAAATACACAACCTGATGCAATTATAAGCTATTTGCACAAGAAATGGATGAGATATGTTAAAAATAAAATAAAAAAACATAAATGTATCAATGTGTTACAGGTGTAAGGTGTAACATAACTGTGTCAGATAGCTGGGTGAATGGTGACAGTTGACAAGATTCTAAAGTGCTTTTTTCTTCTGTGTAACTTTTAACTAGTTCATGTAGTTACTTTACAAATGTGAAAACACTACAACTGTGCATGATAACACACCTGAGTTTATTTCCTTTTGTGCTTTTATTTTTGAATGCAGGATTCAGATACACCAGCTGACTTCACTCAGGTGCCTGTTGAGATACTTTCAGTGATGACTGAAGACAGGCCGCCAGAGCTAAGTGCAATTGCCATCATTCTTGAAGAAACCGTTGTCATGGAGGACATTCCCACACACTCTCAAGCACTCTGCCTTCTGTTTGGCTTAATATATGCACTCCACCTGGATTACCCTAAAGGTATGAAGAACACTTTTGAGTTCATCCAGAAGATCCTGTTGAACCTCGGAACACAAAAGCTCAGCCCCAAACTGCAAACATTAAAAAATGCTCTTTTGAGCTAGATGTAATGGCTAGGGACAGCTATACTGGCTGCGGGTGTGTTGAGTACATGACATGTTTTGTTGTGGTCGAAGTGTGACAAAATGCTATTACAAATGAAGTTCTGTGACAGTCCAGGTCTACATATTGTATTCTCCAGAAATAAGAAAATATGTGTGGTACATAACTTGATAAGTATGTCATTGTCAAATTAACTGCAAGATTATTGTTATGTTTTTATTTTTGTCCAGCTCTAGTATGAATGTTTGAGAAGGAGTTGAATGTATTCAAGGTTAAATGTCCCAAGAGGTTTTCATACTCAACTGGCTCAGTATTTTGAGTGTGCAGTTGCTGCATGCTGCTATACCACTGGGTATTGAGAAAACGGATGGCCTAACTGACAAGTAAATGAAAACCAAAATGCAATGAAAGCCCCCCCATCTGTTAAGGTACATATTTTTGTATTTTTTTTCACTAGTTGTTTTTGTATTTCAAGTTGGATTCACATTTTTTTGTTTTCAACAGAATACATGTAGATCACATGACAGTTAGCAGAGGTTTTAAGTAGGGATGCACCGAAAATTCGGCCACCGAAAATTTTCGGCCGAAAATGGCCCAAAAGTGCATTTTCGGTTTTCGGCCGAAAGACTTTTATCACCGAAACAACACGGCCGAAACAGGATGTTGTGATGACGAACAAAAACCGTGGCCAGCACGCGCTTGTCTGGGGCCAACATGTCTGTGGTGTGGACGTATTTCAATATATCTGAGAAAGACCCACTGATAGCGATTTGTAAAACATGTAACGCTGAAATTTCAAGAGGGGGTGAATCTGCAACGAGTTTCTCCACGTCGGGTTTGATTTATCACCTGAAATCCAAACATCCCCATCGCCATTCTGAATATGAGAAGGCGGCGGCACAGAAAAGGAAAATCCCTCCGAGCGCACCCACTCCGTCTGTGGCGGACGTATTTGAAAAGGCAAGAAAGTTTTCCAGTGATGGTGCCAAGGCAAAGGGCATTACACAAAAAATTATGGAATTCATTGCCTTAGATGATCAGCCGTTCTCTGTTGTAGAGGATGTGGGATTTCGTAGGCTGATCGAGGGGGGGGGGGGGCAAAAATTGTTAAGCACTTTCAACAAACGGCCGCACTCTCACGCGAACCGGCGCGCATGCACACATATGTGCAAACTCGCGCGCACATGATGGCACACAAGATACACTCACCACGAAACCATGAAGTCCAAGATTAGATGATGTTCAAAACCAGTAGTTGCAACAGGATACAGTACACAGTAGATGTTATAAATGTTAATGTTAATGATGTTAATGTTAAATGTATTAAGAAACAAAATATAACATGATTCATTTAACTGTCACAATATACTGCAGTTTATTTTGGACTTAAAAAAAACATTACGGTCAAAAACATTTATTTATTTTAGCCAGTTCGTTGACAATGCAATTACATATTTCAGCCACCAGGGGGAGCATTGCTCCCCCTGCCCCCCCCCCCCCCCCCCCCCCCCCCCCCCCCCCCCCCGCAAACTCCGCCCATGATTGAGCCCCGTTATTCCATGCCGAGCAGACGACATTTCTCAGACGTGAGTTTACCTGAGCTGTTTAATGTTGTTGCAGCTCACGTCCATGAGCTTATAGCTGCAGATATTTTTGTTGTAGTCCTACAGAGAATTTTTTTTAAATGCACTTGACTTAAATGCACTGTGTTTTTATGAGAGAACATTTTTACAATCTTTCAGCAGGCCAGTCAGTTATAGGCCTGTATTATTATTTAATGTACACCTGAGTGGGGTCAAGTTAAACATTTTATTTTGAATTTTGTTTTATATTGTGCATTGTTGTAATGTCAATGCTAATAAATATTTTCATAATTTTGCAATTAATTTATTCTTTGTAGCATTAATATTAATTTATGCAATGGTAATGCCTTTATTTTAGTGAGGTTAGTACACAGCCATAGCCATGAATGCAACGGTACTAATAATTGGCATAATAATTTATTTCGGTGTTTCGGTTTTCGGCCTTGGTTTCTTCATTTTCGGTTTTCGGTTTCGGCCAAGAATTTTCATTTCGGTGCATCCCTAGTTTTAAGTAATTTTTGGTTAGTAAAAACCTGTTAAGTATGCTGAATTTCAATCAAATTAACTGCCAAAATGGTATTAGTGAACAATATGAGATATTAAGTACTGGTATGGAGGGTGCTTCTGGGACAGAATTATTTGTCAAAGCTTTTGAATGTCAAAGATTTGCCATATATTTAGGTACTTTAAAAGTTGGCTAACAAATACTGTTTTATAACGATTCAGGTTATTATAAGTAATGTTCTATAATAGTTTGGATTTAATTCTCAGGTTTCCAATGTTTATAGCCAGACTACATGTTGGTAGGTCTGTTCATTGCTATAAGATGTTCACAAAAATGTACACTGACAATTGTGAGCCTGCTGTTAGCTTTAACGTAGACCAGTCAATACACCTTACACACACTCATGTTCAGATATTAAACTCTCACTCATACAATCATACATTTACACTCACGTGTGCAATCTGATGCTCACTCATAGACTTACTGATTTATATTTACTCTCTCACGTTCAGAAACATGTGTGAGGGCCAAAAGAAAAGTTGATTGTGCAGAAGGGCATAGTTTGGTTAGAATTTTAACTAATCAGTAAACTACTTTGAAGTTTTAGTAACAAATACTGTTCTATAGTATTTTAGGTTTAATTATAAGTAATGTTCTATAATAATTCAGGATTAATTCTCAGGCATTCTCATGTTGGCAGGTCTGTTCATTGCTGTATGCATACCTCACTCACACACACATTCTCAGAATTTGAACTCTCACTAATACAATCATATATTCACTCTCACACATACTTTCTGATACTCACTCGTACACATACAGGTCTGTTCATTGCTGTACAATGTTCCCAAGATTTCCCAAAAATTGTATTCTCCAGATACAATAAAAGATGTTTATATAGCAGTGGATTATACTTGTATTTATGTATTTTCATTATATTTTCCATATATTGTTCAGCCACACTTACTAACTGAATCTAAGGGCATTTTCACACTTGTAGTTCACTTCATTTGGTCTGGACCAAAAGAAAAAAAAAAGAGACACTGTTTTTAGACTTGGTGCCAAGTCTCCTGAAGCACCAACATGTCAAGTTGATGTGAAAGATGTAATCTTGACTGTAGACCCTTAACTTGGAGCCACATTCATGTGTGTGTATACACAACATTTAAACTGGGTGTGTGACAGTGTGCGAACATCATGTTCACACAACTTGATAAAACTAATTTCCCTTACTTAATTTTCCTAAGGCAATCGGTTTCCACGCTTTTTTTAAAGTAAACTTGACTTGTTCGAATTTACAGCTAACTTATCTTATTTAAGTTCTGTTAACGTCATTAAAGTTGACTATACTAACATACATTAAGTAAATGTCAACTTTGTTAAAGTTGACTTCACTAAGACACATTAAGTGTAATGTAATACAATTTTCAAGTAGTGCTTACTTTATAGTAGAATATATTAAGTTAATGTTACTCATGATTTTGTAGTTGTTGCAGCTTGATTTGAATTTGACTATACTCAGCTGCATTAAGTGCTCACAACTTGTGAGCACTCAAATAACATATGTTCATCCAAACACATGATCAGTTCACACAACTTGAGAAAATCAAGTTCCTTTACTTAATTTTTTCCAGGCAATCGGTTTCCTCACATTTTTCAAGTAAACTTAACTTGTTAGAATTTACAGTGTATTTACCTGATAACTCGCAACTATTTACGAAGTAATTACTTTCTAATTTCCCAATAGTTACAATTTACCCATTAACCCCCATGTATTTATGCAGATATTAACTGGTATTTACCCAGTAATTAAAGATCTGTGCCATGTACAGTCCAATACTTTACCAGGTAAAACCTTGTGAAATACCCTGTAATAAAGGTGGAACTGTATTGTAAAAGGAAGCGAGGTTTCTTTTCATGGTATTACCATGTACTTTCCTGGTAATTATAGATTATAATCATCTTCCATCCATCACGGGGTGCAGTTTTGAACATGGTATCTGGCAAAAACTCCCATATCTCCCTGATAATAATCAGGTAAATATTGGAGTTTTACAGAGTAGTTACCCTGTAATAAAGGTGAAACTGTACTGTAAAAGAAAACGTGGTTTCTTTCCATGGTATTATCCTGAAGTTGCCTTTACATAAAGGTACAATGCATTTTATTACACTGCTTCACACTACCTGTGACAAATACGCAAAAACAGGTGAACTGTCAATGAGACTAACTTTAATCCACTTAGTTTGCAAAACAGTGAACTTGAAGAGAGTAACTTCAATGTTCTTAAAGTGAAAAATGGTGGCATAGCTTATATGTGTACTTTATTTCAAAACTACTAGGACATGTTATGAAAAAGTGCAGTTGCATCGAAGTCTGTTTTTCTTTGAAGCGGGGCAGCTCTCCAAAATCTGCGTCCTCTGTGACTACCATGACATCTGCAAGTGGTAAATGGTAGTTACCAGGTAAATCATTTTTGAGTGAATACATGGTAATTACCAGTTACATATCTTAGTTATAATCACCTAACAAAGTCACATATAGACACATTCAGTGGGTTTATAGACTACAATATGCAGTTACAGGATAGCTACCAAGCAATTATTGTGCCAATACCTGGTAGTTGTCACAAAAATATTTAGTAAATACCAGGTAACTTGATGGTATTTACCCTTACATGGGGAAAGTACTTGGTAATTACATTTCATTACTTGGTTATTACATAGTAAATACATATTATTACAGGTTATTACCTGGTAAATACCTGGTTAATACCAGACTGTAAAAGGAAGCGTTACCAACTTTTTATATATGACTTTACTCATGAGAGAATTATTTTTTATATTGATGCCCAAGTTTAGATGGATATAAACGAATGCTGACTTGTACACAGTGTTTTTGACAGCTGTCTTCCTCCATACAGACACCATTCTAGCTGACTGCACTCAGCCTCTCTGCTGAGCTGAAGCTGCTGCACATACGCTCTGTCAAGATGCAGAACAAATAGATTTAAAAGTTCATTTGTACCTGACACGTTGGACTGCTGAACAGCATTATGGGATCTGTTACTGTGTGATTTTGTTTTAATTACTTTTAACTGGAAATACTGCTGACTGGATAACAAATGGCCCCTTAGTGATAATAAAGTTACCAAGACATAAATAATGAGTTGCCTCTTGCTTTTCTACATTCATCAACAGAAGGTTTTGTGGTTGCGGGCAGAAGGAGGAAGTCCTCAGCTGCAGTGAGTGTTTGTTTCTGTTTTTAATATCTAAAAAATACCAGTCAGTCATTGCCGGTAACACGTGTCAGTGCATGTGTCCTTTAATGTGCCTCAATCAGACACTAATTGCATGGCTGAAGACTCGACATAAGAGAGAAGAATTTTTTAGGCTGCATTTGAGGGAATTTTCAGAATAACTGGAGAAAAGTGTAAAAATAACTGATTAATTGTCATCTTTGAACATTTCAGGCCTGAAAAAGATCAGCTTCAAAAAACACTGAATTTTGTCTCAGATTAAAATACCTGCAGGAACAACTGTCCAATAGATTCAGTTAAATCAGTGTGTAAATTCACTGACTGAAGACGATCATTGAATTATTACATTTCTGTTGTTTTCAGTATTTCAATGCTGTTTCAGTCAGATTTCATGTGAGATGTCACTACAAACTGAACTGGAGGTTTAAACGTATTATATGACTGAAACTCAGCTCTGAAAGGCTTATCATGTGTCAGAGTCATAGACGAATGTAATGGAGAGAATCTGGTCATTTTTCAAAATAAATCATCATTTAGACTTGAAAAATAAATCAAATTGGTAATAATAGAAGTTATTTATTTATTTATTTATTTATCTGCAGCCCGGTACCAAAGGACCGACGGACCGGTACTGGGCCGGGGACCGGGGGTTGGGGACCCCTGGTCTACAGGAGCCTAAAGCCATGATTTACCTACAGTTTTATGTTGTGGACACTGAATATATTTCTTTATCACGTACACCTCTACACACTGATGAAACAGTTCACACTATGAGACATGATTTAGATTTAGTACAAACTAACAGAGAAGTTTGAACTTCTGTTTTTTAACTCTGTCTATTTGTGAAGAAATAAAAAAAAAAAAAAACAGGAAGTACTTTATGGTTTAGAGGAGGGACTAAATCTTTAAGACAACGTAGAAACTTCTGGTTTATCGGTGAAGAAGGAAGAAAAACATCATTATAAATCATCAGATCCAGAATGAAAGTCTACCAGACTTTTATTTGTTTCTTCTTCCTCAGTAAGTACATTTGATTTTCTCTCTTGTTTTGTTTCCTGTTCATATTTAAAGCTGAACTGTTTTAAATTAGTTCTATTTCACACTTTCTCCAGTTTTATCTGATCTGTTCAGGTCTGTTGAACTTGAAGTTCAATAAAAGTCACTTAAATATAAACCTGACAGAGAATTGAAATGAAAACTTTGTTTTAGTTTCTGTTAAACTTTTCTTTTTTCTAAAAATAGACTTAGTCAACGTTTGTTGAGTCTGTCATCCAGTATTCAACTTCTGTATTTTTTCAGAACAGGTTTAGAGTTTATCTTTAATGTAAATACTGTTGAAAATGTAAAGACCCTTTTATTAGTGGAGTTTCAGTCAAAACTTTTGGAACAAAGACACAGAGTCTGAATGTTTGTTACTGAGCAGTTTGCTGCAGCTCTTAGATTAGTGAACTGCAGATGAACTAAACCTGGAGCTGGTTCTTCCCTACCTCGCTCCAAGGGAAGGATTTATTTCATGATGTTTAAATCAGTCCAGGAGGAACAGCTCTGCAGCTGGAATCACTTTATTGCAGTCATGTTGAAGAACTGAACTGGTGAATGTATATAAACATGTCAAATCTCATTTATGTCACAAATATACAATCAGTTGAAGATGTCATTAAAAAGAGAAAAAAAAACTCATTAAACTGAACTCATGGTCAAATTATTGATTTATTCAGTAAATAAAAATGTCTCATATCTAACAAGAAGATATTAACTATTGACTGTTCATCTCTTCAACAGCACTGCAGAACAGAGAGACTGGTCTGGTAAATGCAGAACAGAAAACCTATAAGAGGAAAGAAGGAGAAGACATCACAGTTGGATGTTCATTTACTTTTACAGGAGGAACGATGTTCTTCTGTAAGAAACAATGTGAAGAAGAGAACATTCTCATTAAAACAACTGAAAACAGAGATCAGAGAGGCAGATACAGGATTGAATTCAAAGAAGGTTATTTACTGAAAAGATCACATTGTGTATGTGACGATCACAGGACTGAAGAAGTCAGACTCAGGATGGTACAGGTGTGGTTTAGACAGGTTTCTGGCTCCAGATTCACATAAGGATTTTAAGATCATCGTTCAAGAAGGTGATTTCAATCTTAAAACTCTTTTTCTCTCTTCATCTCTCTTTCTGGAAAAAGATTAATTAACTTTTTCTATTTCAAATAACCTCCCTCAGTATTTATTTAGTATATAGTTCCTGTTTTTTATAAGTTCTTTTATCAGTTAAAGATTATGTTAGTGATGCAGATTCTCATGTTAATATTCCTGAGCCTGTCAGTTTACTGATGGTTTTCATTCTGATTGTTTGATCATTCACAGCTTCAGTCATTTCTAAACCAAACTGGACTCTTCAAACTCCTCAGACATCAACACTGGCCTCCACAACAACAACAACAACAACAACAATAACAACAACACCACAGACTTTCAGCTCCACTTCAGGAAGTTCAAGATCATCTTCTGTTTCCCCTGAAACCTCCACACAGCCTCCAGCATCAGGTACCTGATTATCTGGTTCACCGTAGCAACGGCAGGTAAACAGAGGAGATACTCCGCTGCAGTTACATGACTTTCTGCAGAAATGTAAGACGACAGAAGTCATGAAGGAAAAACAGTTGATGTAACTTTAGCACAAGTGAAAGCATTATTTAAATATTTAAATTTAAAGTTAATGCTCGGAAGACAGTAGAAGCAATGAAGGAAATTTGGGCAAAGGGAAGATAGTGGATGTGGAGAAACTAGAGAGCGAGTGAATGAGTGATTTAAACATTTAGGTAGAAAAAAGGAAGAAAAAGTTGTTGGTGAATTATGAAGACATACAGGGGTTGGACAATGAAAGTGTGGGAGGTTTCATGGCTAAACTGGACCAGCCTGGTGGTCAGTCTTCATTATTCCACACAGCAGCAGTAAGAGCAGAGTGTGAATGTTCAGTTATCAGGGTAAGAGCACAGTTTGGCTTAAAATATTGCAAAGGATACAACATCATGGGTGACATATCATAGATCAAAAGAGGACAAATTGTTGGTGCATGTCTTGCTGTCACATCTGTGATGAAGACAGCAAGTCTTTGTGATGTATCAAGAGCCACGGTATCCAGGGTAACGTCAGCATACCACCAAGAAGAATGAACCACATCCAACAGGATTAACTGTGGACCCAAGAGGAAGCTGGCTGAAAGGGATGTTCAGGTGCTAACCTGAATTGTATCCAAAAAATATAAAACTACAGCTGCCCAAATCACAGCAGAATAAATGTGCACCTCAGCTCTCCTGTTTCCACCAGAACTGTCCGTCAGGAGCTCCACAGGGTCAGTATACACGGACGGGCTGCTATAACCAAACTCTTTGTTAAACAGAAAACTGTTTCCCTGAGTTAAGGTTCAATACATTAAAAGTTTCTACAAAACCCACTTTCTGAAATGGACACCAGGACTACAGGCAGGTCAGTTCATCACCTAGACTCTTCTCCTGGGAAATCATGCTGTTGTGATGGATGCAGTTTATGGTTTATCATTGTCTTGCTGAAATATGCAACATCTTCCCTGAAAGAGACTGTCTTAATGAGAGCAGATGTTGCTCTAAAACCTCTATGTTCTCTTCAGCATTGCTGGAGTCTTTCTAGATGTTCCAGCTGTCCACATCATAGACCCTAATGTAACCTTATACCATCAGAGATGCAGGCTGTTGAACTGTCTGATAACAGCTGGATGGTTTCTCTCCTTTTTAGTCTGCAGAACACGCCGTCCATGGTTTCCAAAAAGAATTTTTAATTTTAATTCATCTGGTCACAGAATAGTTTTCCATTTAGCCTCAAACCATTTTAGATGATCTCTGGTCCAGAAAAGAAGGAGGTGTTTCTGGGCGATGTTCACATATGTCTTCTTTCTTGCATGATGCAGCTTTAACTTGTATTTGTGGATTGTAGGTGAACTGTGTTGACAGACGGTGATTTCATGAAGTGTTCCTGAGTCCATCAGTGATGTCCAGTAGAGAATCAAAACTGTTTTTAATCCAGTGCTGCCTGAAGACCTGAAGATCATGTACATCCGGTTTTGACCTTTGGGCTTGTCTCTTGTGCAGAGACACTCCTGATTCTCTGAATCTTTTGATGATATTTTGTACTGTAGATGGTGGGATCTTCAAAGTCTTTGCAATGTTGCGTTGGGGAACATTTTTCTAAAATTCCTCCATGATTTGTAGACACAGTTTGTAGCAGATTGTTGAACCTCTGCTCATCTTTACATCAGAGAAGCTCTAAGTCTCTGAAATCCTGTTGAACATCTGTGGAAAGATTTGAAAAACGCAGCATGTTAAAGGAAGCCGACTAGAACTGAACAGCAAGAGCAGTTTACTCAGGGAGACTGGGCCAAAATATCTGTTATGCAACAAAATATTAAATTAAGTGAACCAAATTTTTTTTCGATATGAATTTTATATGTTTTACTGCGTAAATGTTCAGGTTCATCAAAATCAAAAGCAGCTGAAATAAATGATGTCTTTATGAGGATCTCAGTTTAGTTTGTGTTTTCTTGGGATTTTTTCTTGGTTTTCTTCTGCTCCTTTCGTCGTTGTTGGTTGCCTTTAACTTAAGTCACTGTTTAATTTTGATAGCCTGTTTTCTTGCTTGATTTTGTTCTGGTTTTACCTCCTTTGGACCCATTTCTGCTGATTGTCTTTCTCCTCTTCCTGTCCCATCCATTCTTGTTGTTTCCTGTTTGCAGGCCAGTGTTGCCTCCTTACCATGTGTGCATCTTTTTGCTGGTTTGTGTTGTGATTTTGGTGGTACAACACATCTATAGACATGATTCATGTTTCCAGCAGAGGGAATGTGAAACCTTGTACATACATGGTTACATTTAACAGTTTGAGCAAAACTAAGTTGTCCACCTGTTCACATCACTGCAGGTGTGCTGCTGTACGTGGGTCTGGCACTAGCGATCATAATCATCATATTATCTGTGGCTTTGCTGATTTTCTGCAAGAACAGGAGACCTCATCCTGACGGTGAGGCTACAGGAGACACAAACAGGTTTCATTTCATCAGTTAAGAGACATTACATGAACACAGACTCTTGTCCTGGAGACTGACTGTGATCTTAAAACAAACCAGACATCATATTAACCTTAAACCAAGTTCTTATGGTGAATTTGTAGAATTAAATTAGCAGGATTAAATCTTTGAGGACAAAAATGAGACTAAATACACTGGCTGGCCAAAATAAAAGTCGCCACCTGGATTTAACTAAGCAAATAGGTACGAAGCCTCCTATTGGATAATTACTGCATGGGCGATTATCTTTCAACTGGTAACAAGTTATCTAACCCCAACTGGTGCAATGAGTTGCTTCTCATTTCCTAAACAACCATGTCAAAGACACATCCCGTGGTCATGGAAAAGATGTTAGTCAGTTTGAGAAGGGTCAAATCATTGGCATCAAGCAGAGAAAACATCTAAGGAGGTTGCAGAAACTACCAAAATTGGGTTAAGAACATAAGAACAAGAGCATAAAGATTGGACTCTGGATCAATGGAAGAAGGTCATGTGGTCTGATGAGTCCAGATTGACCCTGTTCCAGAGTGATGGGGGCATCAGGGTAAGAAGAGAGGCAGATGAAGTGATGCTCCCATCATGCCTAGCGCCTACTGTACCAGCCTGTGGGGGCAGTGTTCTGATCTGGGGTTGCTGCTGCAGTTGGTCAGGTCCAGGTTCAGCAACAGTATGAGCTCAAAGAATGAGGTCAGCTGACTACCTGAATATACTGAATGACCAGGTTATTCCATCTATGGATTTTTTTCTTCCCTGATGGGACGGGCATATTCCAAGATGACAATGTCAGGATTCATCAGGCTCAAATAGTGAAAGACTGGTTCAGGGAGCAGGAGACATCATTTTCACACATGGATTGGCCACCACAGAGTCCAGACCTGAACCCCATTGAGAATCTTTGGGATGTGTTGGAGAAGGCTTTGCACAGCAGTCAGACTCTACCATCATCAATGAAGATCTTGGTGAAAAATTAATGAAACACTAGATGGAAATAACTCTTGCGACGGTGCAGAAGCTTATTGAAACAATGCCACAGCGAATGCAAGCCGTAATCAAAGCTAAAGGCGGTCCAACAAAATATTGGAGAGTGTGACCTTTTTCTTTGGTGGTGACTTTTTATTTGGCCAGGCAGTGTAACAAATCTATAATCTCATGATCTAACTGTGTGAACATATCTGTGTATTGAGGCCACAAGATGTAAGGGACAGAAAAAAAGAATCAGACTATTTAAATGGAGTCCAGCAAAAATGTTGTGACCACATAAGTTGGTTCTCATGCTTTTTTTTTTCCTTAATATGTGTTCAGTTGTAAATTTTTTTTGTTTAGCTCAGCTTAAAAATATCTTTTATATCATAAAAAGTGTGACTGAAACATACTAGGCTACCCTGTTCCAGAGTGATGGGCAGATCCCTCTGGATCATAAATCGGATCATAAATCATCAGCAGTAAATAGTTTAATTAATGTTGCAATAACCTTTGACTTTTATGAGTTCTAACTGTGATTTGAAAAAGTATCTGATGTTCATGTCCCTTTCTTGAGTGATAGCAAAGTTTTTCTTAAGACTCTTTAAACCAGATGTTTCAGCCTCTTATTCTCTGAACTGTGTTTTTCAGGGCCTCAGTTTAAGGCAAAGAAGACTGACATCACACAGGTGAGAGTAAGTCAGGTGTAAAGCTCCTAAAGCTGCATTTCTTCTTCATGAATGCAGTCAATAGAAGACAAACTTCTTCCTCCGCAGACCCCCCAGGTGTATGAGGAGATCAGAGAGGACAGAAGCAGGAAATCACCTACTGTGGACCTATCTCCAGTATACACCTATGCCTCATACGCCAAACCAGACACAGCTGAAAACACAGATGTTTACAGCCTGGCCAGCTGCCCTCAGAACACAGTAAGTCAAAGCTCGGAACAATGTGAACCTTTTCAGATCAGGAAACAACATTCATCTAATTACCATCTACAATTTACATTTCTAAATTTTTCGGATGTAAAGTTTTGATGAAAGCTTTTAAAGGTTCACTTGAGCACTGGAGCATGGAATGGCCACCAGGTGAACAATGTAGCTTATTAATGGTAAAAATAAATAAAATATGAATCTTTCCATCCATTATCTTCCACTTCATCCGTATTTGGGTCACGGGGACAGCATCCTAAGCAAAGAGTTCCAGATCTCCCTCATCCCAGCCGTCTCCACCAGCTCCTCTGAGAGAACACCGAGGGGTTCCCAGGCCAGCCAAGAAATGTAATCTCTCCAGCGTGTCCTGGGTCTGCCTCGTGGTCTTCTCCCAGTTGGATATGTCCGAAACAGATATGTCCAAAACACCTCCCTTGAGAGGTGTTTCGGACATATCTGCCTCGTGGTCTTCTCCCAGTTGGATATGTCTGAAACACCTCTCAAGGGAGGTGTCCAGGGGGCATCCTTACTAGATGCCTGAACAACATCAACTGGCTGCTCTCCATGTGAAGAAGAAGCAGTTCTACTCTGAGTCTCAGAACTTCTCACCCTATCTCTAAGGAAGAGTCCAGCCACCCTGTGGAGGAAACTCATTTTAGCCTCTTGTATCCATGATCTCATTCTTTCGGTTACTTCTCACATTACATGAGCATAGGTGAGAGTTGGAACAAAGCTTGACTAGGAATCAGAGAGCTTTGCTTTTTGGCTCAGCTCTGTCTTCACCACAACAGACCGGTACAGAGTCCGCACCACAGCAGACACTGCGCCAATCCTTCTGTCAATGTCCCGCTCCTTTCTTCCGTCACTCGTGAACGAGACCCCAAGATACTTAGGGTGAATTCCAATTCCTCCCTTAACCCTCAATCTCAACCCTCAGTCTCAAAAATGTGCACTCCCGCTAAGGGCAAGTACTGTCCCAATTCTTAGCAAGTCAAATTGAGGGACAAGTTTAAGGGCTGTATCGCCCTCAAAATTGAGATTTTCCGACACCACCCTTGGGAGTAAGGGCTACCCAGAAGGCATTGGGTAATTTAGCCAAGACATCTTCGAAAAGGATGGTGACAAAAAAAGCTAGCTACAAACGTAAGTATCTTCGTATATCTTAAAGATATAAATGTTACGAAACCATTTTATTGTCTTTGTTTGAGATTTTTTTCATGGATGAACATCGTTGTTGCGTAACATTTATTTTTTTACTTTACGATGTTTGCTGCTGGACCGGCGGTCGGTCCGGCCGGTGGTCCTGGTCCCGTCAGCGATCCCGGTTGGCTTCACGTTACTTGTACTCGTCGGTGGTCCCGGTCCACCGTCCCGGGACCAGCGGCCGGGGGTCCCAGTCCCGTCGGCGGTCCGGGTCGGCTTCACGTTACTTGTATACCTTGTTGTGTAGCGACGGAGGACTGAATAATGTATCCTCTATTGTGTTATTTGCTAATATTATTTAGAGAATATACAGCGCTCTTTTCAATGTTATCCCTGTGTCATTTCAGGAAATACAGAGACAGCACGGCTCTGATACATTTCAGTCTGATGACGTAACTGCACTCGAGGGGTGTCCCATTTCTAAGTCACAAGATAACCCTCACACTTGCTTTCGAGGGTTAAGATTGAGGGCCAAATATTGAGGGTTAAGGGCGAGAGTTGAGATTGAGGGTTAAGAGAGGATTTGGAATTCACC
>JAGFBZ010000526.1:600000-866129 GCA_018398805.1 Hirundichthys speculiger
AAATGGAACGTGATACTGCCACCTAGCAGATAAAAACAGCATTACGTCGTGGTATTTGAATTGTCTATTCAGTTCCAGATTTGAACTCAACAGGCATATTGCCTTTCTTAGTTATTAAAGGAAACTTCATCTTTGACACCAAGGGGTGGTACTTCAGGACCATTTCTCAACACCAAATATGGCATATTTGGACTCACGTGCTTGGTGGTTTGAACTCTGCAAGTTTGACTCAGGAGACTATACTTTGGAGGATGCAGTTGAGTCTTTCTGCTGATGTAACATCCCTTTATTGCTCAACTATTGGCCCATGTATTTTGTAAAAGTATCGAAGGAATTTTTTCATTTAGGCTCTGTCTTCATGAATTAACCACAAATGTGAATTTAGAACTACATTTCTGCATGAAACTGCCTTTCTTAACAGAAGAACTGTTGTACATGGAAGTTGTACATTAAAACTGTGAGCTTTCTCATCAATTCAAAATGCATTCTGGGATACTTCTTCTTTTCCCACTGGATGCATATGCAATAAAATGAGCAGAGCAAGAACAGATCAGAGGATTTTGGCCGCGTTCGATGCAAACTTTGAATTCGATCAGGCTCACAAATACATCACGTAAGTAAAGACAAGAGCTCATGTTGTAAAACTTCTGCTGGTTTATGATCATTGACGCCCAATAAGCTTCAGTCAAAACACTGCTGATAGTTTCTCTAAAGCAACACACTTATTTGTCAATATATTTAAAGTAAAACCATCACCCTTATTAATTCTACCAATTTTGTGATCACTTATTAAACCCATAAAGAATTAATTGGTGCTGCGTGAAGGTCATTCTAGGAGCCCACGAAATCCTTCAGAAGCTTAGAGAGTAATTGGTGTGTGATGCTAAACAGTGAGGGTGACAGAGCGGTGAATATGAGTCACGCTGGTTTCCCCCTCAGTCATTACTCTGTCATTGAAATTTCACTTGAAACCCAAGCATCGTCTCGAAACAATCCAGGCACTCCTTCACATACAAGTTAATACATTACTAATTACAGTCTGTGACCGCTGTACGGGACAGCTCACGGCGCAGACGGGCTCTGTTTTAGTCCTGTTTTACACATTCATCCAGCGTCTGTGGAATTTCAAAGAAAATTGCTTTTTAATGCAGAAATTGACAAGCTCTTTATTGAATTAGATTTTCCAGTTAAGAGGGGAATTTGCTGATATTCAATAACTGAAATATTCCTCTGCCAAAGTATCATGGTATTTCTTTTTGTTTGTAGCAGCTTGACGTCGCTTAGTAGGATGTGTGAGATACTTTCAGATTTCATCTGCCATTGCTAGCTAAAATAGACAATATTCATTTTTTTTTCCGCCAAGAAAACAATTTGTGCATCCCATGAATGAGATAAAGTGTAACCTTCACCTTTCCAGGTTGCTGTAATCTCTGTGCAAAGAGTAAGACATGTTGTTTCAGTTGGGGTTTATATAGCATTTGACTTCCTTGTTCCATTGGAAGCACATGTCAAGATCACTCAGCGCCATATTGCAAATCCAAACATCTATTAAAAACTTTAGGAATTTTAAGAATTAAAACTTCCCCCGTGCATGCTTTGGCCCAAGAAACTGCGGCCTCGCCTCTCTGATGTGCAGAAAGGAGTTTGTGGCTTCCGTGACCTCTGCTGATGGTGTGATAAGCTGTCATGGAACCAAGTAGCATAAAGCAATTCATCGAAAAAAAGAGCATACAGACACGATTTCACAACCTGCACAATATACTGCTAAAGGAATGGAGAAGAACGTAAAAATCAATGGGGAGAACATGTGTTGGGGAGAAAGAAAGAGACATTAAAGCGTTTTGTCTGGAGATGATTGAGGAGACTTTTCTTGGAGGGCCCTCAGAAAAGCTCTCACTCTCTTTCCTCTGAGAACTTTTCACAAACTCCCAGCTGTTTTCTTAAAGAAGTCATCCGCCAAAAAACTTCATTGCAGCAATAACAGAATTATGGCTGACGTCAACAAGAATTGCAGTTGAAGTCTAGCTGGTGTAGCTGGTCTGAGTTATTGAAAGATTTTGATTCTTTAAATATAGTTTCCGCTCCAGGGTTGATGTTTTTTTTATACTTTATGCTAACAAGAGGCATAAAGCATTTTGGTGGTGGCAACTATTTCCGAATAAATACTTTTTATTTTCCTCAGGTTTCACTGTCTCAGTGTCTAAATTCGTGCTAAGAATAGTACACCCTTTTTCAATTGCATTTAGAATAGCGGGGTGTCCCGGTGAGTTACTGTACATGACATGGACACTGTCACTATTTCCTCAACCTCAGAGTGAAATACTTTCAGGACCAAAGGTGACTTGGTGTAAAAATATCTAATTCAGCATTCCCTCAAACTGTTATAAATTGTATGAGGTTTAAGCTGTTTTAGATGGTGAAAATTCAATCCTCTGTGGCCCCTCATTGTTAATCTGAGAATTTGAGAATTTATGAATTTATGTGGTTCCTCTGGATTCAACTTGGATTTTCAAGGGCCAGTACCAATGAATGCAGAAGAAACCGTCTGTGGACACATACAACCAACTAAAGAAACAAAGAATGTGATACGGACAGAACAACAAACAGACGAGTACCAACAATAGACATCTAAAAGGGCGTGCAGTGGAGTAGGAACGCCAGTGAACGACTGTTTTGGCAGTAAAAACCTGTTGATCCAAGTTGTTATTAGTAATTCTGCAGCCATCTTGGTTGTTTGGATTAGTGGCTCTTGGATGCTCCTGTATGAGTCATCACATAAAGCTCACCGCTGCTCCATTATGACTAGTTTGGTACATTCTGTCCCAGTAGAAATGGCTATGGATGACAGGGTTACCAGACCCATATCACAAGAGATAATTTTTGCATCGTGAAAGGGTGTGGTGGCCAGGCTACCTTATTAGTAAGACTTCAAACAAACCCATTTCAAAAACACAAATTATCACTTTACTTCTTTGGCACTAAGAAAAACTGGGACACAATAAAACCAGAATTTCCATAATTCTATTTTTCCATCCCAGCATCGTAGAATGAACGTTGACGACAGTTTAGAACAATCTAAAATCAGATTTGTTCTTCATGTGCCTTTCTCTTGAATTTTTATCCACCCTCACCATCTACATTTCTCATATTGAAAATATAGGCCCCATTTTTTTCCTCCCGATACCAATTCCGATTCTTGTGCTGTGGGTATCAGCCGATACCGACTACCTAAAAAAAAAAAAAAAAAAAAACTGCACCAGCCTGAGTGTAATATAATTATCATTGTTGTAAAACATGAATAAATACAGAAAATCCAAGCCATTTATTTCTATATTTATTTCCAAATAGAACACTATAAAACAGTGTTACAAAATGCAAATGCAATTGACCTAAAAATAAATTTTCTCTGTAGTCATTTTATAATGTCTTAAAACTTAACCGTCAGTTACAGCTTTATCCACCTTACATTTCTTTGCACTTTAGTGGTACATTCACTGCTAAAATTCGCTGAGCAAAAATTTGTTGAACGATAATTCGAAGTGATAATTTCCATGACGGCATCGAAGAATGCAACAAAACTTCGAAGGCTTGAAACAAAAGAACGAACAAATTTTTGACGAAAATTCAAGGACATCGATTTTTCAATTTGAGCCAAATTTCATTGAAATTTGGCGAATTTCATCCCAGTTTCTTTTTGCTGGTAGTGTAATGGAAGTAACCAGTAAATAATTATTAGTCGGTTCATTAATCGGTTATCGGTTTCTGCCTGGGCTTTGCTATATCGGAGCAATTTCCGATACTGGTATCGGAATCGGAACAACACTGCTTTGAACCCTGTTATTTTTTGAATTGCCAAGCCTAAATTTTCTGTGTCTCTGTGTGCTCTAGTGAGCACTGTGTTTGTCCTCCCCTTTCCTCTGCTCCCATCATTCTACTGTTGTTGATTACCTTCATACACCAAATCAGACTCGCTACTGTCATTCATGTGCCATGGCAACACAGACAATTGGAGGATGTTTCTTTCTAAAAGAAATCATGTCTAAGGGCCTGATTTACTAAGATCCTAAATAAAGAGTACTAAATTGCGTGTGCACTGAAAAAGTTTGCGTGTGCTGTTGTTGTGTGTTTTGCGGGTGATCAACTAAGAATGCTCGCGCAATTGATAACGGGTGCAAACCGCAGTATTTAAATGAGGTGTTGCGTGTCTTACGGTTTGCGCCATGGAGAGTCTGGATGGAAAGCAGGATAGACGCAAGCGCAAAATGAAATTTGACGAGTTGGAGTTAGAGATATTAGTGGAAGAGGCAAATAAACACATTCATGAACTACAGCAAAGACATTTAAACATCACCAAAAGAAACGCAATATGGGAGAAAATCTGCGATAGAATAAATGCAGTTGGTAAGACAAAAAGAACGGCAGATGAGGTTAAAAGAATGTGGCAAGATATAAGGCAAAGAACTAAAGAAAAAGTGGCCTTTAATAAAATAAAAATAAAAGCCTCCATAACCGCGGAGCGCTGTCATTACGGAGATGCGTCTCTGCGCGCAGCTGTGGCATCAATGAGTGGAGCTGTGGCTGGAGCCGACTCGTCCTCACACACTACTCATTCGTAAAAAAAGTATATGTTTTTTCATAAAATCCATCCATCCATCCATCCATCCATCCATCCATCCATCCATCCATCCATTAGCTTCCGCTAATGGATGGATGGATGGACGGACCCGAAGTCGGGTCGCTGGGGCAGCAGCTTCAGCAGAGAGATCCAGACCTCCCTCCCCCCGGCCGCTTCCACCAGCTCCTCTGGGAGAATCCCGAGGCGTTTTTCATAAAATGATGTGGAAATAACCCATTTTATTACAACTGAAATTGTGCTTGGGAGGAGTATTTTCACCGGACATTTTGACCGGAGAGATTATAAAATCCCGGACTCCCGCATATTTTACCGGACAAAGTCTGGCAATTACCAGACAACGGAAACCCTGGTGCCTCCTGTGGCAACCTTTTGCTGAATAATACTCGATTTAACATTCAAATAAAATATTTCTCCTTTTGCATGTGCAAACAAATTTACACGAGTCCGAAAGACTCTCTCTCTGCGTATTCTTTGATTTTGGCGATGTCGCCTCCTTGCCACAATAACAGCAGCCATCGGTGCGTAATGCTGGGCAGATTAGCACCTTCCTTTCGAACGTATTAAATACAGACGCAATCACAATCCCCGCAATTACTTTCAGGGTTGGTAAATCTCATTGCGTGTGGTAAATGGACCTATTTGCATTTTCCCCTCCCAGTATTTTGCGCTTTCTGGCGGGTACGCCCCATATTGATTATTCATCAGGGCAAAAGTGCTAAATGAACAGCGTGTGCTATTTTGCTCAGTTGAGAGGCGCAGTCCTCTTTGCACGCTGTTAGTAGATCAGATTGCACATTGGTTTGCGGGTGGTGTCAAGTTTGCACACGTTTTTACGCACGCAAACCTTTAGTAAATCAGGCCCTAAGAGTGAAGAGCTAACCCTATGTGTGAATAAATACATTAGCTGTGTTGATCTCCCCTTGGAGTTCAGAGGACCATTCAAATCATCTTGCGTGAATAGAAAGTTGTCGTGTGGGGAATTCATTTAAATCAAACATTTATTTACTGCCTAATCTATCTTGCACTAATTAAAATGACAGCCTAATATCTAGGTAAATGACAGGTTAAGTCAATTATGGCCCTTTTGAAAGTCAGGAAAAACATAATGTGCCTATTTAAGTTCTTCAGTCAATAAAAGCACGTGTCATTGCTCAGATGTCTCCAAAATGTGATTTGGGAAACCGGAAACCTTGGAGTTTCCCTCATTTCAGGTTCAACATACTCAGTTTACACATAACCCACTTTCTGAAACTCACTCCAGGGCTGTTAAAACAACTCAGTACATTACATGTTAATGCTGCAGAGACAAACAAACGCATGTCAACAAAGTCTTTGAAGTCCCTGCAGGAGAACACAAGCAAAAAGACAACTTCAGACTACCAGTTCCTATTGGCAACCTGCTGATCAAAATGTATTCTATTCACGATTAACACTGATTCATCTTGATAAAATGCCTGCTGACACTGAACAATCTGACTTTGGCAACTGACAGCAACAGCGAGGACCGAGTCCAGGGACCGTGATGATGCAACAAGGAGCGTGATGAAAGACCGGTGCAAAGAGACAACTGCTGAAATGCTTCGCCGTTGGCACCTGTCAGGCACCTGGAGGGAGGGAGAGGAGTGTTAAAATGGAAAAAGGAGACTCTACGGAGGAGGAGGAGCAGCTGGACTGATGGAGGGAGGAAAAGGCAGAAGAAAACATGACAAGCTTTCAGTGGAACGGTGGTGACAGATCAGACCCCATGTTGACAGCTCAAACACCAGGCCTCCTCATGACTCTCAGAGGTGTGAGGTGATGAAGAAAGCAAACACGTGCAATAAAATACTAAAGAGCAGTAAAACAAGACGCATTTCAAGCAGCAAAGAATGACATTTGTTGTTTTGTTGTAGTTGACAGATTTATAATGCAGCTCCTGCGGGCTTTTCTGCAGTAAGGAGTTTGCTTGGTTCTAGATTGTGTATAATTACACAAAGTCAGTGTATTTTCCCATTAAAATAACTTCCAAATACAGTTTTAAAACATGATGATTACATTTTAAAAAGGTTATTCATCATATGGCTTCTTGACAAGTACACAATTAATACAATAGATAAAGTAAATACAAGATACCACTTGCTCTTCTTTAGATAACTATTTGTGGGAATAAAACACCAGTGAATGCACTCGTGTCCTCACCGCAAATTATTTGGTTCTAACCAAGAAAAAAAAAATTACATTTAGAAGCGTTAGATATTTTTTCTTGTTTTAATAATTACTTTCTTATTTTAAGTCTATAATCTTATATCAAGTAAAACTTTACTTTTTTGTCTCAAACAGGCAGGGAATCCTAAAATGAGACAATTAACACTTAAAATGAGATGTATTATGTTTTTCCTCCTCCTCATCTCCTCTCCTCATCAAAATAAATTTAATTTTAAGATTCAATAACAAACTATACCTTTCTTAAATCTAGAAACAAGTGTTCCTACAATCTTAATTTAAGTCTTAATTTAAATCTTACCAAGTGAAATCATCTAGCTGCATGGACAGATTTTTTTCACTTGTTTTAAGTACCATTTTCCTTAGTTGTAGTGTTTTTATCTTGTTTGAAGACCCCCCTTTTTTTGCAGTGCTGCTCATGTTTGCGTTTGCATCTCCAGATGCAGCTAGCTAGGTCTAGGGTAACAATAACACAGATGAACGTCCGCGCATCTGCGTGCGTTTCCATTTGCATCCAGATGCGGCTGAGCCAACAGGAAATGTGATGTTAACTGAAGTCTCACCGCAGCGGCTCACAGGTTAAATGGTGTCACAGTCAAAAGGAAAGGGTTAATCGGAACCATGTGGACAAACGTCCACGAGCAGGTACAAACCGACAGGCATGAGGACATGTTGTACACAAAGGAGAAAAAGGGGGAGGGAAATGCAAAAGAAAGAAAAAAAAAGACCCTTTCCTACTTTAAAGTCTTCGAACATGCTATATACATGTGCACCGTCACACACGTGCAGACTTTTCCTCTCACACATACACATTAGATTTCTGTCTCTTGGTCGTCTGCACCTATTTAGGTCGACCCAAAGGGGTTTTGGTCGTGAGTGCGGTTCACTTGGGCCAGTGTGAACAACAACCGCACTCTGGCGTGCAATAAAGCGGCCGTATTGAAAGCGGTTGAAAGACGGCGTCTCTGCACGACTGTCGCTAAACTCTGGTGTCAGAGCTCCAGACCTTCGGGCCGAACCAACTACACGGTGTAGCACATGTGGAGCGGAAGAAGTTTCTATAGTTCGCTGGACGGCGCTTTGTCAGTTGAGAAGGAGAACGTAAACATGACAAAAGAGAGTCATGCTAGCGGTCGCGGACAAACGACTACCAAACGACTTACAAGCCGTTTAATTTATTTAGAGCGGTACAAACAAATAATATGGAGAACTGTGAGTCAACAACGCGTAGCTGTTGTGCCGCCATGCTTTTCAGCTCTTCGCTTCAGGCTGCTTGTCACGGAAACACGAAGACTGCTAGCGTTGACCGTTGTCGCGTGACATGTGGCACGACATCTGAAGTACAATTAAAAACATTATGTGAACAGGAACCGAACTAAAAAAAATTATTCAGTTGTAATTTGAAACCAACGTGCACACCGGCATGTGAAAACATCCTCACCGTCTTTCCGAGTCTCTGCTGTGTGTTTGACAGACTTGCTAAAACGTGCATGCGCGTGGACACGCACCGCAGAGCAGCAGCTGAAAAGGCTCTTCTGCTGTATATTAGTGGTTTTGTCATGGCCGTGTGTTTGGCCACATCGCCATGGAGACAAAACCTCGTAGGCCAGCTTCTCCGTTAACATTAGTGCTGTTTATGATGGCACCGATCACAGAGAACGAGGGGAAAAAGAGAAAAAAGTTAAGAGATAGAATGTTAAGCATGGTTTTCATCAATAACCTCTTAAGTTTGCATCTTTTTTCTTTTCACTGTATTTGCAGCAGCTAACAACTCTCAGTGTTGTTCCTCTCTCTCTGTCAGTCTACATGCTGTTAAAGGATTTACGTCAGCAGTTCTTGGAGAGATCTGGCAGTGCGATTCAGACTTTTTACACCTGGTATTACATGCATCTACAGCAACCCTTCTTAATGGTGGGGCGCACCCCCTCAGTACCGTCGTGGTACTGCAGGTGGGGCCGTGAGAGGTCATTAAAATTAAATCCTGTTTTAAATCCTCGATCTTTTTCAAATATGTTTTTGGTTACTGTAAAATATTCATGACATGATTTAAAAAAAATATTTATAAGTAATAAAACAAACCAATTAAGTGTTATTCTACTGTCATCTTAACTTAATATGACAAGTGTCACCTTATTTGTTGACCCCTTACATTAATATTGGAACATAGCTTCTAGTCCTATATGCTGATCACAGTTGTGATTAAAGATCTGGGTGGGCCATGGAGATTTTTCACATTTCACACATTTCAAATTAGGCCCTAGTATTCTGAAGTTTGGGAATGGCTGGTATAGACAAATTATACTATTTATAGTCATGGTGTGGGGGGGAGGGGCAGCAGAAAGTAATTGAGAAGCACTAATCTACAGTAACAGCTTGTGACTGGATGCCACTTATGTTGTTTTTCAGAGTGTTGCCTGTTAAAAAATTTCAACTCATGAGGTGGAATAATTCCTACAGCTGGTAAACACTGCAGATGATGTTTCTGGCTTCAAAGCAACATTCATGTCTTTTTTTTTTTTATGTTGGAAGCTTGAAAATCTGAATCTCATTGTTGATTTTGTTTCCATACCCGTGTGTCCTGCTGTGGCAGTTATGACATTTGGCATTTTGAATATTTTCTCCTTTGTTTATTATAAAATATGGATTGATTACATTTTAATTATGCTCTTATTGAAATTGTACAAACTGTCCCAACAATTCTTGAACTGTGGTTGTAAAATTCTTCAGTTCGTCATAAGTTTTGGAAACCATACACTGTAAAATCAGTAGTTAAATATCTGACACATGAATCATCAAGAACCGCTGAAGAAACAGAAGACAAGTTGTCCCTGTTTGTGCCTTTCCTACACCACTTATATTATTAATAGTTGCAACCTGTTCTCTAAACTCAAACTATTTTAGTGATGATTATTCACAAAAACTAATGTATTTTGATGGGAATGGTTCTTTTTCAATTAAATTTGCAGCTCTTTTTAATGTACATCTGCTATTCCTAATGAACTTGACATGTTTTGCTTTTGTCCTTTAAGTTTTTTTTTTTATTATTATGCTTTTTTTTTCCTGCACAAAAAGCTCTGAGTCATTTGAGTAATTCTAGCGCATTAAATTTACTATATAAATAAAGTTGCCTTGCCTGGCTCGTCTTCTAGGAGGAAAAAAAAAGCCATTGACTTTATGGATGGTAGTCATAATATGACCACTCCCATTTATCCTGCACAGTTTGTGGGACCAGTATATATATATTTTTTATTATTATTATTTATTTTTCTTTAGAAAAACATGATGTAGTTGAAGCTGCATTTAAATGATTTCCCCAAAGTAACACAAGAAGCATTTTTTTTCCTTTTTTTTAAACCAGCAAGATTACTCTGAAATACACATCTCTGAATTATATGCAGTGTAGTTTCCACACGCTAATGCACATCATTTTCTCCAAAGTCCCGTGGCGTCAACTATGCACCACTGTTGAACAGGTTCTTGTTTTCTGGGTATGTTGTTGGGTTTTAAGTCTGGATATGCGAACAGGTGAAACGTCTTTGCTGTAGTTTTAAAAAGATGACATCTCAGGGCAGACGGGAGTCATTGGGGGGGGGGAGGGGGGGGGGGGGGGGGGGGGGGGATATTTATCTCACAAGAACATGAGAGTTTCAGAGGAGAAGAAATGAGAACTACACATATATTTAATGCACAAGTATACCTAGCCATCACACAATATACCCCAAACCCATAAGCAAACTCAAAAACACACACACACATACACACCGTGGGATCTTGGTTGTGCGTATCCAGATCGCTAACCACACTGTTTACCCACCTACGCTAAACTGTAGCTTGTTACCAGGACAACGCCAGCAGCCATAAATCCCTATATTGACTGAAACGATCATTAATCTTTTCAAGTTTCTCCCATCGGACCTCTAATGATATGTTAGTATTCCAACCTCGTAGGACCACAGAGTCGGTGGACTATCACCCACCAAGTGAAAATATGAGGCAACAGTAACGTATGTCGGAGACATAAGGCCTGTGACTAGAGGGGTGGCCAGTTTGAATCCCGGAGAGGCAGGGACAGGGCAGGGACCGTGAAAAATACTCTGTATTCTGTCAAGAGTGGCAGTGGGACACAGTGGAAAGAATTTGTGCGTTTGAGCCAAATGCCACTTTATGACTTTATTGGCCAGTGGTGATGAGAGAAAGAAAACCCAAAGAAATAATCATCTCAGTCCGGGCCTCTTTTTCTTCACTTGGATCCTCATAAATCTGTGTTGTTGTTTGTTGTTCCCAACGAAAGTTCAGGCTCCCTTTGCATTTTATGACAAATGGAAGCAAATTGCTGCTTTATATGAGTACATTTCCTTGAACTTGAAAGGGAATGTAGGAAATGAAAACTGTTTAAAAAGTCCAAAAGAAGTTATTGATCTATCTTGTATATTACAACATCTAGAAGACTGACCCCTGCTTTCAGCTCAAGCTGTGTGCGTTTTAGCCGTCGGTGTGTTGATCCTGCTGATCCAGAGGTCGATGGGCTCGCAGCTCAGTGATGAATTGAATCGTGACTTGGAACCACCTCTTGCACCGACATACCGGACCGACTGACAGCTTTCAGCGCCTGCTGCTCCTGCTGTTAGCATGTTAGCTGTACTGCCAGAGCTTGAGGTTCTTGAACTCGCCTGAATCCGCGGACTCGACCAGGTCCACGAACAAACAGCTGGATAAAAACATCCAGAATCTTTGTAGAATCTGTGCTTTCGTGTGCTCCTCCTGTGATGTCTTCACACATTCTGGACTATCGATAATCGATCATCTCTGGCTGTCAGCTCCAGAAGCATTTGGAGTTATGGACTCTTGGGCCACATCAACGTTATGGTTCGCGTCAAAGGGCTGCTTGTTGAGCAACTGTAGGACTTTTTTTCCCTTTTAGAAAAAAAATCATATTAAATAATTGCCTTTGTATTTAACTAATAGATTTTTTTTTTGTTTCTCCCACAGAGTTGTGGCAAATGCTTCAAAGACAAGCCTGCCTTCAGGCTATGAAAAAAAAATCTTGCTGCTTTTATTGCTTTTCTCGGTGTCTAAGGTTAGCACACTTAGCTCCTTGCTCGGTGTTGAAGCACCGACATGTGTGAGTCCTTTGGGTGCTGTCCAAAGGCAAAGAGACCAAATTGGACCACGGGACTTCGACCCATCTGTTGTAGACTACAGGCTCCTGTTGCACTGATTTTTTATGGTGTTGAGAGATCCAGTTCGTCAGATCCAAGTTTCAGCAGTGACTCATCTGAAAGGACTTGAATCCCTTAAAGAAGCTGGGTTTGACATCATTGATTCTGACCTTTTCTAAAAGTGTACTTATCGTGTAAGTCCTAGTCATTCCTTGAATACCTCATAGAAATGAACTAAAAGCGAGTAATCCCGTCCTCATTCATAAAGCAAATGATTTTGTTTGACCTGTCGGTAAGGAATCAGTTTAAAAAAAAAAAAAAACCATAGTACATCAGATGAGCCCAGGGCCTTATCCTCCATCCTCCGTTCACTCACACTGCCTGATCAACCACCGTGGTTTGTTTTGCTTAAATGCTAGATGAATGTTAATCTAAATATACAGCATTGGGAAAGCTACATGTGATGGGTTATTAAAGGAGCATTTTATGCTTGAGATATATGTATTTTTGCAGGATGCGGGTGTTGGAGGAGATGCACTGGGCTGTGTAAGAAGCTCATTTTCCTCCAACCATACTGATTATGGACTGCGAGGAGTGGAGAAATAAGGTGTAGGGCTGGCAATAGGAGCAACCTCCATCTCCATGTTTTGGGAGAGTAAGTAAAACCGAGTGTTACATGCCGATCTAAGGCCAAAGGCAATATACACAGAGTGATGGACATGCAGTGGATTGCCTTGGTCAATATGATGACTTTACCAGCGGTTACGCTGCATCTCTGCAGCTCCCCTTATTCTTTTCATCTTTGGTTTTATCAAACACACAAAAGCATGCAAGCATGAAATCCTCAACTCAAACTGTGTGTGATATTGGCTGTTAGCCTTTGGGGGCCTGCAATCTCCGCGTCCATATGACTTCACAGGCTAGGAACTCAATGATCCCGCCACTCATTCAGGCTGTCTGAGGAAACAGGAAAAGGATAGGTTTAAGTTGATGGACTTATAAGTCCAATAGTTATACCCAGTACCATCTTGTGATCCAAATCTGATTGTAAAAGTCTTCTTTCTCTTCTTCATGGTAAACACGGTGCCCTACCTTTTCTGTGTCATGCCAATATCCCTGAAAAAAAAAAATAAGAAATGAATTCTCCGATTGTATGCTAGCATGCAGTGCTTTCATTTGTGTGATGTCAAATAACAATGAGGTCCACTGCATCGGCTTAGCTACTGCTGTGTACCGCCTCCAACAGATAAATAACAGACAAGCCTTGACGACTGTCCTTGACAACTATCTGTGGGAGGGAAATCTGATATCTTGTACTGAATGTACAGCGTTTCACTCACTCACTTGGGTGATGAATGCCTCTTCACGATTCAACTCCTGTAGTTGGAGCTTTAAATGTCTTCCAGAAAAACTGGAGTTAGTCATTGTGGCCAATATTGAGCGTTTGGTTTTAAGTTTCATACTAAATGGGTTTCCACTAGTTGCTTGAACCAGTAATGGGCTGAAGCTCAGACTGGCTGCCGGCGGGCCGGGGGCAGGGCACGCAATGGACATGTCTTCAGTTCATCGTAGGGCTAAACGGAGGCAGTAGTGCCTGATTGGCCGGTTTTCCACCCATTTCCATGGTTTTTGAATTTGATTACGCGTGAAAATATTGGCTTGGTTGGATTAATAATATCTGGGTGGATTTGGCATCAGTTTGGTGGTTTTCAAATAAATATGTTTCAAATGCTAATTTGAAACAAAACCCAAGAGAGCACACAGTCTCCAAAGTGCTCACGAGGACGTGCCCACAGTGGCCTTGGCCTCGGCTCATATCCCAATTTTGGCAAAGTTACCAAATGATTTGACAATTAACAGTGGGATAAAAAAAATGAAGAGGGTAAAGTATTAAAAGTCTTAAAGAAGAGAGTGGGAGGAGGATTCAGACCTGAAACCATGCATGGTGTCCTCTCAAGCAAATGGAGACGATAGCAAAGCTCACTACATATTCTCCAACATGGGTATAAGGGTCCACTTGAAGGATGTGAAGGGTCAAGCAGAAACCATGAAGCACAAGATGCAGCGAAGCCAACAGACAAGACTAACATGGACATTCGTGACGGTCAGAAGCAATATAAGTCCGGATAGAATGGATGGACGCTTGCAAACATCTGTCCTCACAGACAGCTGTCCAAATGGACAAGTGCAACTGACTGTAGCTGTTCTTCTCAACTGTGAGCGACTGAGGACAAAATTAAGGTGGCAGTAATGGATCTATGTACATCTCAGATAGCGATTAGCTGTTGTCGTTGATGCTACTGGATTGTTGTTGTGATTGTTAAAGCGGCGCAGTATATATCACGTTTCTAGTCTTGTAGAAACTAGAGATTACTTTGTCTAGGCAGTGCTTTCTTTGTCAGGTACACAATCACACACACACAGATGCATTGGGGGAAATTTGAGCTTCAGCTTCTTCCTCACCAAAAATTAGGCTGCAAGGTCGGGAATCAAACTACAGACCTTCAGGCTGGCAGACGACTCTTCTACCTGCTGAGCCACAGTATCCCATTCATTCATTCTTTCATAAAAGCACTCTTATAAAACCTTTTTTTTTTTTACCCTCGGCCATTTCTTTTACATTTCCATTTGAAGCTACAAGGGACATTTAGCAAATTAAGTCAGTTAAGGGGAATGATCGTCAGGTGCCGTTTCAGTTTAATTAATATTCAGTGCCGCCTAACCACTTCTTGGATCAGTCCGGTCTGCTGTTGTATGTGGTATGAACGGACACATATTACCCCAACAGAACTTCTGAGAACAGGATGTTTTCTGTCCGATTCAGAGTAAATGGGATTTTAATTTGATACAGTACAGTAAGTCTAAAGTGTGTTGTATCATCATCTTGTATTCTAGTAACTCTGATGGCTTGTTTCCACATAATTCAGTTTTGTATATCAACTATCCTACCTTGTGTTCAACATTCACAAATGGAGGAAAATTCTATTAAAGCGATTGAAAATCTTCCTATTCTGTTTTATGCACGTGGGATCTGTTGACAAATCAGCACAAAAGAAAAACAGCTTTGCTGTCTGTGTCGTGTCGCTGCAGCCACCATGTCGGTGCTGCAGGATATCTGACGACATGCAGCTGCAGAGCAGCTCCTTGCGCTGGAAAGTTGAAGATAAAGGGGCTCCCCTGTGTGTCCAATACCAGTGTGAAGGGCTCACGACAAAGTCTCAGCATGTGGCAGTAAGTAAGTTGGGAATGAGAGCGTGATGACACGGCGGTCGGCCTGAACAATCTGTGTGGTACCTCTGACAGCTATTTTTACCTCCGCCAAGGAGGTTATGTTTTTGCCGGCGTTTATCTGTCTGTCTGTCTACAAGATAACTTAAAAGTTATGGATGGATTTTGATGCAATTTTCAGGAGTTGTCAGAAATGTAAAAAGGAAGAACTGATTTCATTTTGGGTGTGATCCGGAAGAAATCCTGGATTCTAGATCACTTTCAAATTTTCAATTTCAATGCAGTCAATGGGGCCAAAAATGTTGTTAATTATTGTTAATTATTGCCCAAAACTCATGACATTTGACTCAGGGATTGACAATGGGAACCTCTATCAAATTTCAAAGGCTAATCCAGATCTGATCCATATCTGATCCAGAACGTGGGTTTTATCCCAATCTGTAAATCGCTATATGGGAGAACTGTTGTGCTTGGCGGAGGTCTGTGCTCTGCGAGTGCTTTTCTAGTTAACATAAAGACGCGGGAGACAAGAGTTTATGTACATATTTGGAACATGATACAGTACCCTGGTCAGCCATCTTATTCCTTGACTTTTTATGCAGTTTAAAGAATTAGACTGAATCCACTGGATTCAGCTTCGATGTCTCGGGAGCAGTACCAATGAACACAATAGAAGCTGCCTCCGGACAACGTTGGACAGCCATAAAACCACTTAGAGACACGGAGCATATGAAGTAGACAGGAAGACAGTTGTTGTTTAAATTTTCACCATTAAGGTATAGTTTATCAATTATTAGTGAGTTCTGGTGCAGCAATAATGAAAGACTTAACAAAAACTTGACTGGACAATCGGAGAGAGGGTGCAAGTAACATTTAATCTCTATTGTGTACAAGCAGAGATGATCAAGTACTCACACAGCAGCATACAAGACAACTGGTTGTCAGCACAAGACAATGAGCCAAGGACACGCAATCATTTATGTTTCGTTAGCAGTATATTTGAGCCTTGAGCCTACATTCCCCCACCCCACCTGACTGATATCCCACATAGATGTTCTACGTTAGATACTAAGAAAACAGGTCACTGTGACCTGATGCAATTTTCAACCAACAACAACCGGCAGGTATCAACAAGAGACGATGGCGTCCAGTGGTTAAAGAACGCCAGCAAATGTCGGTTTTGCAGTGAAAAACTTTTGTTCAAGTTATTATTAGCAGTTCTGCAGTCGTCTTGGTTGCTTTGAATAGCGGCTCCTCTATGAGTCACGGCATAAAGCCCCGCCCCCTTACTGCGATTTGTTTGGTACGTTCTGCACCAGTGAGAAAGACTGAATGGGAGTGGTACTGGACCCAGTTTATAAGAGGGAATTATTCCAGTGGAAATGTGCATGGCTTACTAGGAAAATACAAAAGGAAATTAAATATGCAGATTGTACACTAAAAGGGATTTTGTTCTTTTTAAAAGGAAGCTTTTTAGTAAAGTTTGTACATCTTCATTACAAATACAGACTGTGCTCTCTGTGGCGTTTCTTTGTCATTTGTCCCGCAGGTGACCTTGAAACTGAGGTTTATCAGAAAGTAAGGAAACAAATAAGCAAAATATTTTGAATACTCTGAAGAGTAGATTCTTTTAAAGCTCAATAAAACATAAATCAATCTTTTTGATAGTGTATTTTATCCTTTTCTCCAAAAACATCCAGAGAAAATGTTCCAAACTGGCCGGAGACCAGTACACAATTATCTTTCCATCCTCAGGATGTGGTCAGCAGATTAAGTTGCTGAAAGGGATGCATGCTGTATCCTTCTAATTGTCACCAAAAAAATAAAAAATTCTGGCTTTGTGTGCATTGATGAGGAAGAGGAGATGAGCTGCAGCAGAGAAGAGGAGGGGGCTCGTCCAGGATCTGCAGCTGTATCCTGGCTGCTTTCAGGTGTACTTTAGACCGAGTCTGGAGAATTTTTTTACAGCCTGAAGGGGAGAGAAGCAAACTGTGCACGAGCAGGAGCTGCTGGGGTAAAAGATCATGTCAAAACAACAATTCACTGTGAAAATGAGAAAAAAAATATAAATAAACAGAATTGTTCTGGCGCTTTATAAAAACACCTTTGTACATCGCAGGAATGTGGTGCCGTTGCCTAAACTGGCTCCCCCTTCATTGGCTTTGTGCTGTTTTATTATCTGTCACTGGATGAGTCAAAGTCTAATCACATTGCACTGCCCTCAAATGGAATATTTTTTTAACCTTGGCGCGGGATGCAGGAACGCTATGCGCTGCCTGGTGCGACGCCGAGCCAGTCTTTTGCCCTGCAACACATAAGCGGAGCTCCTGCGGTCTGAAAGGCCTTTTAACCTCCAAGCCTTTAGGGGGAACCGCAGAGCTAGAAGTGCCAAAAGTTCCTTAATGTGTCTTGAAAGTGGAAATGCATTAAAAACACTAAAATAAATGCTTATATCATGAATAAATTATCAAGATATACAACAAAAACTAAGACACAAAAGTCGGCCTTTTTTTGAGTAGAATTAAACAGGAAATGGCACATTCTTACTTTTAAATGTTCTTGGCAGCATGTAGCTGTCTTTGTTTGCTGTGGTCTATTCTTTGTTAAGACTTATTTGAGCAACCATGGGAAATAGAAATTGAGCCCCTGGCTTTTTTTTTTTGTTTGTTTTTTCTCCCATGCTCTTTGCCCCCTTCCATCTATACTAGTATTAAAGTTAACGGAGAATATCCATCTCACACTCACTGACAACAGGGAAGAAGAGAGCGGGTCCGCAAGCAGCCATGCATGTGAAGTCACATTTAGGGGTCTTCAAAGATCGCTGGAACCTTCTGGTGGAAATGTGAATTACAAAATCATTTTCCAGCCAAACTACTAACTGAATTTCGGGTTCGATTGTACAAATACTCTTAACTGTAGATGTTTTTGTTTTGTTTTTAAATAAAGTTTTTAGTTAAGGTACAGCCTCTATGATAACACATATACTCTGCTGCTATGAATATGTCATTTTTCCAGTCATCTCAGACCTCCAACTCCAACTCGGCAGACGGCAACAGACGCACCCTCCCCAGGTTGGGTCAACTGGCAACCATCCCACTTTCAGATCGAAGCTCATCCAGGAAGTACGTTCTGTTGCAGTTCCTCGACTGACCACTAGGTTCTGGCTCCAAAACAAGGCAATCCCCGTTGACTCCCATGTTAAAAAGGACCAACTTTTCAGCATAATCAAATATATTTACAGCCTGGTTCAGGATAGATTCAACATCCATGAGAGCTGTATGGGGGGTGGGGGGGGCTCAAGTGGTCTATCTACAGTGTAGACACCAGTGTGGACACCAGGGCAAAGAGAGTGAGGAAGCTATGCAGCAGCAAAGAGCTGCAGGCTGGGAGTTGAACCTGCAACCGCTGCTAAAGGATAGAGGCCTCGGTACATGGGTCACCAGCTCCAACCACTGAGCTGTCCAGAGACCTAAAGGTATGGTTTTTTGTACCACATCAGATGCAAAGGTTGCAGGTGGCTCTGTCATTGGCTGAGACAGCTAGCTGCTGTTGTTGTGCACTTCTGAGCTGACTTTTGACTTTTGGGCCATGACAGATTACAGTCACATTTTAAAGAGAGAACATGTTTTCTTGTGCCTCTGTTGATTGCACTATCCATCAGCCTTGACCACCGTGACCGGCCATGGCTGGTCTGGAAATAATCTGAGTACCAAGGACGGAGCTTAGCTTCGCCACGCTAACCGTGACAGTCATTTCACGTCACCACCGAAGCATCAGAGACAGGAGGTCCCACCACCGTGATGATTTACGACGGGTCCCAGCGCAGCCCCAACTGGAAAAGTGCTGAACTGAGTTTCCGTGCGCCGCTAAGCCCTCGCTGAGCTCCTTAGCTGAAGCGAAGCCCAGAGTGACTTCAGTTTATTAGCTTTTATTAACCTTTTAAGCTTAGAATGCCTTTTGTGTACAATTCCTTTGGATTACTTTGTTATAATTGGGCACTATGCAAATAAAATTTAATCGAATCAAACATCAAAAGCAAATGAAAAAAAACCAGGCATATTATTTCAGTGATTCATTTTAATTTCAAGGGAATAAACTAAATAAAGAAACACATTAAACTACAACAATTGATAAAAGGGGTTTGTACCTCTTCTGAAGGACTGGAAGCCTGTCCTGGATGGGCCTTACCTTTTCCCCAAAGACATCTGGGACAGGGTCCAACAGACCCCCGTGACCCTGAATAGGAACAATCGGGTGCAGATAACAGATGGACGGATCTTGTATTTCATTTGTAATAGAACCAACAACCTCAACATGTTTTCAATCCCGGCCCTTTGCTTTTATGTGACATTTAATGAGCTGGAGGAATTCGCCACTTTGGTAATCATGGGCCATTTTATGCTTGGCAAAAATTAATGAGTAAACTCGGAAGTACATATGGGAAGATCTCTCACTTTCACCAAAACAAGCACTGCAACGACATCACCATGGTGTTTGTCTACAATTTTCCTTTTTCTAAAGCTTGCGGTTTGGCAGCGTCCGGCGCAGTATTCCACTGGAGCAAAAGTCTCGATCCGGGGCCTATGACAGACATTGTTTGAAAAAGAAAGGAATCAACATAAACACTTTAATGGTGACCAAATGGCGGCACATCTGCGCCGCGTCCTCGGGGCCTTTGATGACTGCTCTCACAGCTTTGTTGGTGTCATTAGCACACTGAGTCAGCGTATAAGCCGCCTCAGAGGGGGGGGGGACGACACGGGAAGAGATAAGCATTTGTGGGATCACTGTTAAGAAACTGTCCCCTGTGAGACTGTAATGAGGTAAAACAGGAGGTAGGGTTTGGCACCTACAGCCCACCTTGTAAACACGTGTACCCCGTACAAGCACTTGTGTCATGTGTGTGTATGTGTGTGTGTGGTAATCAGGGAGCTGAGAAGTGTAGTGCCTTGTAATGTTTGTTATTCTAACACATTGAGCTTTTATTTCCCCCCCTTTCCTCCCTCCATCCCTCCTAAGTCTCTCATGATGTTGCATAATGAAATCCATCCATCCCAATTAGGAGGTGTCACCGTTTGTTGTGGCACGGAGGGCTTAGAGGATGAATGCGCGCGTGCACGGAGGGAGGAAGAGGCAATTCGTGTCTTTTAACGTCGAGATCTTAATTATGTCGAGCAGCTGCGCTAATGTAGAGACAGATAGCGGTTCGGATCAATAACTGTGATCCATATACGGCACCGAAAAGCGTCCATTCGTGTCAGCCTTAGATAACCCCCCCCCCCCCCCCCCCCCCCCCCCCCCCCCCCCCACGCTCCAGGAGAGTGTTTTTGTTTTTTTTTGGGGGGGAGAAGGGTTAATTACTCACATTCTTCTTCAATCTGAAACATTTTTCCAACTCCCCCCCTTTTGCATTGTGCTCTCTGAAAACAAGGAGTCCAAGAGATTCCACGCTTGAAAGGAACATCAGAAAGGTTCCAACAAAATAATAATGATAAAAAAAATAAAAATAAAAAAAAAACTTGTTTCAGTGGACTTTCCCTTCTATAAAATTAACTCTTTAAATAGAAAGACAATGTAGATTGTGCGTGGATGGAGAAGTTAACTGGGCGTTTCCTGCTGAGTGAACGTTATATAGATTGATCTTGCAGGGCCGTTCATTCAAACTGCAGAAAAAAAAAGGCTCAGGATGCAGCGACGGGATGCGGTTCCACTTCTGAGCATGTACGCCAGTGACACGTTTGGAGAGTAACGGAGATATCCAGGAGATGAGGGGGTTAAAAAAGCCAAAGGAGGCTCAATGGGGACCAGCTGCAGGGTCCTGGGCAAAGGCCAAGGGAACGTTCCGGATGGATAGAAAGAGGACGATATACCCCCAGGACAGAAGAAAAGACTGGAGATTAGATTTTTTTTTTTTCTTTTTAAAAGTAAGAAAAAGAACAGAAGAGGGAAACATGAGGAGAGACCCAACGACTAAAGTGAAGAAGGACAGATGAACATTACTGGCAGGAGACGTAAAAGAGGCAAGTGAACACTGTCAACTGTCACTGTTTTCACACTGAGACACCATTAATTGGGATGTTCACTCAAAAAAGGATCAAATTAAATGTTTAAAAGATGTGTGACAACAACAGAGATACAAAGTTCATCTCTGAAAAAAATTAAGTAGATTTTGGCCCTCGTCCCTTTTTTTTTTCCTCGATAATAACTTGATTTCTTGGTTCAGTCTTGTTGTCTTAACTGAGTACAGATCAACTGGGAGAAATGAAAGTTAAAGTTTCCCAGTTATGCTTCAGTACAGCTGATCAGCCGCCTCGGGGAGTCAGGTGTAGCTGTGACCTGAACAACATAGTTGCGCTAAATATACACACTGTTGGAGGAGCCAGCCAGCCAATCATTGATGACCTACTGAATGATAAGCCAAAGATACCTGAAAGTTCCAGATAAACACGCTCTGGTTGTCTATGGTTTAACTGGCGATCAAGCCGTTTAAGACGATCTCTGCTATTTTCTCAGGGGTTCAACTGAGCCCAAATCACGCTTTTTATAAAAGAGTTAATTCAAGAGGTTTGTGGACGTCCACATGTGACCAGGTGGACACACATTGATGCCATTTGGACGCACTCTTGTACGCACTGACATGCAGGTTGCTAACTGTAACCCTAAACCCACGATCGCAAGATACCGAGTTTGTGGAAAGGGCAAAAGACACTCCTATTGCCACACCTACAATGTGAGTAAGGGAGTCGGCGTGACGGGTAGCGGCTTCAACGAGCAAAAGATTGCATTAGCGGTTAGCGGAGGTTCCTATAGCCGCCCTTTGCGGGTAAAGGGTAGTGGCTAGTGGGTAGCGGCTAGCGGGAAGCATACGATGGGGGGCCTAAATCTCAGACAGTATCATCAAAGAACTTAATCTCCATGCCTAAAGGTGGCTCCTCTGACTTAAAATTTGCAAAAGATCTTTTGCGGAGCTGTGTTCAGTTCAGCATTAAACCAGTCCAATGAGATTGTGTCTCATTGAGGAAAAAAAAAAATCAAATAGTTCACTACCAGCTTTCTGTTGCTAAACTGCTGTCAAGAAACGTGTGGAATAATCATTCCAGTCAAGAAGCTACTGTGACCTCTCTCATACTGAAAACCATCATGCTTCAGGAGTTACATAAAGTTACTTAAATAAATAAAAAAAAATCAGCAGCTGGTTTCACAGAAGAAACCAGCTGCTACTAAAAGAGGTGAAGGGAAGAAGAAAAAGAAAATGTCATTTCTGTGGTATTTTTGATCAAAGCATGACACATCGGCCACGTTTAGACTTGGTATTGACATCCATCCTGAGCCCTCTGATCACAAGTGGACAGATATAAATGCATCCAGGATGCATTGAAGATCCAGTTCCTTTAAACCACATTGGAGGAGCTGTGGGCCACGGATACGAGCACACTCTCAGCCCTGGACCTGGGCCACGCTGACCAACAGAACTGACATCTTCTGTGTAGGCAGAAATAATACGTACTCGGCTGCGCAACAACAGCGTCGCGTTAAAGCAATCCAGAAAACAAAGATCACCTCATATGTTTGTAGGCCAACTTACTTGTTCACTTGTCGGTTTCTGCTGACAGCAGGCCCAGATGCCTCTGAGAGCTTAATAATAATAATCATCATCATCTGTTCAATTATATGACAAATAAAACTGATATTTCACAACGATAAAGTTATTTTGTTATTCTCTTCAGGTTACTGTCTGTGCTCTTTTAAATTTTCAAGCAGACCGTAAAGATGTCCACTGTTGCCTCCCGCGGTTGAAAAGCCCATTTGTTCTTTGCATGCAGAAATCATGTATTTGTTTGTTTGTTTACCCAAAAGGCCGAGGGAGTCATATCTGATCACAAGGTGTTGCTCAAGACGCACCTGTTGCTTCCAGGTGTAAGCTGTCCACTCGCGACATGATCACCCAGGATGGATGGATGGTGATGCCAGGTGCAACCTGATCAAGAAACTGTTGAATTATAAACACAGGCATGGCTCCTTAAAAACTAAATCAGCCTCTGCAAAGAAGATTTGGCTCCGTAACTGAAGCAAATAGATTAAAATCACACCGCTGTCTCCACCGTCACCTCTTCCACTGGATGAAACAGATTTTGTTGCTCATAACTAAGGAAGTATTTCCTCCAGGTGAAGTATTGCTGGCTGGTATGCGCGGGAACAAAAAGACAGACTTCACCCTCGATATTCCAGACAAGTCTGACATTTCGTTGAAGAAAATGAAGACAGATGTAATGATGTCAACAATAAAGACCTCTCATCATCCATTATATAAGAACAGAACCTCTCAACTTTCAGCTCTCACCGTCGGTTCTGCCAGCAGCAACACCCGCTGTGGAAACATGTTCTGTGTAAAAAGGGTTGTGGGTATCCAAATAAACACCTATGAGGTTGGTTCACCAAAAGGCAGATTTATGCTGAGGGCACTTAATTTGTGGTCAAAAACCTACATTTCCTCAACACCCACACCTTAACCGAGAGAAAAGAGATGATCATGGCTAAAATATTTACTAATGATGGCCTGGAAAGCGAACCTGAGAGAAAATACAATATACATATCAGATGATGAATTTTCAGCGGTGATGTGTGACGGTGGGCGAGGAGCTGCCATCGTCTGGTCACGTTGCCTTGCAGAATGTTAAAAACAGTTATTTTTGAATTCTCAAAAAGCCACAAAAATTATGAGATATGAGGCCCAAGCTGCCAACAACAGATTTGTTCGTGGAGCGCTGCTGCCACCCTGTGTTATGTAGAGCAAACAGGAGGCCTGGACAGTATTTAATATGAAGGATTTTTGTTTTAAATACAAGTAAATATAGGCTGCTGATGTGCAAGGATTGCAGATGCACCCAGCAAAGATACATCTGTGGATATAATCAACCCGGTCAGAGCACTTTTTTTTATTTTTTTTTCCTCCAGCATGACTATCAAAGCAATGTTTGAAAAATAGCTTTCATTCATTTGCACAGCGTATTTTGGTTAATTTTCCGGAAGCTACGCTACAAATGAAAGCAGAAATGAAAGCTGACTGAAAGCAAAAAAAAAAAAAAACAAATTCAAATGAAGTAGGTAGGGTTTTAGTGCTGGTATCTGCCATCAAGAATGCAGGGCTAACGAACAAAAACAGAAAAAGCTCTGGTTAACATGATAATAAAGGCCTCCGAGCCATTCTCCATTGTGGAGGTGTGGGGTTCAGGGAGCTCCTGCATGTCTCGGATCCCACCGATCTTCTTCCATGGAGAAAGGTGTGTGAACAGAGCCAAGTTGTTCAGTTATATGCAGGTAAACATAATAATGATTCTTGCTTCCACCCTTAGGCTTTGAAGGCAACGGTGGACACCAAACACCAGTGGGCCCAGGAGAGGGCCTAAGAGAGAAGGCTGTGACCGTCAGCCTCACGCCTGATGTGTGGACGTCCATTAACATGGTTGTTTATCTGGTGGTGACGTCCCTCTTCATTGATAAGACCAGCTTTGCACTTCCTTGCTTGTGGAGCAACATTTCCCAAAAGCCCATACGATCAAAAAACTGGTTGTGCACATGGAAGAGAGGGGCATTAAGGTTGAGTGCCTTATTTCTGATATGGAATCACATGTGTAAGACAGATGAATATCAGACACACGATATGCCATCAACCCGATAGTCACATCATCAAAAGTCATTTGATGATGTGAATGGACTAGAAGTTGGTGACTTTTTTGTGGAAAAGCACCAGAGCTACTGGTCTAAGTACCTGGGGAGGCAGGAGATGATCATTGAGGTGGATGCACATTACAACAGAACATTCCAGATGTTGGAACACCTGCATGATCTTAGAGAGCCAGAGGTGGCAGCCCTGACTAAATTTGACATTACCACTCTTACAGCAACAGCATATGAAACGGTCAAGGATGCTCTCCGTGTACTCTCCCCATCCCAGCAAGCAACTGTTTCAGCTGAGAAGAGGATACCAACCTCAAAAGTGATACCTTTGATGAAGATGTTGCATCATGCAATAACATGCAGAGTACAGACCCTGATGGCATCCGACATCGTGAGGCAGCTGGGTGACAACCTGGTTCAACGTGTAGGAGAACATATATCTCATAATGAATCAGCGAGTGTAACAACATTAACCTTTACTGGATCCAAGATAAAAAACAACAACAGCAGCAACAACAAATAGAAAATGCAAGTCCCACAATAACACCAGAGGCTGTTAGCTGCTGAAAAAAATGAATGCGTCAACCTGATGAAAGATAATGCTTTATCTACTCCCCCCAGACCAGATGTAAGCCACCTTTATGGATCTCCAAACAACTGTAAATAACCTGATTATTGTAGTCTCAGTTATGATGTTAGTAATTACTACCTCCCCCTCCTTTGTGCTGCTCTTATTAGGTAAGCTTTGGCAGCTTCTCGATGCATCCATTAATAGCAGCAGGAGCAGCTCAAGCACGGTGGTGGATCCAACCACAGAAGTGGATCACTACCTGGCAGAGGTTGACATTGCTTGTAAAACTAGGGATCCACTGGTCAGTTAAAATAGCTGCAAAAACAGTTTCCTAGCCCGTACAAATTAGCTGCAACATTTTCATATTTGGTTCCTTATGACGTTTTCAAAGGATGGAGAAAGACTGTCAAAAAAAAGAGAGAAAAGAAACCACCACAACTAAAGCACAACAGAAATGCCTTTCTTTTTGAATAAAAATGCAAATTCTTCTAATGCTATTGATGCATCCATGTGGATGTTCAGATATTTATACATGCACATACTATAGAATTATCCATTGATTGTTTTTGTCACTGCGTACAAAAGCCATTCATACATTTCAGGTAGTGTGGGGGTGGAGGGTGTTGTTGAGGCCTTTGTGACTAGGCTCTTGCTGATTGTGCTAGCATAATTTTTGGCATAATCTGAGGAACTGAGCATAATTTTTGCTCTTTTTCCAAAAGTAGCACTACTAGCATAATCCGTATATTTTCTTGTCTTAATAGCACAATTTTAGAATAATTCAAGAAAACGAAGATCTCAGCTACTAAAAACAATAGATTACTATTAACAGTTGGTTCCACTCCTATTTAGATTTGTCTAGATTTGTCGCTAGTCGCTTTTTACAAATTAAGTCGCTAGGGGGGTCTGGAAAGTCGCTAGATATAGCGACAAAGTCGCTAAGTTGGCAACACTGCCGCCATATAGGTCTAACCACCTGATAAAGTTACCCAGGTTTTGAACAACCGGGCCCAGAACGTCAGGCCAGGGTTAATAAAATACATTTTCAAACTTGTCTTGTGAGTTGTGAAGTTTGTGCTCAGAATAATTTTTCAAAAAAGTAGCATAATTTTGAAAAGTGAGCATAATTTGGGCAAAATGAGCACTGCCACTAGCATAATATGCCACTTTTACTAGCACAATCGGCAAATGCCTATTTGTGACACCTGTTTGGCTGAGTACAAACAGGTGTCACAAATGAGACACAGGTGGCAGCAATCAAGGGAGACAACAAGAAGTGAAGGCAGGCAGGAGAGAAGGGACAGTGAGAAAATGAGGAATAAAAATGACAAAAGACACATTATGGGGCTGGTTGGAGGTTAAGAAAAACATTTAAAGTAGCAACACCTGCAGGTCAGAGGTCAGAATTACTGACTGCTGAAATGAGTACATGATCATTCATGTGAACGACATGAAATACACTAAATTAATCTGAAGATATTTGATTATTCCTGCATTTTTGGAATAAATTTATATGATGTACTTTTTGTGTGTCACAAAGCAGAGGTTGTGTTGTTTTAATGGAGATGGAATCCAAAAAGATGTAACAATAAATAAAAAATGTAATGTAAAAAATAATGTTTAAAATAGATATTTTCCCTTCTACATGAGACAGATTTTACACACTGACTGGACAGTATTTGCATTGTTGTCATGTTCTTCATCCCCAGGGTAATACAAAGAACTCAGTGATGTAAAAAAAAAAAAAATGAGTGTGAAAATTTTGAAATGTCAAGCTGCAGACTGTTGTGTGAACAAACCGCAGAGAGCAAAGACATTTGTGTTTGGTAGATCGTTTCTCTGTTGTAACAACGCTCCTTGGTAATAAATCCTCTGCTGTTGGAAAACTTGTCTATTTCCATTTTTAACGGTGCCACATTTTTACGGAACACACATTTGTGGGATGAGCAGCAGAGCTGAATATCTGAGGATGTAGGTTGCACCCATGAAAACTTTGTTAGAAAAGCATAACATCCTGATTTTGTAAAACACACCACAAACGAGCTTTAAATAATGACAATTTAAGATCAAGTAAATGGAAAAAGAAAATGTGGAATCGCTCAGTCGTCTGTGGAACAGACGTTGACGAGCTGTTGAACCTGATTGACAGGAAGAAAGATCATGACAACTGTTTTCTCCTTTTCCTGTGTTAATCCGGGTTTAAGTTTGACTCGTCTCTATGGAAATCCAGTTTCCTTCAGCCAATTTCTTACAGTTTTGTCACAAATATGAACTTGTGTTTCAGTTTTGTTTAGCAAATTTCTTTTCAAGGCACGTTTTCTCTGAGTTTTCTGTCCGGATACTCCGGATACTGGAAAGACCTTGTCTAGCTCAGTCTTTCCCCTCTACAGTTTGTCATATTTGGCCCATACAGCTGGCTGGGAATAATCAGAATCATCGTTTTAACTCAAATGTCTCTTGTTTGGACCATGTTTCCTTTCAGTCAGACAGGTGCGGCGGCTCGTTCACGCCAGCGCTCTGTTTTAGCTGCAGAGACGTTTCTATGGTTAGACCCGTGCAACGATTTATTTTAGAAATGAAGAAAAGCAGAAGGTGATTCCATCATTTTTCCCTCATGATTGAGTAAAAAAGAATAAAATGATGGATTCAATCAGAAAAAGAGATTCAACAAATCATAGCAATTTTAGATGTCTTTTACAAAGTCAGAAGGTTCAGTTATAAGAAAAAAACTGCCATTTATTTTATTTTTCTACCAACAAAAGCAGCTGATTAAACAGCTTCTAAAAAAGGATGAGTCTGTAATTCTTGAATATGGGTTTTAAATCCACCACAAAAACACCTGCAGCCTCAAAATGTTAAGTTTTTGGCAGTTAAATTTGATAAAACATTCCCAGAGGAATACTCTGGACTTAAATCAACCTTAAGTCTGCTACTTCTTTGGTTTGCTAATATTACTTTAATAAGAGTTTGTGCCAAAAAAAAGAGCACAAAAAAAGAAGGAAACGATTGAATTGTTTTTAACTATAACAAAACACATTTTTATAAATTTAGAAAAAGCATATGAAAGACAGTCGAGGGAGGATCTGTGGCATTGCGTGAAGGCGTTTGAAAAATGTTGGGTCGGTACTGGACGCGTATGAAAGCAGCAGGACGGCGGTGCAGTAGGAGGAACAGACGGGTTTCAGGTCAAAGTGGGACAAGGACGGCACAGAGATGGATGGGTTCACAGATGAGGTCCGTGACGTTCACAGATGACACAGTGATCTGCAGACAGATGAGGAATGAAGGTAGGTGTGTGTCAATGATCAGGAACCAGACAGAACAGTGACGTGGAGGTGAAGAAGGTGCAGGAGTTTGAATGTTTGGGCTCAACGTGAAGCTCAGAACGTAGGTGAAGTCAGTGGTATTGGGATGTTGATTTGGTCTTGCTTAGATCTTGTTTGGCTTCAGTTTTGGTTTACTGGTTCTTTTTTTGCTTTAGGGCTCTTGTGTTTCCCTGCGATGGACTGGCGACCTGTCCAGGATGTACTTCTTCCTTTCACCTGAAGAGAGCTGGGATCGGCTCCAGGAGTCCCCCGTGACCCTGCAGAGGATTAAACGGGCCTAGATAATGGATGGATGGATGGGCTTATGTGTTTCAATATTTTTTATTTGTTTTCCTTTGAAAGTGTTTTCCCTTGGTGTGTCATTTCATTTGTATGTCTGCTTTGTCTTGATTGTCCACACCTGGATCTTATCAGTGGGTGCGCCAGGGTTATAATAGTTTGATTTTTCATTAGTTTTAGTTTTTCTATTTAGTTTATAGTTTAGTTTTTCCAATTCAAATTTTTAGAGCAGTTTTGCTAGTTTTTATTTGATTTTATTTTTTCGAAATACTTAGTTTTAGTTTCGCTTTTATTAGTTTCAGTGTTAGTTTTAGTTTTATTTTGTAAATTAGGGTTGTAATTTTGGTTCGAGTAAAGCACTGAACTTTTTGAAGGCTATCGAGTCACACAGTCCTGTATACATTCTGGTCTCAATAAACATATTTATCAATGCATCTTCCCTCTTGTGGTGTTCCTGCGTATTTACTGACCAGCAGCTATTTGGTCGCCGGTGGAAACAGTCCATTATAGTTGCTGTTTTCTCCCGGTCCTTCCCAACGCTGACTGGCCTGCAGCTGCAGCTTCTCTTTCCAGGGGGCTAGATTAGGCTAGCTTATCCAGGTAGTCTTGGTTAGCCTTCTTTCCAGGGGGCTAGCATAGGCTAGCTTATCCAGGTAGTCTTGGTTAGCCTTCTTGTGCGAGCTTTTCAAATGGACGTTCATATTCGTGGGTTTTTTTCTCCTTGAGATGTTTTCCACACATTGTATCACCTGCTTCTACAACAAGGCACTTATTTTTATCGTTAACACAGTCATAGTCAAAGAAATCCCAAATAGGACTGAGACGCTTTCTCCCAACTTTTGCCGCAGCCATCACTGATCCCTCTAGGTTTTTTTTTTTTTTTTTTTTTTGCTGCTGTTATACGGCAGAGTGACATTAATAGATTTCATGTAAATCCCAAAACGTTTATGTGGAAAAAAAATTAAAAATACAAAAATGAAGGACGTTCCTGGTATTATAGTTAATTTTAGTTTGTTTTATAAAACACAATACAGTTTCAATTAGTTATCGTTTTTTCATTTTATTTCAGTTTTTTCAATTCTAGTTTTCGTCATTTTTTCTCGTTTTCATTAACTATAATAACCTTGGTGTGCACATATAGATCTGTTTTTTACTCCTTTCTTTGCCATGAATCCATTGTCCTTCCTGAGTTTCCCCTCCATTTCCTTGCACGCTTGTTTTCATGTTAGTTTTGGAGTTTTTGACGATTCTGTTTTGTTCTTCATTTTTCGGTTATTATAAAAATACGTCATCATCAATATTTCTCTGCATTTGGGTCCTTGGCCCCTTTGCTATCTATCCTAAATGTCAAATGAAACTGCATCGCATTACAGTAACTGTATTGGAATAGTCATGCGTTTGTTCCCATGTGGCATTTAAATCCCCTGAATATATTTCAAATACAGACCCTGAAGTAGGCTCTCAACTTTTCACTCAACATTCATATTTGTTTTTCATGTGTGTTTGTTCCCTTCAATAATTTTATGCTGTAGGCTGCTTCCCTGATAGGTTTCTTTTTTTGATAAAAATAAACAAGATGCAAAACATCATATTGGTGAGCTGAGAGGTTTTCTTAAGACGGCTCAATCTATATTTTCAGGACAGCCCACTATGCTTTTTATCAACCTTCCTACAAGTTCGTACTATTTCAGCAAGTGGCTATTTCCATCACCAACTGAGGCGAGACTCCATTTTTGCCGGTGTGCCCACCAGGAACTTACTCAGACGCTGCATATGGAGCCACTCGATGCTGCCAGGATACAGCTATTCTTGGGAGAGCAGATAAAATTAATAATCAGTTGTCTAAACCCACTCCTTCCTATTCAGGCTCAAGGGAGTCTGGAGTCACTCAGCTGTCTTCAGGCCAAAGGTGTGTGTAGGGGGGCTGCCCATCCATCCCAGACAAACAACCACATGCGCTTAGTCAACTTAGTGTCACTGATAAGCTGGACCATAACTTTCAATTCATTTCCTAATCTTGCAAATTCTATACCAGCTATACTCTTTTTAGATACTGGTCTGGTTGCTGGTCTGGTTGCGTCACATGCTTTGTTTCTCTGGTTGCATGTGTGCCGTTGGATAGGAGAATTAAAAAAAAAAAAAAAAATTAAATCATAGGCAGAGAAATGACAAATACAGTGACCTCAGTCAAGATGCTTTTGTTATGGAGCAGCTACCCAGTTAATATCTAAATCATGTATAAAATGCTGAAAAAGCCCAGTTATTTTTCTTATATTGTTTTGGAGATGTCAAGTCTAACTGACTTATGTTTCAATAATAAGTTGATTTTTCAGAAATGCCCTTTTTTGCCTTAAAACTGTAATCTTTGACTATATGGATTGATTACTGAAATAATAGATGTTTGTGGCCTAAAATGTAACTTTCACCACAGGATGTTTCATATACTACACAAGCCTATTATTTATTTAATAGAAACACTGTTTTTACTGTGATGCTTTGCACAAATCAGCCCTTGTGTTTTTTTGTCTTTTTGCTTCCAGTTCTGCTTTCTTGCTAAAAACAATTTTTATTAGTTATACTGCATGTCTGTCTAATTTAAATTTGGTCAATTCAGTTCAGTTTATTTGTGTAGCACCAGTTTACAACAGAAGTAGTATCAGGTGATTCAAACTTTGATCAACTTGGGACACGATTACAGACTGGTTCTCTTCATTTCCAGCCTGCCAGAGCAAATTGCAGAGATTTACTGGAAAGAAGGGTCAACACTATAAATGTTACCTTTAAAACTCATGAAAAGCTAATTTCCTACAGAAGCATTCCTGTTTGCAGAAACAAAACAGTAGTATCACTGTCTGTACAGCAACATCAGTGCAGGACTTTGCACCGAGTTTAAACAGCTGCACTCAGGTCCTTCAGCCACCAGGTCGCTGTTCCACTGAGTTTAAAGCCTGGGGGCTTCAAATATGTTGCTGGTTTCAGACCTATGGTCACAGATGTTCAACTGTAAAGTCGCATTTATATTGTGCTTTTCGTAAGTGTGTGTAACTGAGCTGCTTCCTGTTTACTTCTACATCACTGATCCTAAATGAGTTATATATTTTGACGATTCGAGGGGATGCATGGATGCATGGATGGATAGGTTTCTGTATTTGTGCATAAACATTCAATTTGGTTTGGGACTGGTTTGGTGGTGATTCTGTTTGACTTGTTTTAATGGTTCAGAAGGTACTGCAACACTCAACCTGATTAAACAGCCTCTATCCCACAGACTGACCAGTGACAGTGAACGCGTTACGTTCATATTCTGCCTTTTTTTTTTCTTTTTCCCCCCCAGCAAACTCAACAGGAAGGAGCAGCAGAAATTGCCTTTTTTTAAACACTTTATTTTTCCAAATTAGTAGGCTGAGCAGAAAAACATCACATAAAGAAGGACAGCATACAAAGGTGACTTGTCCTTTCTCATCTTCTCAAGCATCTAAAAAAAGAAGCGGCCACGTTGATGCTGCATTCAAGGATTACAGCTGACAGGTTGATTTGACACATTCACACCTTGTAATTAAAGGCGATGTGGAAAAACCATCACTGATGATAAATCGGCTACGAGACACTGTAAGGAATGATGACGGAGCATGAAACTGACTCCAGGGAGGATGTCGTGGTGTCGAGTGGAATGAGATCTGCAATCTGTAAACACCAGAGGACAAAGAAGCTAACGAAAATGGAAACATGTTAATCATCCTAAATGATGCTCAGTTCTTCTCCATCATTTTTTTATCCAGATATTTTTAATAACAGACTTTGGGACAGAAATGTCAAATATGAGCAGTTTTTGTTTCACTGTTGGCAGTTTTCAGTCCTTGACACTGGTGCTGGTTCAGTTCCACGCTGGAACATTTTTTTTTAACCAGTTTGCGTTTCCATTTACCCTTGGTTCATAACGTCTCCTCCAATGTCGAACCTCCCTGTAGTGACCTTCTGAAATTGCCAGACTGGGAGACAGCTGCTACAGACAGGACTGAGGACAGATGTTTGAAGGGGAGTTTATCAATGGTAGTGAATGAGACATCAAACATTAAATTCAGTTTACCTTTAAACTGGGACTTTCATTGCAGCTGAATGAAAGGCAGAAATAGGAGTTTAACAGAGGACTGGCTCAGAAATAGCACTGGAACCGCTGCGGTGGATCTGATTTTAAAGCAGCACAGAAGAACTCTTGCAGTGTTTAGTTCTTTGGACCCCCCCCCCCCCCCCCATTGGTAGTGGAGGTTAAGTCTCTTTCAGGACTAAATTATTTTTGGGTCTCTTCCTTCGTTTATCTATTTCATCATCACTTTCTAGAACATCTTAGTTGCCTCTGCCTTGATGTCCACTATCGTTCTGTGAGCTATTTTCATCGTTGTTGTGAAGTAGTACCGTTAGCGATACGCAGTTGTCCAGCTAGGACAGGAGAGGATAGCAGGTCCGTATAATCTCTGCAGCCAGATTACACTTAATTTAAAAATGACAAACTGTTCTTTCAAATGAAATTAAAACTCATCATATTTTAATGCTTTAATGTAGCGTATGTATAGAAATGGCGTAGTCTGATATTAATGATTAGGCAACACTCTGAGTTAGAAGGTTCTGTCAAAACAGCTTCCTTTCAATCTGAAGGTTTTTATGTAACAATCAAATGAATCATTTTAAGACATGTGGTGCACACAGATCACATGCGACGTCAACGCTGAAAGGCTGCTAGAGTTCCACGTGGTTTAATTCATAGTGAAGTCCTAGACGAGTGTAAAACTGCCTTTCATGTTAAGTTGAGGTCCACACTTTGACCCCATCGTCTTTGCTACGAGCAAACAGTCTAATTAGATTTACTTCAGCAGGTCCCTGCATCAAAAATGTTCCAGGTGTAAAACTGCGGGATGCTGGGAAAACACTCTAGCTAATGATGTCTCTGACGGTGCTAAGGAGAGAGGTTCATTATAAAGGATAGTTGCAAGAAAATGCTATTCTGCCCCACTAATGTGCAATATAGCTTTAGATAATCTTGTTTTGTTGTATTCTACCACTTATACAGTTCTGAGCAAAGGACGTGGATCTACTGAGTCGTCTTGTTTTTATCAAACCTTTTTAATGTTACCTATTTCAGTCATACACTTTACTTTGAGAGTGCTAAACGCTAAGATGAATATTCTCTCTTCCACTGAAATTAACACCATTAGTTCCAGACCCCTAGATTATCCATCATTTTCAAGTGAAAGTAAATTCATTCTTTGAAGGTCTCAAACTTGTGGATGTGGCCCAAAGTTCCTCTTTGGCCTGTGTCTTTTTATTATTGTGTGTGTGTGTCTTGTGAGCTAACGATCAAAACTTGGTACAAACTATTTGGTAAGACATTCTTTGTTAATTTGTTGCTACAACTGGAACATCAAGGTCTCATGAACCAACTGGGAGCAGCTGATCAACTCTGGTAAAATGTCCTTCATGGGTGTCCTTGAAACCATTCAGTCTCGGGTTGTGATTGCTGTATACAGCTACAGGAGCTGCTTGTAGCTATGTTTTTGTTCCCAAAAATGTATAGTTTTATTTTGTGTTCACATTATCTTGAGGTTGATTGCATCAGTGGGTTGCTATGGCGTAGTGGGTGGAGTCGGTTGCCCTCCAACAGGAACACTGTCGGTTTAATACCCGACCCATAGCAAAGTGTCCACGGGCACGATATTAAACCCCACACTGCCCCAGTCATTCATGGGTTTAAACCAATAAAAGGAAAAGCCAAAAGAAGTTTCTTTAGCTTGGTTGATATGCATCTTTCTATGGCTGCCATTTATTTTAAGGGAGGGGGCAAATATCCAGCCAAGAGATTAATCAAACTAGGACACGCCAACTAGCTAAACTTGCACAGAGATCCTAAATCAATGAGTAGATTCATGGATGAAGAGACAGTTGAGTGCATCTCTCTATGTTTCAGCGTTTTGTTTAGAATAGTAGTTTCGTCTTTGAGTGACACCTGAACAGATTTGATACCGTTCACAGCGTTGCAGTCTTGTTGTTCTATTTGTCACACTGCAATCATCACAAAGCATTTCGCACAAAGAGAAAGTCCCATGAAAATTGAGATCTATAAAGAGTGAATACTTTGTTTGGAAACGGCTTGGATATAAGATTACAGAGAAAGCCCGTTCATAATGGAGTCCCTTTTGAAGGAAGTGTGACTCATCATCCAACCTGCAGCCTCTCGCTCTCTCCTGCTTCAGTAGATCATTATCAGTGATGATAACCTGCTGTCAATCTGTTCTCCAGCCACTGTGTTTTTGAAAAGGTGTAATTAGGGCTCTCAGATCTGTTGGATCACCTACCTGCAGCTCAGATCAGATTCAACAGACTGTTTTCTGAAGTGGAAACGGGTTCACTGTGGAGGTAAACGCTGGGATGGACAGAGGATGGAACTGCAAGTCAGCATGAAACTCAGGAAATCAAAGCTATCAAAGCTAGTTCAGGTACCCCGAGTCACTGCTTTAGTTGTGCTGCTACATCCTGAGAATACTGGGGGACCTTCCATTAAATGCTGAACTTTTTTTTTCTCCCACTCATTCTGTTCCCTCAATATTTATTTATTTTTTGTATTTGTCATTAACATCTTTCATTTTAGGCCTCAACCAGTCAATGCATCTTAGCCTGACTCTTCTTTTCCTATTGATATTGTATAAACTTTGAACCTTGAAGACTTGGATTAACTCAAATACAACAATACCAAACTAAGTAAACTGAAACTGAATCTTTTTTTTCCAGCTTGTTTTACACACTGTGTCATAAACGTTCTACTCAGTGGTCAAAGAAATGCAACATTTATTAAATTCTGCTTTAGAGCCCGAGTTAACTCTAATTCAAGGATCAGCCAGGTTTGAGAAGTCACATGACTCCTCCATCGTACAGTAATCATTTATACAGACGTATTACTGACCTGAGGATGGGAGCGGAGTGAAAGAGTTTTGTTTCTCAATAGTAAGGAGGTCTGACTCTCTGTAGGTGAGAACAACTCATTTTAACCATCGTTGGCTCATAGCCTAAAGAAGACAAGGTACAGCAGCGTCCTAGCTTGATTGGTACCAGTGCATCAGCACCATCATCTTCCTGGCCTTTTTTGTTTGGGTACCAAGACGTATAATCTGCATTTTTTATGAACGCCATGCAGCAGCAGCTTCTGCCGATCCAAGACGTGATCATTTATCTACATGGAAATTTTTAGAGTATTGAATGAGTCATCGGGGGGGTCGCTGATGAGGAGAGAAACGAAAGACTGATTTCACAGGCGTCGTGTGCGTTGTCGTTAACTCAGCTCGAGCTCCATCCGAGTCCAATGATTCTCATTTCTCCAGTTCTACGAGACAACAGATAATAGAACAATGAGCGAGCCTTTAATCTGGCGACGGTAGAGGAGCCGATCCGTAATTGCTTTGTGGCTCAGACACAGATTGTGATCACATGGCTCTACGGCAACGGTACGACCACAGCAGCGTAACCTTTTAGACATGCTGGATCGACAAAAGAACTCTGAAGGGCTTCATACGAGCAGATGAAGCCCTTTTACTTTAAATTCCTTTTCTATTCTCGAAGCAGTTCTTACTGAATGTCACTTTTTATAAAACTCTCAAAAAAACCTTTTTTCAAGGCACACAGCAAGAATCCAAGATCTCCTTTTTTCCTTTCCTTTTGTTTCTCTCTCATTAATTCCACTTTATTTTAGCAGTTCAGGCCTGCGTTGAACAATAAAAAGAAAGTTGGTCCAGTAAAAGGTTTTTGCCGTCCGTCATCAGCATCATGCTGGTTGAGCGTTGTGAGGAGGAGGAGGGCGAACAATGAAGCTATTCAGCTATTTCCATTTATCCATTCTTTTGCTTCTCAAGGTGTACGAAAAGTACAAGGCCATTAATGTCACTTTTTTCCCTCATTTCAAACTTCTCTCTATTAAAGGCAGGTCAGGACGGCTGACAAGCTGGTCCTCATGCACCCTCTTCTTCAGTCATATAACGTGATATTTACATGAATGGTGCCATCACAGAACTGTAAATGGTGGATCCTTGATTTTTGATTGGTTGCTAATAAACAGACTGGATGGTATCTTCCATCTTCAGTCTGGTGAAAACTGGTTTCAATATCTGTGGAAAAGAGCTTGAGCAAACTCAAACGCAGCCGACATTAACAATGTAAATAATAATTCAAATAGCTTCAATGGTTATATGGGTGCAGTCAGTACATCCAGTAGGACTGATCCTTTAAAGACATTATCTTTACTCACAGAAGTAGAAGCAGGATACTAAAAAATTTAAATAATTAATATCAACTTCATTCATAGGTTACCCAGAATCCTTCTGACAACTCACATTTGTGGCTCATGAGACAAAAAGCAGCTCTGTCATTCACTTTCTAACAGGGCCAGGTCCATGTTCAGCATTCCTGCTGCTCTTGAGAAAACTCACATTATCAAAAAATAAAAAAGAACAAATGGAAAAAAAATAACCTGAGGTATTTGCATCTGACGGGTGATTTTTGTGATGCACAGAAGAAGATCATGTAGGCCAACACGAGTTCGGTCTAGGTTTTTTTTTTCTGCAGGGTTGCATAATGTTCCTTTTAAAATAAATAAATAAAATGGGTATCACAAACAATGACGGCTGGCTTGACCGCATTAAACCATTTTAGATCTATAATACACTTTCCCATCACAAACGCGGCACGTCATCGTTTCAGCTTTATGAAGGGGAAGAAACTCTCGGTTTGTGGAAGTAATATTCTGCTACCAAACCAGGCTTAGTTTAGTTAACGGTAACAGACTCTGAGTATGAGTGACATAACCTGTTTTTGAAATCTTTTCTTCTTTCTTATTAGCACTAAATTGCCTCTATAACAACTGTTTGGAGTGTTTGGTGGTCTTTGATACATAAGCAAATGACAATAGAGAGAAAAATAATATAAAAAAGGTCAAAGTAAATTTAAAAATGGGTGCATTTTATTTACATTTTCCATATTGTTCCAAGCTTTCCTGAACTGGGGTTGTTATCTGAGGCTGATCATTGTTGCAGGTACTTGTGTGACCTTGAACGGATTCAGTTCTGCAGCAACAGTGAACAATGTTGGGTGATCTCTGAAACTTTACCAGGACTGGTGAAGCACCAATGACAAGCAAGTGAAGGCAAAGCTGCCCTTCATCTTTCCCGCTGAAAGCAGTAGAGACTGAATATATTACCATGCTGATACTTCCATTTACATGTGACCTTCTATAAGTCAGCTTCCTCTTCTCAATTCTTCTTTTTTTGGTTTTAAACTTAAGCTTTGATGAATACTTTCAACATTGGTCACATGGATCGTACACTTTCATTGTTGACCCATCTATCTGTGATCTACACCTGCAAGTTCAGACTCAGGGTCGCAGGACTCTGCTGGAGCCTGTCAATCATTCCTGGATGGTTCAGAAGGTTATCGGACGGGGAGCTAGAAACTGTAGGTTTAATATCACCACCAGCACATAGAACAAAGCTTTTATGGCTTTGTCTTAAAAGGAGAACTGCTTCTCTGGACACTGGACCACGGGGACTGACTCCAGATCTGGCGGGTTATTGCTGATGTGAAGGGGATCCAGATTGAATCTGTTCTGAACGTTACCTCTTTGTTCTTCACTATTATGTCTATTTTTTGTCACTGAATAATAACCTTGGAACAAGTAAGTTAACGGTCTCCAGTTCTCATTTAGCTTTCTATGTTTCTTTGGTGCATGGAGCTTTTTTTTTTCTTTTAAAAGTGGTTCATTTTTACATTAAAAGGACACAACAGAGAGGAGCCCCAGAGGGTTTACTGGTTACAGCTGTGGCTGACAGGGGAACAGTTCTCTGATCTTCATCAACATTATTGGCAACATCTTTAAGAAAAGACTGGATTTTATGAGGGCAGTGCAGATGCTTTGGAGACTAATTAATAATTCAGATGATATTTCATTTTTAAACTGTTACAAAGTGAAAAATAGTCCTTCTATTTAGTCTTGCATATGTGCATACTTATGCATGCTTTTTCATCACATTTTGAAGTGACTGCAGTTGGGCAAAACTCTTAGATAATTCTTTCCTTCAGGGGAAATATTTTAAATTGATTTTTTCTTTCTAAAATGAGCCATGTTTCCCAAATGAATTTGATATCAATTTTATTCGGTTGAAGAAAATAAAATCCTGGCTCGCCTTCAATACATTCATAATGTCTGCCTTTTCTGACCGGCCGGTGAGTTGTCGACCCCCCCCCCCCCCCCCGTTATCACTGTTGTCATTTTGCCATAAAGCGTCAGGATGTGACGTGTGTCCAAAGTTGCCTCGGCTGGTTTTTGCTGACAGAGACGAGAGACGGGAAGAGCTTGACGATGCTTCTTAGTAGGAATGAGTATTGGCAAGGACCTCGCAATACGATATGTATCATGATACTTGGGTCACGATACGATTTTATCACATTATCGCGATATCATGACATATTGCGATATTCTACCCAGTTAATATCAAAATTAAAAGTAGAGATGAAAAATCAAGTTGCTGTATATGTTCATCAGATGATATTGATCATTCAGAGGACAAATTGAGTCAAAACTGTTTGCTTCAAAACAAGCTATTTATTGTTTATTATTAGTGTTTTGCACATTTAAGTAACCATTAGAAACCGATATTAGGAGCTGAAAAATCGATATTATATTGGGCAGCTGAAAATCGCAATATATTTTTTTCACACCTCCACTTCTTAGTAGTGGCCAAATATTCCTTCAGCTCAAAAATGAAAGTGAAATGTTAACATAAAAAAAACCTTTACTGCTTTTATTAATGTCCACTTATACGGATACCTGGCCTAATGCCGGCAGTAAATGGCTCCATAAAATAAATGTGCATTTTTATATCGGGCTACTTGCATTATGGGATCACGTTTACTGGGCTTCGTTCGTGAAATCTAAATAAATCCATGAGTGGGTCTGCACATGAATCAGCTCCTTAATAAAGACCTACTTCAGATTCACAAGTGCTCGTGAGCGCAGGATGGAGCTGCGCTGACGAAGCTCAATAATTAGCATAAAAACCATTCAACAGTCTGCACCTTTCACACTTTAGAGCATGATCTCGAGACCTGAGGTCAGAGGGCAAAGACGCCCAGATCATGGCTATTATGTTCCCTGCGTGAATAAATATGCTGATATTTGATTCCGTGTTTTTTCGTCCAACAAAAGAATTCAAGAGGTGAACCAAATACGCTTCGATACAACCCGGCTCAAAGGCTCTGATAAGAGTGAGGGAGGCGGCACAAGATAGTCGGTACCAACAGTACAAGTTTATTTAAAAAAACAATCGCACCAACAGTAACACGAGTCAAACCATCTGCCAGCCATGGTCCTGCCAACTGGTCCCACAGCCCACCAGCAGACCCAGAACGCCAGCAATGATCCAGAGCTGTGAGAACCGCAACCTGGCGGCAGCAAACAAGTAGCCACATGGGATCAACTGCCCAGAGCAGCACCTCATCGCAGCTTCCCACAACAGCCTGAAGGTGGACCTCTTAAAGCACATGTGTCAAACACAAGGCCCGCCACGTCATTTTATGTGGCCCTCAAGAGCTTGGGCATTATTGGCTTAAATTTTAAACCAATATTTTAAGACTTAAAATAAGCTTACACCGCTTTAAAGCCCATATTGACAATAAACTACATCTCCCATCATGCATTTCGTTACCCACAACGATAATGGTAGCTATGAGCAAGACGGGTTTTTCAGAACTGATGGACTTCAGGTGAAATAAGGTGGAATAACAGTTTGTCTTTTGTGTTATGAGGCGGGTGTCAGTCCTGAAAGAGTTTAATCCACGTGGGCATTTTGACAGCAAACATGGAGCTAAGTATGCTAAATTTATCCTGCAAGAAAAACAAAGAACCACTTCCGCTTCTGAAACCAAGGTAATGGACACTCTTAAAACCACAAACCCTGAGTTTAATATAATAATGACTTAAACATTTGAAACTTGAATACATAATAAATAAAGAAACCATTATTTAACAATATAATAAGGTGTAGTTTAATTTATTTTGATTTTCATTGCATTTTGTTTCATTCATGCAGCCAATCTGGCCCTTCAAGGGCCACCATGATGCTGATGTGGCCCTTGGTGAAAATGAGTCCGACACCCCTGTTTTAAAGGGAAGGAGAACCACTGAGCCCAGGTGTGTCTCCTCACGCTGACGACTCTCCACCTGCAACAAAACGAACCCAAAGCAACAAAACACCACCACCTGGTGTACAGGTGGAGGAGTCGTCACAATGCAAAAAGTACATTTTAAAAAGTGACCGCATCTCTCCATCATATCTGCAAGGTTGTCTGCTGACAGATCGGCAGTGCGAGCGTTTGCTCGGACTGCATTTATCATCGATAGGAAGGGAGGACGTCCAGGCAGTGCATCAAAAAGTTGAGCTTTTCCTCATATTTATGCAAATGAGGGTGTCCAGCATGACGGTGTTGTCCAGTCAAAGTAGATGTTCTCTTCTGTGTTGCAATCCATGGAAAGTTTCTCTTTTTATGTCCGTTGCAACTGCCGTCGTCTTTTTACTGAGATTATCTGGTGGTGGTGATTTATATTTATGCTTTCCAATAAAATGGGGAAGTTTAAATGAACCTCGTATTTGGCTGTAGTATAAGCGCAGGGGAGCGATGCGACACTAGTGACAGAACAGATAACTTTCATTTTGTGTGCATTTCACTTTTGGTCCCCGACATATTTGCGAGACAGACGGCTGTTTCCCGTCCTGCTGGTGAGTCAGCCATGAGTCAAACTGTTGGAGAATTTAGTCCAAGAAGCCGTCGATGCTCCGTTTCACAGATGATCTGTTGTTGCTGTTGGCACTGACGCACAAGACACTTTCATATCTCTCGGTTCGTGGCTGCCATATTTGGAAGAAACGTGCTCCAGTGACACTCCCGATGATAAAAGCCCTGCTGTGAACAACTTCAGATATGGACATATTTGTATCCAGAATGATTTAATAAAAAAAAAAAAATCATAAAAACCTACTTGGCAGCTCTTCACCCACACATGGTTATTTTCCTCTTTGCTCTTTTTGCTAGAAATATTCTGAAAACTGAAACCACTCTTCCCCCTGTCAATGTTTATCTCTTCTGTATGAGTTATCTAAGGTTAGGTCTCTTCTATCTCATTTATATCAGTTCGTGTGACCTTCTTCTCTGCATAAAGTGTTGTGATTAAGCTGGCACAGAGAACATACGTCTCCAGGGTTTCTTTGCCTCTCGTCTTTTATTAGAAGGTTGTCTCTTACCGGTAAAAGACTCCAGTTAGTGCTGGTGATGTTTCACTGTGGAGGAGTTGGGAATCTCAGCCGTATTAAAGCGCGAGGAACTTGAAAGATTCATTGTTCCCCCGAGTATCCACGTGGGCGAGAGGAGAAGGTGGGTTAAGACAAAGTTTAAAGATATAATGCACAGCTACGACAGTTTCTCAGCTTCTTCTGTGCCGTTGCCTCTCTGGTGTTCGCACCTATTAAACAGCGTGGGTTGTTCCCTTTTTTTTTGAACTCGCTCATTACAACGGCCTTTTGTGTAAGTTTCCTTAGTCGCATCACGTAACTGTGGATCGCTGTTCTGACAAGGCCCTGCTCTGTTAACATGATGCACAAAACTACTATTTGTGAAATATTGTTTGAAGCCTCGACTGTGTCATTTGGCCGTTTCCACCTTGATGTTTTTGAAACCAGATGGTACTGCATTTGAATATAATGTCGCTTTATGGTTTTGTTTAATGTTGGTTTTTCTGTGCTCTTTTCTTTGATGCCTCTGCTTGGTGTGTTTCGCTCTACCTCTTTGTTGCCTTCCCTGATTGTTACCACCTGTGTCACCCAGTGCTTGTATTAACAGTCCTGGTTTTCCTTCATTGGTCGGTTCATCTGTTTGTCTTGCCCGAGCACCTGGTCTTTTGGATTTTGTTAGGATTTAGAATTAACTCTGCACTGTCTTTAAACTGTTAAAACTAAACTTTATTGCTTGTGGCAATGCTGGGCTGCTTTTGTGACGGCGAGTCCTCAGTTTTGTTACTTTATGACCTAACAACTAGGACTTCCTGACTTCCTGACCTGCTGTCTTCCAAGGAAGTTTGTGACAGCATAGATAAACACATTTTAGTCAACAGCATGTGTCTGGACCTGTGATTCAGAGCTGTTGGCCACTTCGATTCTGAGACAAAGGGCAATAAACTCAGAAGAACGAGGATCCGCCTTTCTGTGGCTATAAGGGTGCATTCTGGGTGCATTGTGAACCTTTGAGCACCTCTGTGGTGTTGTGCACAGTGTACCATCGGCCGATTAAAATATTCTGCATGGCATATTGAATCTTTGTATTAATCATTGTATATTAAACTCTTTAATTGGTCTTTGTTTTAGTGTCTTCAATGGCACCAACCAGTCCTGCCTTGCTGTATTTGGGTCCTCATCAGAATCATCCAATGACACAAAAGAGCGGGGAATGCCACCTGAAACCTGACTGAACAAAAATGCTTAACTTTGAGCTCAGATTTATTCATCCATCCATGCATGATGTTCCATCCATCCAAGGTCAGGTCCTCCTGCTTATCTGGGGAATACCAAGGCGTTCTCAAACCAGTCAAAGGGCGTAATCTGTCAGGATACCTTAAGTAACTTTACTCCAACTTGCTTCCAAATGGTGAAATTTCTCGCTTTATCTCTAAGGAGAAAGTCCAGCCATCTTACAGAGGAAGTTCATTGTATCTGGAGTCACACCCTTTTTGATCACTGTCCCTGTTCGTGACCACAGGTGAGAGCAGGAACGTAGATTGACCACTGAAGAGCAAACAGATGACCATACAAGACCAGTAAAGGTCCCACGACACGGCAGGATCTTGTCTCTCAGGAGTTTACGGTGCATCGAGTTATCGTAAAAACTTGTAGCTGGGAAAATGAGTACTGGAGTCAGAAGATGAGATGCATCAAAGAGCTTTTATTCTCCAATACAGCACAGAGGTCAAAAGTTCAAGTTTTTCTGCAGAAAAAGCTGATTTTTTTCAGTACGTGCATTAACTTTTATTTTGCTACGACGTGGGAGTTTCCAGTACTCTTCAGGTATTTTCTGATGATCTCATTGGACACAGAGTTATTTGTTGTACCTTTAATATTTAGAACAAATCAGATTGTACAGGTCTGCGTGTTGGTTTGACTGCATTACTCTTTGGCCATTAAGCTTTTTTGGTAAAAGATATTTGTTCCGACCCAAAAGGCAGGTGCGTCTGGAGGATGTGGCCAGACAGGCATATCAGGACTTCTATGTCTGTCTTTGTTTGTGTCGGCGTACAGGACAGACAGGGGAGATAATGGCAGCAGAATTAGTCAGAAAATACAGACGCATCACTCTCCACCACAACAGATCTGTAATGAGTCTGCAGACCCCGCATGTCAATCTCATGAACAAGCCCCCAAGACACTTAAACTCATTAATTTGAGGCAACACCTTCACCCCCAAACCCACTGGATGCATTCCACTTTTTTTTTCCACCCATTTGCCAAATTACCACCAGCACACTAATCAGAAGGAGTGATCCTGGATAAAAAACAATATTATTCAGTTCAAGGGTTTTTGAAGCAGAGAACATTGGGTGATATTTGGATTTATGGCAGTCACGTTTCATATCTGACACCAGCTGACTTCATATGGGGTCTGTGTTTATTCTACAAAGCTTAATACCTGCTGGTATGAAGGCTGCATGCAGTATATGAATAAAACAAATGTCATCATGGCAGCCAGCTAAGATTACAGACGATGTTACTTTTTCTCTGCCTGAAACAAGCAGTGAAAATAAATCAAAGTTCTCTTTGTGCTCGCTGGATTAAAACTGCCTTTACTATGTAAACCACTATCCTAGGAATTACATTTCCACTAAACTGCATTACTTTTCTCTTTATGTGTCGGTGCAAAGCAATCACCGAGACAATATCTGTTTTGAATGAAGCTCCGCGCTCAGCTGTTATATAATATGATTCCACACTGCCTGAGATTAAAAAAAAAAAAAAAAATATGCAACACAAACAGTAAAGAATAAAATAAAGGATTCAAAGTGGACAGCTTTTCAAAAGCTATTTGGAGCTGTATTGAATGCTTGCAAGTCATTGAAAATGACACCAGGGAGTCATTTCACGTCTATTCAGGGTATTGTGTTGAACAAAACGGCTATTGAAAGGTTGTTTTTGCAGCTGAATACTTAAATGCATGATGAGTTGTACTGCATTTTGTTTTTTTGTTTTTTTTTTAATGGTTTTGGTTCGGTGGAGAAAATGGGGAGAATAGACTTCTCATTGGTAGAAATTATGTCAAATCAGTGGAAACAGCAGCACCCTGAGGAAAAATATGAAAAAGAAGAAAGTAAAACAGTGAACATTACTATAATTTTCCTGCTCCCTAGAAGTAAAATATTGTATTTTAAAAAAAGAAGGAAGCTTCCAAGCTTCTCAGGTTTTTCTTCAGTCTCATCAAAACAAACTTGACATGTCCTCAAAAATCCAAATGTTCATCATGTTCACCATCTTTATTTGTTGGATGTAGACGTCTTCTCCTTCCTGAGTGGTACGATGGCTGTTGACAATTCCATATTATTGTTTCAACAGATGAATTTGGGATCTTCAGGCAAGAGATGAACCCGTCCATAACCCATTTCCTGGTACCGTGGTTGATATTTTTATTTTTTTTACTTTTTTGTGGGAATGTGGAAGGGTGAATGTGTCCTTCACCAGTCCTTTCTGGCAGTAAATTCTAACATCTTGATTAACATCTTAAATCCTGATTTCATCAGAGAGGACTAAAACACCAGCAGTGAAACATTTAAAGACAAGACAATTAAAGAGACACAACAGTGAGGGTGTGGTGTGTGCTGAGTTGTAAAGTGTGAAGGGTGTTGTGTAGTAGATTGTGTTGTGATACAGAACAAACGTAAGAGATAATATGTAGGAAGCAGAGAAAACTACTAACAAACAAAAAAAAAAACTGGACAAACACCTTCTTCCGAGCTATAGACCTGTGGTCATGTTGAGAATTCATGTCATGATATTCCGCATAAACTGCACAAAGACTATGTGATCGCTTAAGCCCTTAAGCTTAAGCTCCAATATGGCGACTGCGCTCTGTCGTCAAGGCGTGTGGTCTATATGGGCACGGGCACATTTATTCTTTACACCCCTCCTCCAACACCCCCCCTCTACTGTCAACACAATCAATCAATAATGCTTACATCAATTCTCCATAAACAGGTCTATAGCTTGGTAGAAGGTGTTCATCCAGTTTTCTTGCTAGTAGTTTCTGCTTCTTACATATCATCCTCTGAGTTTGTTCGCTGTCACAACACAATCCACTACACAACACCCCTCACACTTCACAACCCAGCACACACCACACCCTCACTGTCCAGTCTCTTTAACTGTCCTGTCTTTAAATGTTTCGCTGCTGATGTTTTTTGATCCAGCCCCCAGGAAGCCAACACCCCACCCCATCCAAGAACCCCCCAAGGGCCACACCGGGCACCCAGCCCAACAGCAGGGGCGCACCCGAGCCCACGCACCGGCACAGGGACACGCCCCAGTGCCCAGGAACCACGACCACACCCCAAATCCCCCCCAGGGCAGGGTTGACTTTAATTTGAATCATCTAATGATGTCTCGCTGCGATGTCCTTGTGTTTTGAAGCCGTTCCTAAAGGTGCGCCTACAGGTGAGACTCTAAATAACTCTGTTACCTTATCAGAAGATTCTAATGCTAAAACATCATGAGGAATTATCAAAACTGTTAAAAGACAATCAGATTAATGTGTAAACTTCTGAATGTGAAGAAGAAATCGTTTCAAATGTGAGGCCTTCCTGACTTTAATTTCTTCAACTTTGATTTTTTTCTTCTTCCATGTCTCCTTTTCTAGACTGTAACTTGATCTCAGGTTGAGACTGTGAATTGGCTCTTATTCGGTGTAAAAGGAGTCTCTTGTGGTGACAAAGTCAGTCAGTCTCCATCTGTCAAGGATGTACGGAAGACAACAGGCTGCTGATTTCAATCACAGTTGTCTCAAGACGAGAAAACGCTACCTTAATGCTTCATCTGTTGGAGTGATGTTAAGAGATCCACGGTGTGCATATAACCACCATACTGGCACGAGATTGGAAAGTAAATCCTATTGGATCTAATAAAAATGTCACAGATTCAGCCTTGTAACAACCCGTATTGCGTTCCAAGCCTGCAGTAATGTGAAACATGGTGGCGGTGGATGGAAGCTGCTGAGAAAATCACTTTTTTTCCTGCATTTTTGAACTTATTGGACTTGTTTAGTGTTCTACCCGTGAGGGTTTAACTGCACTGTAGAGACAAAATGGTTGTTGTGAGTTTGTGCAAAACCTGGGGACGCCATCTCTATGGTCGTTGATGTTTGTCAGAGAATGTTCTGGGCCCAGTCGGGGAAAAAAAATGGGCTGTTTGGTCACAGAATGGGCTTGAAATGACCAAATGGCAAACAGAAAGTCTCATTTGGCTTCAGTATTGTTGGCCCCAACTGAGAAGCCGATGTGGGCTAAAATTGTTGGGCTCCATAAGGAATTCAAGTGGGCTTTAATGGGCTTAGAAGCAATACCGGGCCCTGCCTGAAAACCAGGTAGACCCTTCTGAGAGTCCATAAGAGCATAAACCAGCAGGACCACCGTGGACGCTGTGGAAAAACTTGCTTGGAGCCCATATTGAAACCCACTTTTTATCCAAATGGGGCCCACATGTAAATGCTGGTTGGGCAGTGTCTGGTCCAGCCCAGTTAGACCGCTGTCCCAGAATGCACCAGGAGGGTCACTCAGACATCACACTAACAAGCTGGTTACCACCACTTTAATGCCGATCCACTGAGCAACAGACATTACAGTTAGTTTGCATGCAAAGTGGAGCATTAAACTATTTTCCCACAATGCACATTCTCAAAAACGCTAGTCTTTTGCGGTCTAGCTGATGGAGGAGAGAAAAGGTGGATAAGTTGGACGTTAAAAAAGCTCTGGAGGATGTATGTGGGCGGCAGCATAAGCAAGGCTGACAGGGCCTGGTTTTGGCCCCGGTTGTAGCCAGATGGGCTTGACAGCAAGGCAACGGCCCACCTGCCGAAGCCCATCGCAGCATTTATTTCCTGTTCCGTCACCATCCACGCTCCTGGAAGCCTGCGGGGGCGTTGATGCAGGTGGTTTCCTCCCAACGGAGAGGAGCAACTGGTCTGGGTGTGACTGGTGAACACTCAAATGGGAACTTGAATCTGTTTTATCAGCTTCTGTGGCGCCGAAGTAGTTTAAAGCTCCAACAATGTCAGTGTAGTCGAGATGGGGACTCAATCAAAGCTACCTAGCTCAATGGTTCAAGCAGGCGGCCCGTGCACAGAAGCAGCAGTGGTCGCAGGTTCAACTCTTCATTGTAAGTAAAGGCCACTAAAAAAACAAGTGTAATATTAATCCCATTACTATTGTAACGTTGACATAAATGAGAAACTACAAAAACATAAGTAATTATTTAAAGGCACACTATGTAACCATCCAACTCCAGACCAAATGGGGGCAGCAGAGCACAAGAAATGCCATGTGTGACCTCGACTGTTACACATGAACAATTCAACACCTGACCACCCACCGATTTGCCCCCGTGGCCAGTTAGTGAGCTTGATTTTAAATCCTGGTGATATTGTCAACATGACTGACATAAGAGAAGAAAATCGTCTCAGCCGCTGTGACGTCCTCATTTGAATAAATAAAGGCAAATCAAAACCTACGATGATTTATATCAGCTCTTAGAGGGAGAACGTGGTACCAGAAGGCTTGCCAGGCCGTCTGCACTCATCAGAATTATATTCTCAGCTCCTCTTTCATCAACACAGTGGGTGTATGTGCTTAACATGGTAATTTAAAAGTGTAATTCTTAAACGCAGCCGTTTTAAAATGTCTAGCTGTAGAAGCCGTCAACCATCCATTTCAGCAGCTCAACTACAACTGTTCCAACTTCCTGCTCAATTATTCTCCTCTTCTTTGTTCTCACCTCCTGGTGGACAATCACCAGCTCCACTGACCCGCGGGGAATCTTTTTTCTCACTACGTGTGGGTCAGTGTGCGGTGGGCGTATTTTTCGTGCCGGTGTTTGTGCGCGCCCGTGCTCGGCGCAGAGCTCCTCATTGTCAGAGTGTAAAACGGCAGCGCAGCAGTCAGTGGCTTAGATCTTTCTATAGCTCGCGCCTGCTCGTCCCCCGCCTCTGGCTGTATTTTTACTCCCATATGTGTTGAAACGCTTCTGTTGCGTGTCGTCGAGGGATGCGTGTGTTTAGTATGACTTCGTTCCTCAAACGGTGACACAAAGACGACATCCACAAAACGGCTAAATGGAGTTAATTACACAGCATCTCCTGCAATGTTTAAATGCCCTTCAGTACTTTTTTTTTATTCTGTAGAGAAATAAAGTGTGTAAATTGAAATCATTTGAACTGAAATGGCATGACTATTCTGGCATTTTGGCTGAGTCTTTGTTAAATAATCAACAAGGGCTGGAAAGGGATGTAAAATCATCTCACAGCGGTTGAGATGCTGTTGAAGGATCTGAAGAGAGCCATTCACACCAGATACCCGACAAATGTGTCTGAGTTTTAGAATAAAAGTCAAATGGTCAAAAACTGCACCTAAACGTCGTGCAGGTCTGAAGCAGAGCTACTAAAAGCTCTCGTTTTAAAGCAGCTGCTCTCAGAGACGGTTTGACACGCTTTCAACTGGAAAAGCTTCACTTATTTTTCTCCAGCACTGTGAATGTTTAATGACTAAAGCGTGTGTTCACAGGAAAGTACAATTGTGTGTTTGTTATTGTTACTCAAAAGAAGATTAGCTCACATTTTCACAGCAGATTAAAACAAAAACGGAGTATATGAACATACAGTCATGGAAAAAATTATTAGACCACCATTTTTCTTCACTTTCTTGTTCATTTTAATACCTGGTACCACTAAACATCATCATGTGACTAAAACACACAGAAAAGAAAACACTGAATGCATAAAAGCAGTGTTTTTGGCAGTACAACGCCATAGCTATTGATGTAAAAACTTAAGTGATTTAGGTTATAATCAAGAAAACCATGGAAAATGGTAAAATATCAGCTCTTAAATAAAACTCTTATGAGCAATCTTTGTGGTTATCGTTATGTTTGTCCAAACAAATGTACCTTTAGTTGTACCAGGCATTAAAATGAACAAGAAACTGAAGAAAACAAGGGTGGTCTAATAATTTTTTCCATGACTGTATATAAATATATATATATATATATATATATATATATATATATATATATATATATATATATATATAGCTGGATGCGTTCAAGAAGTTCATATCAAATCCCATTAATGGTGAAACTGGGCCACCTTCTATCATACGCTGCTCTAAAATGCAGGGCTATTAAATGTTCTGCTCGGCTCTGTGTAGTCAGGCGGCAAACTCACAACCATTTTTTTTTTTTCTTTCTTTCTTGGTCTTTCCTTGAATCTTTGTGCTTCAGAAATGCTTCGCAGCGCTTGATCTGAAACGACCCTCGCTGACTTATCTTGGTGAGACTGCGCCGCATCTGGGAAGCTTCTTGACACATTTAATAAGGGGAAACATTCACACAAGTTTCCACGGTTACCAGGATAACTTAGCTTTGAGTCTTTCTGTATCAAAAACTCGGATATTCCTTCATGTCGAGGTAAGAACCAACTTTGGATTTTCACTGACGCACTCTTTGGAAAGCAGCGCTGATCCTCGCAGATCATTATTTTACACAATGAACACAGTTTTCGAGGAGACTGTGGAGACTTCCCATTCTCCAAACACGTGCAGGTGCACGTGTGCTCAGCTTTGGACAAAAGGTTATTCAACAGGTGATGAATATCAGTTTCATTGTCATTCAAAGGCAGATTTGATCATTTCTGGCAAGCATCTCTTTCAGTTAAAAAAAAAAAAAACCCAAAGAAACTTCTGGACGCCCGTTCCAGTCGTCTCTTCCCACATTTTCCACCATGAGCGTAAGATGAAGTTAGCTCCACCATGATGTCCGCTGCAGCTAAGAAACATATGAACATAATTATGGAAGAAGAGAACTTGAAAGCGACTCAGCAAGTAACTTCAACGAGAGTACAGTGATCCCTCGCCAATTCGCGCTTTAAGTTCCGTGATTTTAGTTATTTTTCAGTGATTTCAGTGATTTTTCAGAAATATATTATATAATAAAAAATCAAGGAAAAAAATCGCGGAAGCATCACAGGATGTTGTGTGCGTTCTGTCACAGCGAAGAAATGTTGTTAGCCAGCCTGGCCCCTTTAAGAAGGTGGCCTTATGGGTAATAGTGTGGCCTTATGGGTAATGTAGTGTGTGTCGTGGGATGGCAGAATGAAAACGGGGTTAGATGAACAGTAGAGTGAGCATAAACAGCAGCTCAGCGTGTATAGATTTACATTCTCTGTTAAACGACAGGAGCCCAACAATACAACCTGTGTGATGTTACAAGTAGTGATGGTGAGATGAAGCCCCGTGAAGCAGTGTCACACATTGGCCAGATGGTTCGAGAAATGGTACATTTCTTGCTGCTTCATATGCACATGACACCACCTACTGGTCAGGTTTATAATCACAGCCAGCTGAATCTTAAGATGTGATGCATTGAATTTATGTATCAGTCTTGGCTCTTGCGAATGACTGTGAATAACAAAATGTGTATGACCAAATAAATGATCAAGTGCATAAAATATTGTCTGAAAGTAATCTCTGTTTAATGGTTCCCAAAGTAGTATCATAAGAACTGGGCAGACACGCGTCAAAAGGGTCGATGAGCCGGGAGTCGAACCCACAAAAACTATGTTACCTGTACGCAGGCTGCCTGCCCTAACCACTGCACTACCGGAACAACAGAGTTCATGCTGCACCAGAGAACAGTATAAATTGTTTGTGGAACTACGGAGGGAGCACACTCGATATGCTTGTGTAATTTGGACAATGACGACCATTAAAGGGGTTATTTTATGTGTATTTATTCAGAAATAGCAATTTTTCCACAGTTTTTGGTTTTAACCGATTCCTTTTTTTTTTTTCAATCTCTCCAGCCTTGGAGAACACCCTTTCACATGGCACAGGAGATGCTGGGCTGCATAAAAATGTTTGTGCCATCATGTACAAACTATATACTGAACTACCACAAACTATATACACGCTATCCAAATTCTAGTATCCAAGCTATCCAAACTCTATCCACACTCTGAACTGACTGCAACTCGCCTACAGAAACCCACATTTTGAATGGAGCCTGTGGTGTTTATAAAGCTGTCAAACCCCATTTCTTGAGACAAGAAATGAACCACTTCCCGAAGCAGTCACGTGGTACAGCCAGGCGGTGAAGCTTCGGACGTCATCACTTTTGGCTCCTCCCCAAATGAAGCGACTCTTGATACGCGCTTCACGGACACGCCCCCTCATTTCTCGATACGCGTTTCGGGGCTTCGCTTCACTCATAACATCACTACTGTTAACCGACAGGAGCCCAACAATACAACCTGTGTGATGTTACAAGTTCCTGCAGTGCCAGAATAAAGTGCTGCAGAGAAAACCGGACTTTTTCTTTTGTTGTTGTTAGCGTGTTTGCCGCTAATTACGAGCCAAAAATAGCACAATACCAGCGGTTTCTTCACTATGGCTCAGACCAGAGACTGTGAAGGTAACAGAAAGACCACAGTTGAGCCTTTGTCTTGTTTCGCTGCAGTGTCTTGCTACTTTTTTGCGGTTTTTAAGCATATTTTAAACACATTATTTAGGCTTGGGGGGCTCCGGCTCCAGTTTGCGGATTTTAATTTTTGGGGGGAGGGGGGCGGCAGTCCCCATTAACCGTGAAAAATAAGGGATCACTGTAAATCAGTTTAACCTCCATGCCTTTGAGTCACATTAAAGCCACTGTATGTAGCAACAGCACCTCAAGCCACACGCTGGTTGTTTATCACAAGGAAGTTCAAGTGTCGGCTCCTAACCCTAACCTCTTAGGCTTCAATAACTCTGGCCCAGTAGAAACAACGGGGGCTACTAATCATCTAAAACCAACCAAAAACAAAGAAATAAAATGAGCACCAGGTCCGTTGTCAACTCAGTTAACCCACTTAAAGCCAGGAAACAAACGTAATAAGTCACGACGTCTACTTTGAGAAATATTCTGTAAATCAACTCGTTTGATTTTAAACCTTCCTCAGACTGATAGCAAGTTTAGCCTCCTCAAGATTTCAGAGTCAAAATAAACCAACAGCAACTGTTCCAGCATTACCAGTAGCTGCGTGAGGTAAAACAAGCTCAGTTAGCTCCAGCAGACTTTTTTTTTTCTTTTTTCTTTCCCTCACACATACGTCTACCCGTCATTGCAGGAAGAGGCCACGTGCCGTTAAAGTTGTATTATTAATGACCACATTGCCATTTAGTCTGCGACTTTCACAGCCTTTGTCATGGCGGCTCACTGATGTGACATTTCATTGAAAGTAATCATAATTCTAGCCGTTAATTGCTCCTTTGTCTTTGTTTATGACGACTCTGCGACCGCTGTGGAAAAGGTTCGTTAGCGGTGCTGATTGAAAACAGGCGTGAAGGTGATTGAGGTCTCGGACCCAATCAGGAAATGGCCGACGTTCACGACCGGAGCCCATTTCATCACGGCCGAGGAACGTGCCGTGACACTGAAACTCGAGCAGCCCTAGACTTTGGTCTGATTGCACAACTGAAATGTTTGACGTCGTTCAAGAGGCTCATTGACGAGTTTGGCTCAAGCTGGTCATCACTCAGGGCAGGATTATAATAGTTTTGGATTTTCCATTAGTTTTAGTTTTTATTTACTTTTAGTTTAGTTTTTCCAAATTCAGTTAGTTAGTTAGTTTTTAGAGCAGTTTTGCTAGTTTTTATTCGTTTTTGTTTTGAAATACTTACTTTTAGTTTAGTTTTTATTAGTTTCAGCGTTAGTTTTAGTTTTATTTTGTAAATTAGGTTTGTAATTTTGGTTCAAGTGAAGCACTGAACGTTTTGAAGGCTATCGAATCACATAGTCGTGTTTACATTCCGGTCTCAATAAACATATTTATCAATGCGTCTTCCCGCTTGTGGTGTTCCTGTGTATTTACTGACCAGCAGCTATCTGGTCGCCGGTGGAAACAGTCCATTATAGTTGCTGTTTTCTCCCGTTCCTTCCCAACGCTGACTGGCCTGCAGCTGTAGCTTCTCTTTCCAGGGGGCTAGCTTAGGCTAGCTTATCCAGGTAGTCTTGGTTAGCCTTCTTTTCAGGGGGCTAGCTTAGGCTAGCTTATCAAGATAGTCTTGGTTAGCCTTCTTTCCAGGGGGCTAGCTTAGGCTAGCTTATCCAGGTAGTCTTGGTTAGCCTTCTTATGCGAGCTTTTCAAATGGACTTTCAGATTTGTGGGTTTTTTTCCCCTTGAAAAGTATTCCACACATTGTACCACCTGCTTCTACAACAAGGTACTTATTTTTATCGTTAACACAGTCATAGTCAAAGAAATCCCAAATAGGACTGTGCTGCTTTCTCACAACTTTTGTTGCAGCCATCACTGCTGATCACTTTTTTTTTTGCAGTTGTTGTTGTATGGCGGATGAAGTTAATAGATTTCAAACGTTTATGAGGAAAAAAAATTACAAACACGAAAACGAAGGACGTTCTTGAGATAATTATAATTAATTTTAGTTCGTTTTATGAACACATAATACAGTTTCAGTTGGTTATCTTTTTTTTTTTATTGTTTTTATTTCATTTCAGTTAACAAAAATGTTTTTTCAATTCCAGTTTTTATTTTGTTGGTTTTCGTTAACGATAATAACCTTGGCTCAGGGAGCTGCACGGGGAAACGTCTTCCACCCGCGGTCACCCCGGGTGACCTCTGCGTGGGTGTTAGCTCCCTGAGACTGTGCCAGTTCAAAAAGGAGATCTGTGTGTGTGTGTGTGTGTGTGTGTGTGGTCAAACACACTCCAGAGCGGCTGTGCCTGTGAGACGTCACCCTGAACTGGACATTAGAGAACCACAGCAGATTAGATGGAGTTTTATTGCCTCCGGAAAGTCGAGAATTACAGAAACCATCAATCAATACTTGTACACATACACACATATACACGCACACACCTGCTGAACTGTACGTACACACATGCATTACTACGGGTGATATAATCTGTCCCCGGGGAAGCTTTGCGGTCGGCTCATGTGTCTCTGCTGTCATTGTCAGCGCATGGAGAGGTGGTGCGAACGACAGTGGGATGTGTGTAGAAGAAATGTGACAATAACGGTGTCTACGGCGACGCTAACCGCTGTGTGTCTGTGCGAAGGGATCACGGATGACGTACGTGAAAAGGAACAACCGGAGGACACGAGGAGAAGAAGGGGAGCAGGGAGATGCTTTCATATAAATCCTGAATTTCACACCTCTTAAAACCAATTTGAGTGTTTGTTTGTTTTTTGCTTGTTTTTCAAATCTTCACTAATTACATTTCTTGCTTCCCTCAGAACCTGGAAGAGATTTCAGCCCTCTGGCTGATAAAAGCACATTAGGACCTCAGCTGAAAAACATCACAATCTTTAGTTGTCAAGCCAGAGACGGGCCCGGTTTCCATGTAGGAAGGTGACATTTTGGAGATGCAAAGGTTCTGCCAGACAGTAATGTAATCCATCATCACCACCCAGACAATAATCTTTCTATTAAGGAAAAAAAAAAAACAGTACTGAAGCTTATTGGAGGAAATTGATGATGGCAATAAAGCGGAGACCAGACATTCAGATGCGTGCATCTCCAACAGAACCAGGAACAGCGTCAGTGCTGATGGCATTGATGATGAGAAAAATAAAAAAAAGGAGAGCTATTAAATATGACTTTCTGTGTCATGTTTCTTTTTTATCCTCCAGACCGTAAAGGGAGCATCTCAAATTCCTTCTCCCTGTAAATAATGAATTAATATCAATGAATGAGAGCGCTGGACGGTCACCTCACTCCCACCCCTCCTCTCTGAGGCAGTCTGCTGCCGGAGCCAATCGGATGCTTGCATCCTGTGTGACACCTCCAGCCGGACTCCTCCCCCTCCGTCTGTAATCATATAGTCTCAGCGGCATCACAACACGCTCTGAGCGAGCAGCTGCGAGGACGAGGCTGCGCTCAGCACGTTCACCCATTGATGGACTCTGAAATTAAAGGGTGAGTGCTTCCTCTTTGCAGCTGTGTGTGTGAAATAGTTTTTTTTATCCTGTCTTGTGATATTTTATCTTTTTTTTAGCTGTTTTCAACCAGTCAGACTGTTGAAATGTTTGCAGAGTAGTTGTGTTTTATTCCTCTAATGTTCCATTTCTTTCTTCTATCTCATGCTCTTTATTTTCAGCTCGTATTTCTCCGTCTTCCCTGCTGCAGACACATGCTGGTGGGTCTTCAGAGAAACAGCAGCAGACGGTACCAAACGGGGCTTCAGAGAAACCCCCCCTGTGACGTCACAAGCTTCGGTTCAGTAGCGTTCACGGGAGCGGCGTTCACGGGAGCGGCGTTCACGGGACCGGCGTTCACGGGACCGGCGTTCTCGCTCCGTTTCCCTCCGGGATGGGCTGCTCCTCCGGCCGCCAGCCCCCGGCCTCGGCCTTCCACCCGGACCTGGACTGCGGCAACGGCAGCGAGGCCAACTCCTTGCCACGGGACTCTGACTACCAGAACCAGAGTTTGAACGGCTGCGGGGACGGGGAGGGGAGCCTCGGGAGAGGAAAGGCGAGACCTCCGGAGTCGCTGCCCACGCTGGAGAGGACTCGCCCAGGCCACGGGCGGGACAGAAAAGTCCTGGTACCGCTGCGTGTTCCCGTTTGGCGTGATATCCCTCGTCATCGGCATGGCGGGCACCGGGGTGACCTTCAACTTCAACACGATGCCCCAGACCAAGGTGGTGTCGGTGGCTCTGCTGTGCGTCGGCGTCGTGATGCTGCTCGTGGCGGCCGTTTGCTGGAGGGCCCACCGGCAGAGACGGAGAAAAAAGAAGGAAGGGGAATTCTTCACCGCCGATCACGGTACTTTGTGAGGGAAGAGTGGCTTTCGTTGCCGCGCGGGACAGACCGAAAAAAACGGAGTCAGATTAACGGCGCTGCACTTACTGATAAACACTTGGTTGTTAGAAACCACTTTAGCGAAGGCACCATCTCACCTTTGAGCAGATTCACGCTCCAATCCCTGTTCCACCCCGTTACGGATTTACCTGGAGAGCAGAGCATAGATCATCGCTCCACAGCTGGCCTCTTCGTGTTGAGGAAAGCCGAGCGCCTCAGGAACGGCTGTTTAATACCTCCTTATCCTGCTGCTGCTCCGTGGAAAGCGGCGTGCCTCTGTGGGACAGAAGAGTTATCTCTGAACGGATGCACCTCGGTCGGCACATCTGAACGGCAGAAATGATCAGAGGTCAGGAGTATTAACAGACTGCCGGAGGTTTGTGATTGAGTTCATGCGGGCCAGTTTAAATGTGCAGGTAGTTTAGAGGAACAGCCATCTTCTTCCTGAAGGAAGCTCATGATGGCGCCTGCCCATCAGAGCTAAACGCTACACAGTTTTCACTCACTATTAAAATTGTTTTTTGTTTTGAACAAGTAATTTACAGTCTCCTACTGAGGTGAGAAGCTGAAAGGAAAGCGTAAAGTCAGGCTTTGTTTACATCCAGATCCATCACATTCCTGTTTGCGGTCCAGTTTTGTGTAGACGGGACCAACACTTTACCTTACTGCCCCCAAACTTTGTGATGGATAAATAGAATAAAACCCTTCTTGAGGGGTATTAGGCTGCTTTTTCTGCTCTTAAAATTGCAAACTGACCTCCCCTAGCATGCTTAGACTTGTCACAAATGCTACGTAGACCGTGCAGAACAGAAATCTCATTACAGATGCCTCTCGGTGAGAACAAACCAATAAAGAGAAACGCCAAAGGCAGAGCCGCCACCCAACTGTTTTTTTTTTTCTTCCAATACTTGCTAAACCAAGCAGAGGCAACGCCATCGAATGTTCAGATGTGAGCTTTTAGAGGAAATCAATTCTCTCCTCCTTTTTGTACCTTCTATTCCTCCCACTCTCCACGAAACCACCGCAGACGCTGGCTGTGAGAAACGGACATTGACAGCAACCCCTCTCTTGGGTTGAACTGGATTTGACTCGTCATCCCCTCACTGATCAGGCTACTTTCAGAGTTTACTTCAGTTTAGGATTGCTGTGAAAGCCTGCCTTGGTCAGTTTCTCCAAACGCTCTCTCTAGGACGCTAGTTTTCTGAAGATTCCTTGAAACGAAAGGAAGATCCTCCTCCCTGTTCGTTGTGGAGCCAACATGTAGCATGCCAGCTTACCAGAGTAGTTAGTTTGGTGTCGTTACCAGCAGGTGATATGGACCCAGAAGCTTCATGTCAGCTGTCGTGATGTAATTTATTGACGTAATTTGATGACTCTCTCTCTGGTAGTATCCTACTGATGAAGCCTTTTGCATGAAGCTCTTCCACGTGGAGCAGCAGCTGCAGCATAGTAGCTACACTTAACCATTTCTACACTTGTCCCTCCTTCAAAGTCCATTATTCAGCTTCACAAGTCTACAGTTTGTCCACCAAGATACAGATAATCAGACGGAGGCAGTACCGATATGATTCATTATCTCTGTGCCCACATCATTGTTCAGATGAAAACTCTCTTTTTCTCTCAGCAACATATCATGAGTTTACTGTAAATACTTTCAGAGAATTCCAATTCCTCCCTTAACCCTCAATCTCAACCCTCAATCTCAAAAATGTACGCTCCCGTGAAGTGCAAGTGCTGTCCCGTGCGTATTTTTGCTAAGACATCTTCAAAAAGGATGGCGATGAAAAAAAGCTAGCTACAAATGTAAGTATTTTTGTAGTTGATAAAGATATACATAATCTAGAAAAGACCTCCGCCAAGCGCAACAATTCCTCCATATAGCGATTTACAGTTTACTATAAAATCAGCGTTCTGGATAAGATCCAGATCAGCCTTTGAAATTTGATAGAGGTTCCCATTGTCAATCCCTGAGTCAAATTTCATGAGTTTGGGCAATAATTAATGTAGATATTGGGAAACAAAATTTTTGGCCCCATTGATCGCAATGTTATCGAAAATTTGAAAGTGATCCAGAATCCAGGATTTCTTTCTAGATCACACCCAAAATTAAAACAGTTCTTCCTTTTTACATTTCCATTAACTCCCTAAAATTTCATCAAAATCCATCCATAACTTTTTGAGTTATCTTGTACACAGACAAACAAACAAAGAGATAAACGCTGGCAAAACATAACCTCCTTGGCGGAGGGAAAATATATATATAAACGCTTCTTATTCTTCTTATTCTTCTTCTACTTCTTCGTCGTCGTCTTCTTGACAGACTGGATGTAGCTTTGGCGTAAGGCCGCCCCCTACAGTCTGAAGATGTAACTGCACTCAAGGGGTGTCCCATTTCTAAGTCACGAGATAGCGCTTACACTAATTTCAAAGGCCTAGATTGAGGGTTAATGGAGGAATTGGAATTCACCCTTTGTCTAACCAAGAGTGTGGCCACGTTTATGAATGTACCTCTATCAGTGTCTTATTAATGTATCTGTAAAGAGTGTAAAGACTATTTATGTAGTCGTGCAGGAGAGTATCTATTTCAGGCTGTTGCCTGTTCTCCTGTTTATTTGTACTGAAGCTGCTATCTGGTCGTAACGATTTCACGCGTGTTGATGTGGGTGTAACGTTCACCGTTTCCTTCCACAATGTAAAAGCTACAGCTGGAAGCGACTGCCACTCACGTCAATCAATGTGCAGCACATTTTTCAACAGTTATTTTTACAATCACTCGTTTGTAACATTGTGGTTTTGGAATTAAAGTTGCTTCATGATTTATGACCATGGAGTTTGTCGGCATGGTCGAGCTCATCTCCGAGTGCCTTTTCACAGCTGCCGTATGTCGCCATCTTTAAGTGTACCTTTAAATTGAGAGCAGGCTTTTACGCCTCTCTCGGGCGTCCCGGATCGCATGCAGATGTGCTCCAGTCCACTCCACAGCTGCGTCTCTGCACTCAGACGCTGTTATTTGAACAAATATATCCTGCACTCCGGTTTCAGCTGTTCTCCTTTGCACTCAGGCTTCATTTGTGCTCTCACAAAAAAAAAACCTTCTGCTCTTTGTTTGTCTCTTTTCATTAATGGACTCGTGCATTTGGATGAAACACGTAGTCCATGAGCTGTCATTCCTGACAGTTAATGGACTCTGTCGTCCAAATGGACGTCCATTTTTTTTTTTCCCGGGTCGAAGCACGTTTGCGTCCTGTCCTGCAGTTATCATAGTCTGAGTTTTTCAGGTGTCGGTCTGCTTCGATGTCGTTGATATAACGGCTTCTCGTGTATCTTCTGCTCTCCCATAAAGCCAGCTTTCATGTGGAGTGGATCTGGTGCACATGGTGTGCGATGTCATGCAAAGCATTTTTTACAAAGTAGCATGAGAATTTTAAAAGAGAGGAAACATGTCAATGCGTGAAAACAAGAAAGGAAACCACTTTTTATTTATTTATTTTTTTTTTTTTTTTAAAGTCTTGATGACAGACTAATCAACTCCCCATGTTTTTCTTGGTACTTTAGTATTTCTACGTAAAGGGCAGTTAATGTAAGCTGTCCAGGCCCACGGCGGATACAGTAGTAGACGATAAGAGACTTTTTAGTGTTTATTAAAGTAAAGTTTAATCTGTTTGAGTCATGAAGTTACTTTAATTCCCAGGTTGATGTGGTTCCTTTCTGTAAATTTGTCAGAAATGCCAAAAATATTTGTGAAGTTTTTTTTTTCGTCAGAAATTTCTGTAAAATTGTACATTTTTATTGTTCACTGGTCCTGAATTAAATGCAAAGTTTTTTTTTTTTTGTCTTTTTTTATGTTGAAAGAAGCTCTGCGGCTGTTTATTTCTTTATACCAAATTTCTACATAACTGCTGTTTTATTGTCTTTAAGCGAAGCAGGCTCAGAACCAGTACTTTGATTTTTGTATTTAAGAAGCTAAAGCGACCAGACTCATTTATGACAGACTTTCAACTACGTGAATGTGTACGACTGGTCACGCAAGAAAGTGTAGATTTAGGCTTTAGTGTAAAATCAATTAAATGAATGAAGTTTATCAAATGATTTTTCCTTTGACATACGTCAACTGTTTTGACGCTATGCTAAACATACATCTACTGCGTTTGATAAAGATAAAATACTGACCCGACAGAACCTCGCAGTACCACTTAACCCAAACAGAGGTGTCCATAAGTTTAGCATTTGATCTACCTTCGGGTATTTATGTGAAGAAGAGGAAGATACGCTGACTCAAGGGATATTCTACTCACATGTCAATTATCCTGAGACCATTTAAGCTAACGGGCGAATCAGTTAGCAGGCTGGCTGTCGGGAATCGAGCATCATGAGTGAACAAAATGGAGACTTCGTCTGCAGTCAAATACCTGGAGCCATTAGGGGAATCCCCATCCAAGCTACAGCTGATGAAAGGGCCAAGATGCACTGGTGTCACCCTGAAGAAGAGACGCACGCAACATGCTAGACCACAACTCGAATAGGGAACTGCTTTTTCAATACTCGACCCCTGCCCTCTGTAGCTCAGTCTGCAGCCTGTTCACGCTCATCCTCTCCTCTTACCCATGTTTTTGTCTTCTTTCCGTTCACATTCCCAACAAATCACTGCACAAACAGCTTCCACTGCTGTTCCTTCCCATTTTCAAACAAACAACTAGTGTTTTGCATGTGATTACGCCTCATTTCCCATGTGCGGTTTTGAAATCAGTTGGATGATTGAGTCGCTGTTAGATTATGTCGCGTGTGTGTGTGTGATCCTGTCAGGTTGAAAAATGGATAAAGCTATCTTCTGACTTGGAAGACAAACACTGGAGTTTAAGAATAGGGGTATTTTAATAAGAGAAAAAAAAAAGGAAAAACAAGCATAACTGGAGCTGTTTTCTCTGATGGAGAATTGGCAACGTATCAGATTAGTGAGTAAGCTAAACTATTATTGCTCACATATGCGAATATTTAGAATAAAGTAAGAGTGATGTGTATATGGCACATAGCTAGTGGAGGTTTGGATGGGATACTGTGCACTAGCATGAACTTTCTCATGATTTACTGCCCCCTCTTGGTCTGGAGTCGTAGCGTTACAAAATGTGCCTTTAAATGTTCCCCTGCAGCTTTTCATTAATGTAATTCAACTATTACTCATCATCCAAAACTCTGCACCAGCAAATCCATACTCTCGATGCTCTTTCCCAGCATCTTTTGTGAGCGCAGCTGTTTTGCAATGAATATTCATGCAGGCATGCGTCCTGAATGTGCCCACGCTTTTCCTCCTCTTCCTCCTCCTTCTCCTCCTCCTCCTCCTCCTCCTCTTCCTCCCCCTCATCCACCGTGTGTAAGAGTCTGTGTGTCATTCCCTCTCTGCCTGAAAGGAGCTAAATATAGCACATTCTGATGTCAAAAGCAAGGGAGGCAGGCAGCGAGAGGGGTGGGCCGCTCACAGGAGGATGTGTGAGAGTGAAATTAGGAAAGATGTTCAGTTTCACCAGCTTCCACTCATGTTAGTAACAAGTGGCTGTCGTACAGCTATCTCTATTTAATCTAAAAATGTTCTGCATCCGTCTGCTGGTTATTAAGTGTGTGGCAGAGAAAATTACTCATTATTACAAAGTTATACGTACATATTTAGAATGACTGACTTCAAACGGCCGTACACAGTTTCTTTTTTTCCTTTTTTTTTGTCTTTTATCAGAGCAGTCGACTCCCTGGTGCCGTGACAGATAGTTGCTGTAGTTTGTTTTATGCACAACAATATGAATCAGATCAGTGAAGTTTTCAAAACTCTTGGGACTTGAAAAGACATACCTCCTTGTTCTCCCAAATCAAAGCAATACTATACAAAAAAACTATGATTTCAAAACATAAAAACATAAGAAATGTAATTTCACCAAACAGATACGAGGTCCTGACGACCAGAATATAACTACACATGTTCATGTATTTTACACTAGAGTCACATTTTAAGTCTCAGAGAAAGAAATTAATATGGAAACGTGACACTGACTCAACTTGACCCAATTATTAAGCACGCTGGTAAATCTGTTTTTTGCTTTGCTTTGGTACCTGAATCCTTCATGCAGATCAAAATAAAAGTGACTTCTACCACCATGAACCATTTTGGATTTTTAATGCAATGTCTTCCACATATTAAGAAGTAAAATGCAGCAGGAGTCTTTCCCTGCTTTACTTGAGTCAGGATTACAAATAAAGTTCTTTGAACAATAATCCTCTGTGCTTGACGCAATGGGCCCTATCTTCCGCCAGATCTGCTAAAGCCGCTATTTAGGGATAGCGGGTAGCGGGAGGGGCGTTCCCCCGCAAAGAACGCAATCTTCCACCTTGCTAAACCCGCTATCCCACCTGCGCTACCCGCTACATTATGCTTAGGAGTGGTTAAGGCGTTCCACCTGTTAAACAAATCAGTCCGTCAGTAGCCATTGCCTTTAAGAGCAAGTTGTGCTACCCGCCACCCGCTAACCGCTATGGAGCGTCTTTTCATCCAGATTGGAGCAGCTCTCATACACAGCTCGTCTGGGACTCTGCTGTAGAGCTTCCTCCTCCTCCTCCTCTGCAATTATATATATATATATATAAATAATTTTACACAGACAATTCCTATCGGCAACCTGAAAGTCCCAGATAGTTGGTGCGCTCCCAGTAAACACGCTCTGGTCGTCTATAGTTTAACTGGCAAGGAAGCCATTTAAGACGATCTCTGCTATTTTCTCAGGGGTTCGAGAGCCATTTGTGCACATCCACATGTGACCAGGAGGACGCGTGTTGATGCCTTTTGGATGCGCTCTTATACACGACAAGATGCAGGTTGCGGGTAGCAGGTGGTCAGATCACCCACTACCTGCAATCCTAAACCCACGATCGCAAGATACCGAGTTTGTGGAAAGGGCAAAAGACACGCCCATTGCCACACCTACAAAGTGAGTAAGGGAGTCGACATAACGGGTAGTGGCTTTAGCGAGCGGAAGATTGCATTAGCGTTAGGTTCCTATAGGTTCCTATACCCGCAATTTGCAGGTCGCGGCTAGTGTTAACGGGTAAAGGGAAGTGTACGATTGGGGCCAATGCATGCATGACTTGTTACAGATGGTGTAGACATGTGGGTAATGCTGCTTGTCACTTTAGCAAAACCTGAAAGGTTCTTTTTCCTTGTTTTTGTAGATTTAAAAATAAAATGGGGGGGGGGGGGGAGCTCATGCTGCCTTGCAAACAGGTTTATTGCGTCAGAGCCAGGAATATCCCTCGAGGTTGTGTGCTAAAAGGATTTGGCTCTCCGCCTGCAAGTGGACACAAGTGGACACAACACAATGTACATTCTCTTAAACAATAAAATAAAAGCATATGCTGACAGGACTGATATGAGTGCATCCCATTCAGCAGCACTCCACTGGAAAACCTCATCCTGATCACAAATTGTATTTTGAGTGTGAGATGAAACTGTATGTGATTTACAGTTGCCTAACCTGGCCTAAATTTGTGACACCGCACATGCCACTTCATGATGTACGAGTCTTGAATTGGCCCAGGCCACTTTGCTTGCATGTAACCAGAGCCAGTGAAATGTAAAATCTGACATTTTGTTAATGAGACAGGCAATCTAATTGCTGTAAAGTATGAAGCACTGATGACACAATTGCGATGGGTCTAAATGGGAGCCAAGGTTCTGTTGAAACCTTTTCAACTGTTGCCAGCGTGCTTCTGAAGATCTCGTGGGACTCCATTCATGTGTAGCATTGGTAATTTCCTGAAATATCAGGCGAGATAAGGATGGAAAGATGGACTCTTTTGTTCAGATGAGGATAAGCAAGTTGGATGAACACTATTGTCCATCAAGGGCTAAACCACTGGTGCATCATCAAGTAATGTAGACGTCCATATAGCTATATAATTGTCACCAGGTTACAAAGGGATGCCTTTGCAACTATGGCCTGGAATTTTCACCAAATGTCAGCTACTATGGGGGAACAAGTACATACATTATATTGTCAAAAGTATTAGCTCACCTGCCTTGACTCACATATAAGCTCTAGTTCATCCCATTCCTAATCAATATGACGTGGGTCCATCTTTGCAGTGTGGAAGAGGCATCTGAGGTGACCCAGGACCTCTAAGCCTTCTTCTTAATAATGCTAGCTACTGATGGCAGAAGTCGAACAGGCAGAAATCCATAGAAGACAGGTATGTCAACTATTCACCTGCAGGATCAGTCTAAAGGTCAGTAGAGTCATCATTCTATGTTCATTACGTTTGGCAATCTGCATGTACTTGACATTGCTAAATTAAAACATCATGGCACTCATTTACGTTGATCACCTGAGGAAATGATCCACTAGCAAGGCACCGTTCTACAAGTCGGGTCTTCAGTGTTGTTAACCTTCTTGGCTTCTTTTAATGGTCAATTTACTTCAGTCTTGTTTAAGCGAATACATCCTCTTGAAACACACATGCACACTTACACTCACCCCTTCTTACAGTCATTTTGCAATTACCCAAGAGCCATCTTGCTGCGATCAAAGCAGCAGTGATTGGTCCGCATAATCCATTAAGAAAGTCAGTCAACTTGAAATTTTCAGCATCATCAGCACATTGCATCCACTATCCACACTGTCACGTACGAACAGGTCCTTCACACTCATTTTTTTTTTCTTGAAATCTGTGCTGAGCTTGCATTGGAGCAAGTTCAGAGCCTTTTCAAGAGCTGGTTTGCTTTTCCTTACACAGAAAGCCATCACATCACATCACACCGCCTCGTCCGATCATAAATGGGATTTAATCCCTGATGTTTGCATGAGATCCATGAACTCAAGTGAGGTGATACTGAGACACCCAACAATGTCTGTTAATGAAGATGGAAACGCCATTTTTAAATTCACTTGAGGTCAGCTGTTTTCTGCAGTGTGCTGGGGAATGTTGACAGTGACAGACGAGTTTTAAGACAATAAAAGTCGGTCTTCTACCGCTGTTGTCACACAGTCACCTCCAAGATTATGCTTGATATTGATATCCATGTCCATTCCTTTTTTTTTAGATTAGGCTCAACACAGACACGATTTTTACAACGGCGTCACAGTCTCATCCGGTGAGATGATCCAACCCTCGCCCCTGACATAACCAGTTCTTGCATCCAGCCCGGTGAGGTTTTGGTGCCAGTGTTTCACCAGTTTTCCCTATTGTTGAAAATCTAAAAACCCATTGTAAGTTTGGCAGTAGCTTCAAGGGCTATCAGAGGGGAATGTTCATCTGTTATTGTAATGCACTACCAGTGTAGGGGCAGCAAAATATTGTCAATATCCAAGTGCTGAAAGCAGAGGCCAATAACTCTTCTCCTTTTACTTTTATTGACAGTAGAGACCCTATTGACACAATCACTTAAGTGGAATGATATCTGAGTCATGTTAGAGGCCTAACTAAACAACTCTTTATCTTGACCTGAGTCGACTGCCCGAAGTGAAAACTCCTTCTTTACACTCCTTAACATCTAACGCCAAATGTAGGGTTACTTTAACGTTGGAATGTTCCTTTAATGGAGAGAAAAGCTGTCGTGTTGGGTTGAGCTCCAGACTCTTTACTTTCCCACCCCACCTCCCGGGGACATTTTCTTACATTTTTGCAGACAGAATTGCAGATTTCGGAAGGGGGGAGAATGCCACGCTTCATCAATTTAAAGGTCACTAGGATCATTAATGCTGTGTTCGTCACATTTTGGCAATCAGCATTCAGTTAAGTTAAAGTGTCAAAAAGGACATGCCGACACTGAATTACAATTACTGCCTCGGGACAACCAAATGAGCATTTCCCCCCCAACATACTCCATTTCTTTTGAATGTCAACATTTGATTAAATGGTTACGTGGTGTCTCACAGCATTAGTGGAAAAAGAGAAATATTACAGTATTCCAGGATTTATGGCAGGCTGTAAGAGCACCTGTGTTTGAGCAGACCACCTAAACGAGGCTTCGGTAGATTGGCTCTAATCACCGTTAAATTTCCCTCCCGAGTGCCTCCGTGCTCAGCCGCCCCCTTTTTGATACTTTTACTCTTGTAATCTTCTGTTCTATGGTTACAGCCATCATCGTGGACAAATCACCTCAACGCTGTTCTCTGTTAATGAGCAAGCTATGAATTCCTTCTGCCTCGTCGTGACTCATTCCTGCAAAGTCCTGAGTCAAAGGTTGATAATTACCCCTGAGTGAAGTCGCCCCACATGTTCTGATTTATCAGCACTGTCTCAGTTCCTCTGAGCCTCCTGCTTCCTCTGTGGTCCTCACTCAAGCTGCACACTGGCTTTTTTTTTTTCTTTTTTAATTGGAGAGACGGACATAAAAATAGCAGGTGTTTTCATTATTAAAGGTGAGTGCCAGATACCTACTTTGAAACTGAGAGGCAACAAAGGATGACTTTTACACACAGGCATCAAAGCATGACCCAGAGAGGCTTGTCGTAAAGGTTGTTGTGATGCAGTGAGTTTATGAATCCTGCTGTCTCTCCTCAGCACAGTCATTCATCAGTTTCTGCTTTAATAGTTTCATTAGGTTTCCTCAAAAGTATGCCCCTTTCGCTTGAGGCTTTAACCCTCATACCGCCGACTGGGGTGGACCTTTTGTCATATCTTAGAGGTGCTTTATTCTATAATTCCAATTTTTCATGACTTTGTCAATCAATTTGTTCCTAATGATGTCATATGATTTTTTTCTGTTTCTGTCTTTATCTGTGCTTTTTAAAAATTCCAATGCATTGGGGTCCAAGAGGACCCCAGTCAAAATCTCTAATTCCGCCTATGTATTTTTAATAGATGGAACCATTTATTGAGTCAATGTTTGCCATGGGTCCTAATTTAAACTATCTTACTTTTGTATTTTTGACTTTTGTATTAAAATTCAAATAAAATTAAAATGTAGTGACATTTAAATGATTGTGGGTTTATTTAAGTTTTTTATATATATTGGGTTCAAAATGACCTTGGTTGGTTTCACCATATAAATACAACACAAATAATGTTTACTTGAAATTACTGAACACTAAATTATATCAGAATCAAGTCTAACGTGACTACCATGGAGATGGTAATAGAGAGAGAAAAGCTGCGCTGTAGCCTCATTCTTTAAATGATTTGAAAAATTTCAATGGATTTGTGCTTAGCTCAGATAGGATCTTAATTGCTGTAAAGGAGATCATAAAATTCCACTGTTGACATTTTTGGGTTAAAAAAAAAGTATATTTTCGTTTGATAAAATATGCAAATTAACTATAACTTTCTTAAAATAATAATAATCTGTTGTTGTTTTTTTTCCTCAGATGACATTTAATACATCAGTAATAATATTCTGAGAAGAAAAAAGTTGTAATTTTTCTTTGATGGTTGTTTATTACAGTATTTATTCTTGGAGTCCGCACGGACCCCAGTCGGTAATCCATGTATGGGAAATATGTCGGTAGAATTAGGGGTAAATGAAATATACAACAAAAAACGGTCTGAAAAACAGGTAAAAGCAAAGAAATGTACAGAATTACTGAAATGGTCCCTTTCAACTCAAGTCAGGTCATCATAGGCCCAATAAACCCAACTGGCAGCCAACCAGCCTGCTATTTTATCTCGACTGAGCTCGTGCTAGCCTGTGATGCTAACTTACATTCATTCTGATTGGACGCTGCTGTCCAGAGAGCTGAGTCTAGCCACAGTCTGGCTCATCTACCTCAGTGGTCAGCCAGCAGCAGCGCAGCGTCCTTCACCCCAGGGTCAAAGCTGCTCCAGCTTTCCAGCTTGATTCCAGGTGGAGGTTCAGCCTCCAGTCAAAGGCGGCCAGTCAGGTCAACAGCCGTTCCTGGCTACCCAGTTAACCAGCTGCATGGAGGACCAAACTGCTGCCGGCTGCTCCAGCCGACCTGACGGCATCAGGGTGGCGGTCTCTGGGTGGGACACCTTTGCCTTGGACACTTCCAGGCCAACCCGGAGCCAGTCACGCCAACCTCCCGGTACAATTAACACCTCAACAAGCCTTATTTATAAAATAAAACATAGTGGTATTTCTCCTGTAAAGCTGGATGTTTTAATATGGGGATCAGTGGAACCAGCTCCTAGTGGTCATTTGAGGGAATTACACCCAGAATGGCAGCGTTGGGGTCAGTTTAGGAAGCCGGATGTAGCTCCTGAAGTGGACTCATTGCTCTTGGAAATTATTTTGTGTGCATGTACTGAAGGTTAAAGTTATCCAAATAAAGCCACAGATCAAATATTCATGTACTATACATGTACTATCCACCTCAAAACATTCTGCTCCTACACCTTCCAGGAAACATCTATCCGGCCTTTGTTTGATTTTTTTCCTTGAAACTGTCACCTGCATGCCTCTGCAAAAAGAAAAATAAATAAATAAAAAAAGAGTTAAGTCCCCGTCCCCCATGTGTGCTTGGACTCACCTGCCAGTCTGTTACACCAGTTTGCTCATATCTCCTCGCACCGTGACACTTTCATTTCAGAGCTGCTATCTGCGTTGACAGGAAATGACCACGTATCGCCGCAGCTACGGTGCCAACTGTCAAAGCTGTGATGTCTGTTTCTCCACATGACTTCTTCTTACCAGAGCATGACACTGAAATCCTCTTTCGTATCCCCTCATTCCTTTGGATCTCATCGACCCGGAGCAGCCCACCGTGCCTCAGGTGTGACTTTGCATAAGGATATTTTTTGATAGATTCCTACAATGCTGCCATTATTCAGACTGCATAAAACGCATGGAACTGCTTCTTCATTTTGCTGTTATATAGTAATTAGTGGTGATGTATCAGTCCTGATACCTGATCATTTTGAGTATTATTAGAGTAAACAGGACCCCCACCTAACATTCATTCTAAGCCAGTTTGTCCATCTATCTTCGCTTTAGCTGTTGCTACCCACATGGAATATGAAACAAGCGCTGCCAGAGGTCAAGCACGAGCCAGATGGCCGTGGCTGGCGGGCCTGCAGGGGTCACCTTCCCAAACCCATCCAGGCTGACCTGGAAGAGTGCAGGGAGGAAAGGGCTAATTATCAAAGCTGTGAAGTCTGTGTCTTCACATACATGGTTCTTAACAACAAAGAGTGGAGCTTAGATTCTCTTTCAGAACCTCTCATAATTTCTCAAAAAATAAAATAAAATACACACGTGGAATGTGCCGCTCAATTTTACTATTGTAGTTTTAATTAGTGCGAATGTTTCCGTCCTGATACCTGATCATTTCGTGCGCTCGTATATTATCACAGTAAGCAGATTTATTACGTTTGAGTGGCGTTACACTGTCAAGGCTTCGAAATCATCACGTGCAAACTCTGATGCAAGAAACTGAAACGAGAACATCGTTTAAATGCGTTCAAAATAGTTTTTCAGGAGAAAGGACAGGACTGATAATGGTGTTGCAGATGTTTACATCACAGAAACGAACAAGCCCAGTCTGATCAGCTGTGGTTAGAGAGGGTTGCTCATACAAGTTACATGGTTAGGAGACTTATTTAAAAATACATGGTTGGGCTAGGGATTTATAAAGAATTAAAAAAATCTTGTGGTTAGACTTATATATACAGTCATGGAAAAAATTATTAGACCACCCTTGTTTTCTTCAGTTTCTTGTTCATTTAATGCCTGGTACAACTAAAGGTACGTTTGTTTGGACAAACATAACGATAACCACAAAGATTGCTCATAAGAGTTTTATTTAAGAGCTGATATCTTACCATTTTCCATGGTTTTCTTGATTATAACCTAAATCACTTAAGTTTTTACATCAATAGCTATGGCGTTGTACTGCCAAAAACACTGCTTTTATGCATTCAGTGTTTTCTTTTCTGTCTGTTTTAGTCACATGATGACATTTAGTGGTACCAGGTATTAAAATGAACAAGAAAGTGAAGAAAAAATGGTGGTCTAATAATTTTTTCCATGACTGTATATTATAAAGTACATGGTTAAAGGTTGTCATCACACCTAAACAACTGCCTGAATAAAATTTCAGGCTTAATAAAACATCTGTGGCTTTGCTGATGCACCTGGTGAACCTGCTGAACCTGCTTAAACAACGATTATTGAGTCCAGGTGGCATCGACCAAAAAGAGCTCTGAAAAATGGGCTTCAAAACATCTCTTCAAAAAACCCTATGACTCGTATAACGGAAGGTTTTTCAGCTCTTTTTATCCAGTCCATGTACAGAAAAAGTGGCTCATTAAATTATGCGTCCATATTATGTAATGCGTTTACTTCAAATGGCAATAAACATTTTAAGCGACTGATAACACTGGTACCAAATAAAGCAGCTGCATTAATGGCAGAAGCTAATGGCAATAATGTCGTTCAGGACAGTAAGTTAATGGGAAAAATAAGAGCATAAACCATAAGCACATACCTCCCCCTTTCCATTTCAATCCTAAATGTTCATACATGCACCTGAGTGTTTTTTGGACTCATTTAGCATTCTGCATCCTCCACTTCTGCAACAAAAACGGGACAAAAACAGCTTTTGGCTCACATCGCTGTCAAGGATCAGCAGAAAACATGTTTACAGTTCATATCATAAAATGTAAAAATTAAGCAGAGAACCAGCCTGTCGTCATGCTAGTTCACTGCTAAGTATTCAAGCTGAGGAACAACTGAAACACATTACTGACCTGAAACCTTCATAACACAATCAAAACCTTCCCATCAATTAAGATGAATAAATTATTAAAAGCTACTCTTTGTGGAAATGCCACTTCCGACCACATGGGGGGATGTGGCTCTTGTCAACCGTGTTGACAATACTGTGCTACTGAGTGGCGACGGTAACGGTATGTTTCGTAATACCACTTTGTCGCACAACAAAGAGGCACATTGGTGCAAAATCTTTTTTCATGTGGTATGCTGCCCCCTTGTGGTCAGGAGTAGGACTGTAACATAGAGTGGCTTTAAGACCTTCAGGAAGTATTGCATTAATTTTGTCAACCCTTCTTTTTGAGTCTTTGAGATTTTAGTTTTCGATTCAAGTTGAGGTTTAAACGGGGTGGGGGGGGGGCATTAGTCACAGCTCTTCAACTTTTAAACTTCCGTCACTACAAACGGAGCTCATTTAAATGATGCTCTAACTTCTACAGTACCGATAAACAAATCCCTAGCAGCTGTCACGGTTTAGGGTTGGGACCCAAATGCAGCAGAGCGGGAGGCAAGGGTCACCAAAAATAAAAGTCCTTTTAATAAGTCCAAAAGTACAAACAAACTGAACGGCGGTAAAACGAGGGAAAGACAGACTTTCAAAATAAAACGGGATTTAACAAAAACAGGAGATGAGGAGAATCCGGGAAACCAAACCACCGGCCTGATGGCAGCAGCAAGGGGGGGGGGGGGGTCGAGGGGTTATGAAAAGGTCAGGGGGCATTTGTTCCACACAAAGGCTGAGAACCACTGATTTAGACGTTCTAATCCGTCGTCTATTCAAGGCAAACTGAAGAGGAAAATAGGATGTGACATTGTTGGGTTTTTTTTGTTCCATTCACTGCGTTCAGGAATTCTTTTTGTTTGCTACACTCATTATGAACAAAGGTAGAGGACAGATGGTTGACTTAAAGTAAAATGTTTTGGTTGTTTTTATCATGTGGAACTGTCGTTTGTTCAGATGTTTCAGAGGTCCTTGCTTCCAGAACATAATCCAGTCTCGCATTCATTTGTTTAAAAAAAATGCTTCAAATCCGGGGTGAAATGTAACAAACAATGATGTATATTCGCTTTTGTTTGGTTATTAAATAATTGGTCAATAAAAATGTTAAAAAATCATAAGGGGACTGTGGAGTCTCAGCTTGACCTTATGTTTTTGCTGGCGTTTATCTGTCTGTGTTCAAGATAACTCAAAAAGTTATGGATGGATTTTGATGAAATTTTCAGAAGTTGTCGGAAATGTGAAAAGGAAGAACTGATTTCATTTTGGGTGTGATCTGGAAGAAATTCTGGATCACTTTCAAATTTTCGATAACATTGTGGTAAATGGGGCCAAAAATTTTGTTTCTCAATATCCCTTCGTTAATCATTCCCCGAAACTCATGAAATTTGACTCAGGGATTGACAATGGGAACCTCAATTAGATTTCATTTTTCAATGTTTTAAATCATTAAAATCATTTGTTTTTCTAAGCGAAGTACTTATATAAGGCATTGAGGTTGTTTAATTTCAATATATTTCAATTTCAATTTCAATATATTGACTTTGGAAACAAATATTGCATGAAATCTTTATGGCATTATTATTTATTATTATATATATTATATTTTTGTGTGCAACACAAAATAAACGAAGATATGGTACTTTTTTAGCGGTCCCATTTTGTCAGTGCTATATGTTCGACTAATATTTATAGTGTAAATCGCTATATGGGGGAATTGTTGCGCTTGGCGGATGTCTGTGCTCTCAGAGTGCTTTTCTAGTTTTCAATGCTTTTTCTTGGCTATATATATATATATATATATAGCAGCTTAAAACCTGCTTCCCTTGTGGGTAAATAACTATAGTAACTGTGTCTGCTTCAAATAGACTCACTGATGAAGCCAACCAAGTGAACATGATGGCACCTTCAATAAAACACACCTCCACTGATCAGTTACTGTCTGATAAAAGTGCATCCTGTTCTCTTCATCAGAACATAACATCTGTTCCTCAGAGGTAAATAAAGCTGTCATTCACTGAACAAAACTAGAGCCAAAATGCATTAGCAGTGGGAGGAAAAATCTCTGTGCCGTCAGTTTCTAAGGCAGAAAAAAAATTATTTACTTTGCATTAATAATCTTGTTGTTATTCGTGCCCTGGTTTAGTTTCACCCCTGTGATTTGATCATTGCTTTCTTCTTAATGAGAAGAAGAATTTGTCATCTGTGCCGTTCGTTATAATAATCCAAACCATCATTAGTGTCTCTAAGGGACAGACAGCAATGTGATGCTTTCCTCTGTTTTTCTGCAGCTCCCTGTCATCTTGTCGGTCTCCTGGGTTTTCTGTGAGCCCTCCCTGTTTTTCTACAGGTTTCTTCTCCTTCATCTTCTTCTGAAATTGTGTGCTACAACAAAGCCAATTGCATTTGTTCCAGCCTCGGATGAATCAACAGTGACAGACATGAGAGTAAATGAGATCTCTGGTTTTGGGTCTCGGACCGTCTTCTCCTTTTTTAATCCCCTTGTGTCTCTGTCACATGACGCTGAGGAAGCTAATAAAAGGCAGAGTGGCTTCATTTGACTCGCTAATCAATGAGCGTCCGACAGGCAGCAGCGGAAACTTCGATTACTCTCACATGCACCAGTACACCAGCGTATTCTGATATGGACGAAGGCACTGGGGAGCTTTCACAAATTACACAGTCAGGGACACATTCACTCACAAACTGGACAGTTCAATTATAGGGCAGCTTTGCTTTGTCACTGCCCACAATTGATGCTATATTTTCTGGAGCTGGAGCACAACAGACCACACGGTCACACGGAATTATACACATACAGGCAGTATATAATTGTATAGTATTATATAATGTAATACCATTGCTTTTTTTATTACTAGACAGCAATTTTTATATGTAATGTTTTTCCTCAGAATTAAATGTGTATTTTTAAGAGTTTTACCTTTGTTGTTTCAAATTGAATATCATTCTAAGATTACAGTATGTTTTTGTGCACAAACATATTTGGTCAAAGGTTAAATCAAAAGTCAAAATGTTTATTGGCATTAGTACACTTTATTCTTACAAACGATTAAAACCAATATTATTGGCAGTACAACAAAGATGTGGCTCTCAGAACCCAACCAGACTATTTAAGGAGGTTCTTTTTAAATTAATCAGAATCAGAATCACTTTATTGTCATTGACAATAAAATCAAAATCCGCGAACTGGAGCCAGAGCCCCCCGAGCCTAAATAACGTGTTTAAAATATGTTTAAAAACCGCAGAAAAGTAGCAAGACACTGCTGCGAATCAAGACAGAGGGCCAATTCCAATTCCTCCCTTAACCCTCAATCTCAACCCTCGCCCTTAACCCTCAATTTTTGGCCCTCAATCTTAACCCTCGAAAGTAAGTGTCAGGACTATCTTTGTGACTTAGAAATGGGACACCCCTCGAGTGCAGTTACGTCATCAGACTGAAATGTATCAGAGCCCGTGTTGTCTCTGTATTTCCTGAAATTACACAGGGATAATATTGAAAAGAGCGCTTTATATTCTCTAAATAATATTAGCAAATAACACAATAGAGGATTCATTATTCAGTCCAATTGTCGCTACACAACAAGGTATACAAGTAACGTGAAGCCGACCCGGACCGCTGACGGGACCCGGAACGATGACAGGACCGGGACGGCGGAACGGGACCACCGACGAGTACAAGTAACGTGAAGCCACCTGGGACCGCCGACGGGACCCGGACCGCTGACGGGACCTGGACCACTGACGGGACCGGTCCCGTCGGCGGTCCGGGTCGGCTTCACGTTACTTTGTTGTGTAGCGACGGAGGACTGAATAATGTACCGGGACCACCTACGAGTACAACGTGAAGCCGACGGGACCGCCGGTCCGGCAGCAAACATCGTAAAGTAAAAAAATAAATGTTACGCAACAACGATGTTAATCCATGAAAAAAGTCTCAAACAAACACAATAAAATGGTTTCGTAACATTTATATCTTTAAGATATACGAAGATACTTACGTTTGTAGCTAGCTTCTGGATAGCCCTTACTTCCAAGGGTCGTGTCGGAAAATCTTAATTTTGAGGGCGATACAGCCCTCAAACTCGTCCCTCAACTTGATGTCCCTTAGAATTGGGACACCACTTGCCCTTAGCGGGAGCGCGCATTTTTGAGATTGAGGGTTGAGATTGAGGGTTAAGGGAGGAATTGGAATTCACCCAAAGGCTCAACTGTGGTCTTTCTGTTACCTTCACAGCCTCTGGTCTCTGAACCGTAGTAAACAAACTGCTGGTATTGTGCTATTTTTGGCTCGTAATTAGCGGCTAACACGCTAACAACAACAAAAGAAAAAGTCCGGTTTTCTCTGCATGGAACGGACACTTTATTCTGGCACTGCAGGAACTTGTAACATCACACAGGTTGTATTGTTGGGCTCCTGTCGGTTAACAGAGAATGTAAATCTATACACGCTGGGCTGCTGTTGATGCTCACTACACTTTTCATCTAACCTCATTTTCATTCTGCCGTCCCACGACACACACACTACATTACCCATAAGGCCACCTTCTTAAAGGGAGCAGGCTCCCTTACGAAACAAAAATATATTGCAATATATTGCCAAATATAATGTAATGTATTAGACAATATATTCCCATATATGGGATTTAGTATTTATGTTTTCCAATATATTGCAATATATGCATAGATCATATATGTGTATATATTAATACATATATATGATCGATGCATATATTGCAATATATGCATAGATCATATATGTGTATATATTAATACATATATATGATCTATGCATATATTAGAGATGTCCCGATCCAGTATTTTGAACGTCCGATCCGATACCGATATTTATTTGTACTTCCATTCCGATACCGATCTCTGCCGATACCGATACCGGCCTATCTGAGCATGTATTAAAGTTTTAAGTCATTCAACCAACTTAATTTGTTGTCAGACTCATGCTGAATAGGGTTTTACTCCTGATAATAACTAGCCAGCTGAATTAGGTGCATTTGAATAATACACATTGGTTTGTAACGAGAAACTTTTGAAATTCTAGACTCTCTGAGACGCATTTTCCAGCATTTTGAGACGCAAAATGGGATGTTCAGATACCTTTTTTTTAAAAATTAAAATAACCCTAGCCATAACGTTGCATGTCTTTTGTTAAACAAGAGTAAGAGTAAAGAAAGTAATTGCAAGTTTGAAAGATCAAAGTGTGATACATGTATTTAATAACAAATCAAATGAAAATAAACTGGTTATTTTATAACTCCATGTTTGCTTGGTTTATGATAACATTAACGTCCTTGATATTAATCTGATTCTACAATACATTAGAATGGGCCTTGAAGTTACAAGATTACAAAATTATTTATTAAATCTGGATTACATTATATAATTACCTGGTACATCCTTTTTCCTTTTGGTTTTGGCGCTGCTAGCTGCCACATCTCAGCCAGCCCACGCTGTCGCTTTTCCGCCATTTTTGCTCGTCGTTGGAATACAGAATATTGTAGCAACCCTGGACATTATGTCATGTTATGATGCTCTCTGTTATTGTTTAGATGTTCTGTTGTTCGGATTACATGAGTTCATTGAATGCATCTCGAGCTGAGGCAGGCAGGTTATTGGGTAGAATAGGTTAGGGGGCGGGACTAGCAACCAAGAGAGACGAAACCTAGCGGTTTGAGTGCCAGTGAGTCGCTAAATCACCAGAAAAAGTCGCTAGATTTGTCGCTAGTCGCTTTTACAAATTAAGTCGCTAGGGGGGTCTGGAAAGTCGCTAGATATAGAGACAAAGTCGCTAAGTTGGCAACACTGGGGAGGGAGATGCTCGTGTGCTGGAAAATGCGGACCGGATATTAGGGAAACCTGGAATGGGTTATCTGAATAATGCGCTGCGCGGTGCGCTGGAAAACCCGGAACGGACGTTGGAAAAAAAGTCTGGATCGGCATTTTTAGGGCTTGCCGATCCGATACCGATCCGCATTTTTTGCTCATATCCGATCCGATCCGAATATCGGATCGGGACACCTCTAGTTAAGACATTCTTTAAAAATGTTGCACTGTTTGGTTCAGTATCTGTGCCTGATTAAAAGAAAATAAAAGGTTGCTTTTGACAGATTACCCAGCCTGTGTTAATATGTGGTATGAAAGTTTGTGCACATATTGCAGGTTGCATATTTATTAAGTATTCATACATTTTAGATGTTACATGTACATAATGTATATCTCACCATATATGTACATACATTGTATGTGCATTGTTTTCATATATGTACACATATATTGTGCATACATTTACACACAAAATATATTCCACAATATATTGAACACATATCAGTACATATATTTCATATATCTCTCCATATATTTTTAGATATATTTAAAATATATTCTACCATATATTAAAACATACATGTGACACTAGATCTTACATATATTTACTAATACATTTTCCCATATAAATCTGAATACATTATAATGGATAATTATAAATATAAAATTGCATATATTTTGGCATGTATAAACACATATATTATATATTCAGGTTTAATATATTTCAATATATTGAAAGCGGCAATCATTTGTATATTCTGCAATATATTGCCATATATTACATGAATATATAATATATTGTGTAATATATGCACCATCAATATATTATTCCATGTATTTCTAATATATCATGTATTGGAAAATGTAATGGAAACATAATATATTACAATATATTAAAATATATTTCAAGTAATATATTGATAAATATATTTTCCTTTCATAAGGGCTGGCTCACAACATTTCTTCACTGTGAGAGAACGCGCACAACATCCTGTGATGTTTCCACTATTTTTTTCTTGATTTTTTTATTATATTATATATTTCTGAAAAATCCGTGAATAACTAAAACCGCGGAACTTAAAGCGGGAATTAACAAAGGAATCACTGTACCTCTATGACAATGTGTTTCCCTGGTGGGGTGTGTGAGAGAGAGATAGATAAATTCCAGACATCCACGTGCACCTCTTCCTGTTACTGATAATGTTCTCCTTGGCTTTTTGCCGCTGGCGTTTCCCTTGGTGTCACTGTCCAGAGTGAAATCCTTTCCATCGTCCCCCATACAGTCCAGTTGTGGAAATAAACAAACAAAACATGTTTGCTGAAGAGGTGAATGCCGAGAGCCTGGCCAACCATCAATTCATTAAAAATACAGTTATGTCAAACTCCATCATGAAAATTAATTGAAGGGTTTAATGGAAAGTGAAAAAGCCTCTGCAGGTGACAAAGGTCAATCCATGCTCCAGGCGTTCCCGTTTTACTTCCTGGAAATGTCACAGAGTGGAGGCACAGTCGATAAAATGTTCAATACTCAGGTATGAGAGTCCACAGCTGGTTCAACAAAACACACCATTTCAGTTCAGTCGCACTTTATTAGTCCCCAAAGGGAAATCACATTAAAGTGACAATGAGAATTATGAATTTAAGTGTGTCGTGAGACCAGAAGAAGTGTTTTCAGTGCCGCAGCGCCTTCTAATGTGTCTCATCCCCCACCTCTGGATACCCTTCAGACAAGTGATCTTGCCATCAACTGTTATGAGGAGCTACTCAAGAACACGTGAGGAAATGGAGGTGTTTGTGAGACAGATACTTAAAAGGGATGAGAACTTAAAGCCACTTTATATCTGAATATCTGAAAATGACTGTGGACATGAAAAGCCAGATGTGGGAACAACTGAGTTTTTCTACAGGAAATAAAAACTCTGTTCTGGCTGATGTGATTCTGTCAGTTTATTCTGAAGCGAACATCTCTAATGACTTTACTGACGCAAACATCATCAGTATATTATTCGTAAATGGATATGTCGCCAATGCCGGTGCGTCTAACACGAGTGGAACATTTTTTAAAGTGAGTGAGGACAATAAAAAGCCAAATGAGGATGTAACTCCAGTCAGACAGTAAGACGCTGCAGAGAGTAAAAATTCAGTAGAACCTCCATCCTCCAATCTGGAAACAGTTACACACTTAATTAACTGGTCATTAGAAAGCCTGAAGACTCTTTTTTATAAAAACTGTTTTTAGTTTTGTCAGTTTTACTTTTCTGGCACCTTCTGGTGCTAACACAATGCAAAAGGGGACAGACATCAGCAATGATCTTAACTGAAAAGAAACGTTTTGAGAGCAAAGTTACAAGAAAAACATATCTGCCACAATGTTTTAAAAACTGTATGTATGAGAGGGTTTCACATGTATATGTGAGTGAGTAAATTTCCAGTTTTATGTGCATAAGATTTGTGGAGCATCATTACACCCCCGACCAGGTAAGAGTAGGCAGAGGGCCGGCCAGCACAGTGGGAAACGGCGCCCCCCCTGCTTGGCCTGGTCATAGAGGGGAAATACATCCCCAGTTTCATCCTCCATCAGCTGGATGTGTTTCCACCTATGCAGAACACAGCTGATCCAGGTTAACGATCACCAGGTTTGGTTAAATAAACTACCGGTCTCCTCCCTACTGTGTGGCTGGTTCCTGCAGGGAAAACTACTCTATGTCGGGCAGTAAGTGCTGCCCTACTGTGATGTCCTCTGTAGAACATTGTTTCTGGTAAACTAATCAGAATGTCCTCTTCACCTTATAGACATTATAGGAGCCTACGTGAAGTCGTACGTGGAAGTTTGAGTTTTTCTACTTTATAAACTGTTTAAGTAAACGCTCCGGCGTGTTAAACATGGCTGAGACCTGGGTGTCTTGCTTTGACTGCACACTTCAGATTTTGTGTGTGTTTCAGAATAATGTCCCTCACGGTACCTCATACTACAGGACCACTGCTACTGTCCAGTCGTTTCCTGTCTCTCTGAGTGGACATATACCTGGACAGAGATGGATTAAAAGACTTAAAATCAAAGCTCCTTTTGGTTTTAATTAAATATGTCACTATTACTTATATGGATGTATCATTAGAAACAGATATCTTAGTTGATAATATTTGTGTAAGAGTTGCTAATTGTGATTTTTTTCTTCATCAAGAAGCTCCTACATATAATAAAGAATAGATGGAAGATTTTTTTGATTTGTATTGTATGATTTTCTTTTTCTTAATCATTCCCCTGCAACTATACAATTTACTGTTGTAGTTGATGTTCACCAGAAAAGTTGGAGATCTTCGTGGCGACGAAAATGTGGCTATGAGGCTCTTTTTTTCCTCGCTCTCTCTCGATTCTCCGTGCTGTCACGGGTACAAAAAAGGCTGCTCCGAGGCCAACTTTTAAATGCATAAAAGTGTTTATTACAAATTAAAGGAAGCACACGATTTGTCCTGAGACAATGATAGGAAAGTCCTCAAACAAAGAAGACACTTTTATAGGTGATCAGACTGGGTCTGACTGGACAAGCCTTTCTACAACTGCACTTCGTTCAAAACATCCTTGACAGATTTACGTATAGGCTAGCTAACACATCTCTCTATTCTATACAAAGATGTTCTCTGTTTATACATTTCTTTCCAGTGCACGTACAGAGTTTTCATACACGAACATCATCCTATAACCATTCCAAATAAGGGTCTGGATCTATCTCTAAGTATCTTTGAACTTGTTGACTCTAACAACATGTTCAAAACTTATGATAAAGAGATAAAGACCATATCATCAGACACTACACTGTCAAGTTTGATTTATATTTGTGTGGAATCCACCTGGACTTGGAAGTTGGGCAGATAGATCTTAGGAATAAAATGTTCACCAAAGCCTTCAAAATGTGGATAAAAAGAAAAACTAAAAATGTGCTCTCGCCTGTGGTGATGAAATGGAGTATTCTTTCCTAACACCTCCCACCGCTGCACGCCTGTTCGTTCTCCTTTTCTATGTCACACTGATCCTCTTCCACTTTGTCCTAAAAAAGGTGTTGTTTACCAGGAAGAAACTGCTGCTGATATCCAGTGACCTTTTTCTTTGCTCTGCGGCCGTCAGGCGTCCTACTCGCACAATTCTTTTAAAACAGTCGTGTTTTTCTCAGAAACTGTCTGTTCTTTGCTTGTGAATTACGTTTTTGTCAGGTAAGACAAACATTTCAGCTTGAGTTTAAAAGGGTCCGATTCATAAACCTTCAAACACAATATTTCCTGGAGCAAAACTTCATGCTGGTAATTCTACTTTGAAAAATAAATGTCAGTTTTCAGAGATGAGGGATACATTCTGCTGCGTACCAGGCGCTTCACGTTTTTCAGCATCACTTGTGAGAGACATGTTGTTTTCCTTAATTTCTGAGTGCATAAATGAGCGTGAGATATAATTTTACACACAGCGGTATAATTGTGAGCAACCTCTCATTCCACTGAGATGTCAGCTCTCCGTTCTCAAGCAGATGTTCACCGCTTTTGTCTGATCGCGTTGGCAGTCATCCGTTTTTATGTTCGGAGGATCGGCTTTGTCTCTGGCAGGTATTATAATCAAAATACTTCCATCTGGGGAATCACAGCATGCTGTGTGCTAGTTAAGGATGGACAGCTGGAGAGTTTTCAAGATATAAAAGAAAAATATAATTTGGAAGAACATGAATTCTATAGATATGTACAACTTAGAGATTACTTCATGAAAGAGATCAGGATGGATGCCTCTGGAGAAATGAATGGTGGGATCCAAGTCATAATTGGCACATACAAAGAAACCAAAGTTAGAATTGTATCCGGGTTATACAAAAAAATTGATATTAAATACACACTCAACTAAATGTATAAAAAAGATGGAAATCAGAATTTCAGATAAAAATCAATTCAATTCAATTTTATTTGTATAGCGTCTGTTACAATGTCAATTGTCTGTAGGCGCTTTACAGAGACCCAGAGCATGACCCCCGAGCAAATATTAACTAAAATTATATTATAAATCAAACCGTAAAATACAGATTTATCTTGTGAATTAAACTACAATGTGTTTGACTGATGCTGCAAGCAGTTTGTTACGATTTAATTTCTAAGTTTTGTGCAAATCTGAGAGGCAAACACAAAGGGCTGCATCGTTGTGACCAGACGACTATGACTGTGATGCTTGGCTCTCCTCACTCTGTGGAACGTTCTGCCACCAAAACAGAGAATGCACTTACCGTTGGTGGTGTTGCTCAGATACGGCTGGAAGCAGAGATGGATTTTAAAAATAGCAAAGCACACAGTGCTCATAAAAAAAAAAAAAAAGGATAGAATTGTAAAAATTGGGACTGGAGTTAGAATATGTTCAGGGCCGTCTGTTGGTGAGCAATTTGTCACTCCCAGCGTGCACTGGGAACCAAATCATGGTGGCAGAGGTTGCAGAGGATGGAGACAAGCAGAGCTCCTAAAATTCCTCTCTGACTAAATTCAGCTTTTGTTTGTCGCTGTAATCCTTTTGTAATAGTGCACAACTGAGCTCCAGCGTAAAGTCCCAGAGGCTCCGGTGAAACCTGGACACAAAGCAGAGATGCTCAGGATGAATTTTCAGCAAAAGTTCCCACACTTGTTTCTTTTTCAGACATTTTAAAGCTATTTCAGTGTTTGTTTGTTGCCTTTAGGAAGTAATACTTCAATACTGTCATTTTTTCAAGTATGAAAGCGATCTAATGAGATGTTCCATCCAGCTAAAGAGCCTGACACGATTCTGGAAGTAGAAACATTTACTGAGTCAATCTCCTTTGACCCCCATATTAAGATGTCCACATTTACAGCAGAAATAAGCACATTTACAGTGTAGTGCAAAAACTGTTTCGGTTTACTGACAGCTGTCTGTTGTCATTTTAGCTTCTCAGCGCTTCTGGTGAGCTTGACATCTGAGCAGTGAATAAAGACCTAACAAAGCACTTAAAAAAAAAAAAAAAGATACAAAACAGACTGGATGGCTTCAAGGACAAAGCCTAGCTAAGCAGCGTGCAGTGGCTACCTTAGCATGTGGCCAGGAACAGCCAGCTCCTCCAGGTTGTCCTGGACCCTGAACTGATGAACTTCGCCCAGATTTCCTTTGTGACTGGGCTCTGCATCGGCTAGACGAGGGTTGTTTAGAGCTCGAGCTCGACTTGCTTCAGCTGCAGCTGTAATCATTTAAAATGTTCCAGTAAAAACATCAGAAATGAGGATGGATTAACAGATTTGATAATAATGGCTGTGAGGTCATGCTAGTTTGCATCATAGCTCAGCATGAGCTAAGCTAAGCTAAAGTAGCTGACTTGCGGTGACTGTGGTTTGGAGGGTGTTTTTGCTAACCAGCTGTGAGGCTCGTTTGCTTTGCCCATTTGCCCATTTTTGAATTAACTGATGTCGGACAGAATCATTTCCTGCCAGTATGGTGCCATCCAGAGGAAAATAAGGAACTAGGCTTCAAACTGAGTCTTTAGAAAAACCAATGGGTAACATCACAGGGGGTTTGTCCAGGTTTTTTATACAGTCTATAACCCAATAATACCATTCAACATACCTGTAAAGCACAAGGTATCCGTCCCTGTAAATAAAATAAATAAAACTGTCACTTCCGAGCAACAGTAATTTCAGTCTGACTTGATCCTAAGTAGGAGCGCCCCCCTAATAAATATTTATGAGTTAATCTGACATAATGACACTGCAGATGATGAAAGCCTAATAAGCTGTCAAAAAAATACACCTCATCAATGTCAGTGTGCGCAACCTTGTGTGGCATACGGAAAAATCCGGGTAATAACCCCGGTGGCCTTCCCGTGGGTTAGCTGTCAACACCACCGCGGAGAGTGGAACTGGATGTCAGAGGAAGGACACAGAACAGAGGAGACTATCAGAGGAAGCAGAAAAAAATAAGAATAAAAACAGATCTTATGCTTCCTCTCCAGGCAGAAACTTTTGTGAATCAGGAGAATAAAAAAGGGAGAAGTGGGAGACGGAGGGCTGAATAAATAGATGCTATCTTTACTGAGGGATCCATGGCAACGTTTCCAGTTCAGACCTTTTAAAATCTCTTCAAATAGAAAGGCAACAGATGGTTCAGATAGTACAAATATTAGACAGGAGGAGGAAGCAGTGTTATTTCTGAATTTCTGTCAATGGTGTACGTCACCGCCTTCATCACAGCTACTGTTGTCTGGGCAGACTAGTGTTTGGATAATTCTCAGTCAGTCCTCCTACCCGCCAGATTCACAGGTTTACTTCTGTGAATCAATAAATCACAAAAAAAAAAAAAAAACAATATCAGTGTTTCCATTTTTGTGCTGGTTTCGATGTGTAATTTTTCTGAGACACTTACAAATTGAGCGTCCAAACATGTGCTCTCAAACACAGTAAATGTTATTTTTTTCATAGCATATCCCCCTCAGATTAGATTTTTCATTCATGCCAAAGCGACTACTTTTAAATCAGTTTGTCTGGAGAGATCTTTACTTAAGTCGCCGACACTACTTTCAGGTCACGGGGCTTTAACGGTTCACTTATGCAAAACGGGTAACAGTGAGTGAATTCAGCCCATTATCTGCATCGTGACCTTCCATCCATCCATCCATCCATTATCTATACCCGCTTCATCCTATGCAGGGTCACGGGCATCTGCTGGAGCCTATTCCTGCTCTCTTTGCGTGAAAGGCGGGGGTCCACCCTGGACAGGTCGCCAGTCCTTCCCAGTGCATCGTGACCTGACAGGGAAAATAAAAAAAGTGTTTGGTTAGTTATACAAAGTGAAGCTGTTTGAATTAGTCATTGAAATTCAGGACGTGTTGCACAGGCCAAAGTGATCTGACCTTTACAAAGTATTTAGAGCCAAATCTATAGAGGTGATAACTGTGTGCACGGCTGTAATGTAACGCATGCACTGCAGCGCTGACATTTTCTGGAAATGTGACGATGTAATTTTCTCGTTCCAGAGTTTCTGGGTAATACAAATCTGACGTGGAGCATCACTTTTTCTTCTCAGACCGACAAGCCTTTTAAACCAGATATGTGTTTTGCATATTGGTATGTATGTGTATGTATGTGTATGTATATAGATCGGTGTGTATACATTGGGTATAAATTTTGTTTATTTAATATTTCTTCTTTTTTGGGGGGAATATGTCCATTTAATATTTAGATTTATTTACAAGAGGTTTTATATGTTTTGGTTATGCACATGTGTCAGTGTATATTGATTTATGCATTATTATATATTTTATTTTATAAATACAGTCATGGAAAAAATTATTAGACCACCCTTGTTTTCTTCAGTTTCTTGTTCATTTTAATGCCTGGTACAACTAAAGGTACATTTGTTTGGAAAAACATAACGATAACCACAAAGATTGCTCATAAGAGTTTTATTTAAGAGCTGATATCTTACCATTTTCCATGGTTTTCTTGATTATAACCTAAATCACTTCAGTTTTTACATCAATAGCTATGGCATTGTACTGCCAAAAACACTGCTTTTATGCATTCAGTGTTTTCTTTTCTGTCTGTTTTAGTCACATGATGACGTGTAGTGGTACCAGGTATTAAAATGAACAAGAAAGTGAAGAAAAAATGGTGGTCTAATAATTTTTTCCATGACTGTATATTTATTATCAGATACATAGATTCATGATAGTGTTAAAATTGTCTATGCTTTAAAAGATTGTTTTGAAATGTCTGGAATGAATCAATAAAATTAATGAAATGAAATGAAAAGCGAAAGTCAGCTCATGATAACCCGACAAATGAGCAACAAAAAATATTCAATTTAAAACCCGTGGGTGTATTTACATGTATGGAAGTCATTGCATATCACGATGAAAATATTTTTTGCGTCCGCAAAATGGACGGTACTTTGTATTACCCAAATATCTGGATCCAAACTAATCTTTGGGTGTTTCACCGCCGCTTCGAGAGGTGGCGTTGGTTGAGGAGGGGCAGGGAGCTGATAGTTAAGGTTGGATTTCAGAGATGGAAAATCCAAGAAAGCGATGCTCTTCTCATGTTTGGGGAGATTTCATTTTAGAGTCAAGGCGAGGTGTATGATTTGCAGGAGGCAACTTGCTTATGTAGTAATACATTTGAGAACATGTGCACCCTGACGATTTAGACGCTGCAGAGGCGCCACTTTTCTCCTGAACCTGAATCTTTGTCATTTTGCATCCATCGCACAAAAGTTAGTCTGCCCTCTTGGAACATTAGTGGTCTGCCACCATGTAGCTAACACTACCAGTCTGTCAAGAAACACCATCAAAATTTGAAAATGAAGATGTTTTTAAAAAGGAAAAAAAAAAAGGCAGGTTAAGAAGCTGGAAGATGGATTGGTGGACATGATCATAAAGGATCTCCAGCCCTTTACCATCCCCAGCTACATCCTGCCTTCGAGACGGGCAATGAAGGAGATGATCAATGACGAATGCAACAGCAGATCTGTAGTCATTCATGAATATTGTTGGCTAGCTTGGAGTCACATGCCACTACATCACCCCTAAAGCTGAGATGGATACAGTTGTCTTGGGTTTCACTTGGTTTTGCCAACCTCAAATGGCTCAGAATATAAGAAGGACCGAGAATATTCTCATGGCTGGGTGGGAATCAGCTCAGAAGGTACAATGCTTAGTGACGGACAATGCTCCAGACATGGTGCTAAGTGCCCAGCAACTAAACCTCCACCATGTGCCACACTTTGCAAACACTCTTAACCTCATTGTGAAGAGAACTCAAGACCCAACACCTGTCTTGTCCGACATCTGTCACAAGGCCAGAAGAATAGTTGGGTTGTCCTGGTCAAGCTGCAAAGCCAAAGTCAAGCTCGTGGAGATTCATGGTTTAAAGGATGGACAGTCACTGAAACTCACACAAGAGGTGGAGACAGGCTGGAACAGCACACACGACACGCTACACCGTCTTCATGATGAACGGGAGCCAGTGGGTGCTGCTTTTTACCAGTTTAAAAATCGACACAGTGCCCCTGTGAAGTGAGGAATATGAGATCATCAATGAATGCTTGGAGCTTCTACATCCATTCAAGCTTGCAACCAAGGAGCTCTCAGAGGACCTGAGGTTGTCTGCATCAAAACTGACTGATCCCACTGTACGGAAAGATGCTTAGCTGCCCATGGGACAGTCGGTCACAGTGACCTAATCCTTTCAACCTCATGTAGAGCTAAAAGAGGCTTCAAAAGCACTCTTCAGAGAACGTATGGTGACGTCAAAGGGAGCTTCTTCAATTCTTTTCATACTGTCTGGGACCAGGCATTGTGGTGATTTAAACAGAGAGAAAAAATAGAAAAAAAAGGACAAATACCTACTTGTGAATCAATCACACATGCCTTTTTAAGTTTTAGATCTCAACACATATAACCAGACAGTCAAATTACATGTAGGAGCAAATCTTTTAAAGAGAAAAGGGGTTATTGTCTGTTAAAGCAGACCAATTTTGCCCGACGTTGACAGATTTGATGTGTGTTGCTTTTTAACAAAGAGGACATCGCTGATAGAAGTAGATGCTGCTTGCTTTCATTCTTCAGTTCTTTGCAGTAATGTCCATGCAGAATAATAGAATAGGTATTTTAGTCCATTCTGCAACACGAGCACCACTTTGTTTAAAATGCTTAGCACTTTTCTGTAACATGAAAAGTGGTTAGCACTTTTCTTGTCACAGAAAATGGACTCCAGTTTCAGACTTCTCACAGCCGCCAATCATGGTTGCAGGGGCGAGGAGATGTGTGCCGTCCATTTCTGAAGAAATGCTTTTCTTTTTGACTCGGTGGTGGCGGGGGGGAGGCATGACCGCAATTACAGAAAATCTTCATCTGCTCACAAATCTCAAATGTCTCCATTTTGAGGCAGACAGAAATGCACAGCAACAGAAAAACAACTGGCTGTTTGGATCCTGCAGTTCTTATACTCTCCTGACGCCGTAAATGTGCTTGTAATACGAGCAATATGACGTGAGCTCGGACAGCTAATGGGCACTTTAGTTCAGAGAAAATGCTGGAAACCAGTATTTTCCTAATGCATAGAATTTGTTTGCCGTTTTTACCTCCTGCCTCAGAAGAGCAACGATCGTCACAGAGAAGGAAAGAGAAATCAAGATTAGTTTGTTCCCTATTCAGCCTTCACGTAGCTTTACATCACAATGGATACTTAGCAGTCATGGTGTATTTCAGTTTATCTAACAGGTCTAAAATCTTTGATCAAAAAGCCTGGAAAAGATCAGACTGCTCATTTATAAAACTGTGCGTAGGATCCTGACTTAAAGTTTCCATGTGCACAAAAGCTAGAAATGATGTGAGTCAAAAAGAAAAAAATTCTTATTTATAAAACTGTACGCACACACACCTTCAAGTAACCTTCCCTTGATAAATCCCAGCCCACCAGGAAGTTTGCACAGGTAGATTCTGCTCAAATCTACACACCCAGATTCTACCATAAATGGTCAATGCAAAGTAAATGCTTTTGCATTGATTGATGATTGAGTCATGTGTTGAGCCACGTTTGAGTCACAAATAACTTGTAAACTGATCATATGCACATCTTTACATTCACATAGACAAATTTATTTTAGCACAGAGCCCTTATAACAATGTGAGTATAGTCAGTTGATCCGATTACGAGTAGGAAACCTGACACTGATGCAAGCTGCCTTTTATTGTTGCCCTGTTCTCCTACACTGTCAGGAAACTTGATGCATCAACTAGTCATGTTAATACCACCAAGACTGGCGGGCAACAGCTGTCCCTGTATATCAAACCTGAAAGGGGACAATTTAACATTATATATTTTTAATTATATCAAACACGTAGCTGTTGGCTAATTCCCACTGGAAAGAGCTGGACACCAGAAACGGGTCAACACCTGTGCATGAACCAGGACAACGGGTCACTCTGTTTAACGCTGGTCCCAGTTCAGCACTTAGATCCAAGAGCACCGCTGTAGGGCGCTAAGTCTGCATATTAGCCAGCCATCATCATGGAGCAGGAAATCTTTGTGGCCTTTGTGCCCTAAAACCTCTGCATCCTCATTCTTGAAGACTGTAAATCTGCAAAAAAGAAAAAAGAAACTTGTCATGCCTCACCTATAGAACAATGTAGCAAAAATAATTTTGATCAGACAATCAGTTTAAAAGTTATGGGATAACTAAATTTCCGGGTGTTTAGTTTTTTTGGCCTGCATCGTGTAAGGTAATGTTCACAAACTTAAAACTTGATACTGACAATCAGTATGACATTCTTTGTTTCTCTTTCAAATTTGATAAAAGTCCACAGCTTCTGTTATTTGTAAAACCTGAAGGAAACTGTGATTTGTCAAACTGTCTCAAAGTTATGGGCCAACGACAAATAAAAGCCAATATTTTCTTATTTAGGTCCAAATTTCAAGACATTTAATTCACTGAACGGTATCACAAATTTAGAAAGAATTCCTTCATTCAGGCATTGTTGAAGCCATTTAGCTGTTGGCTGCAAAGGACCCCAATGATTGCAGCTTGTGACTATTAGTAACTTTGGTTTACTGCCAGTATTGTTTCAGGATTTCAGTTGGTTTGGATTTTTCCTGTATTCTTTGCTTTAAAGTCCAATATGAGGCATTTAGAGAGAGAGTTTGGCCAAAATTAATACAATGTATTCTAACACCCAGTCCCCAGACTAGCTAATGAATTTTAAAATGGAATTTCTAGGGCTTGATGGCCATAAGATTTTCAATATGTGATGATCCATTATGAGAACCGAGGCCGTGGCTGATGAGTTTAAAAATTATCCAGCAACTGTGCACTTTCAGGATCTGGTATGATTATAGATTATAGATTATTCAGTAAGCTGGTTGAGATATTTACCGTTGTATGAAAGCTGCTTTATAATTCAGTGCAAGGAAATCTCTGTTATCAGCCATAAGACCTTCTTTGATTTTCTATATATATCTACTTTTGATACTCTCACCTGGATCTCCATCATTGTCTCCATGGAGACGTTGAGGAAATACCTGCCACCAAAAGGGAGGTGTGACTGGAAGAAGTGTGTTAAACCTGGCTGTTTCACACAGGGGTGTCTTGTCTGGGCATGTAAACCATGAAATTACAAGAGAAAAATAAATTAATGAAACATCACAATCTACAACTGAGCAAACAGCCGAATGATCCTTTTGTAACTGGTACAAAAAAAAATATGTAGCCGAGATATTCACTCTATAAACCAACAAGAACATGCAGTCATGAATCAAACAGAGAGGAAAGATGGTTTTAATGGACTAAATCTAGTGCAGAGTAATAAAAAAACAGGATGTTGCAGCAAATTCCAGGACAGATGAAACACGGCATAGGACGTGTGTCTTTATGTGCGTACTGAGCACTGATTTGCACAATAACTTTCATCATATGAATGTGCCTCGGGAAAAAAAATTCAGTCTTGTTTTCCAGTGTTGATGAGATTGTAGATGGAGACTTGGAGAAAACTAGCTTGGAAGAGTTTCTTCTCTTCATGGAAACTAACTTTCTTTGCGTGTTGTGTTTTTAATATAAACATGAGGGTTGAACTGTTGAAGGACCTTCTCTTTATAAATATGTACTGTTCGAATCTGTTGCCCTTCATAAGCATGCTGAGTTCATATTTGATTTTGTTATGCATCAACAATATTTCCGCTTTTCTATCATTTTGTTTTCTTGTCTGCTTCTTGTCCCCCTCTCTCTTCTTAGAAAATATCTTTTTGACCCTCAAATTACAGTGCATTTTTCTTCAAAAAGACTGGTTTAAAAAAAAAAACATTTTTAAACTAAATTTGCTATATAGCATTTAACATTTAAGTGCTTTTATACATGTCTTGTATGAAACCAAACCACATAATGTGAAGAAATGTGGTTTTAGAGAAAAGCTCTTTGACTGAGGGATTGTCAGACAGTGGAGTGTTTCACCTTTTAGTGATCCCTAATAAGAAAATAAGAGTCATCTAGTCTGAACAGCCCAGCAATCTGCCAACTATGAAAGTCACATAGTCTGACAGCAGTTTTTGTCAGTGCTTTGGTCAAATTAACCATCGTAATTGTTCTACTTGAATGCAGACGCTTTTTTCTGAATATTTTCTGAAACATTGAATGTTGCTATATATCTAATTTATGGCATTAACATAGACCTTTAAGTGTCGAAAATGGCATCTCTCTGTGGGGAACGTATCCCACAATGAGAAGAACTTGCACAAAAATCAAATAGTATTTTGGTTTTGTGCCAATTTTACAACGTACCACAAGATGGCGCTAAAGATGGTTCATTTGGATGATTCACATTTGAAGTAGAAGTAGATAAAACACACGGAAGAGACTATGGAAAGATTGTCATCGGGGTTAGTAACTGTACGCTGTGCATGATCCATTAATTATCACTTATCTGAGTCTGGGTCACTGGAGCAGCAGCAGCTAATGCGGCGACACCCAGACTTCTCTCTCTCCAGCTACCTCCCTTAGTCCCTCCAGGGGATACTGTTGTATTCACGCCTCAGCTGAGAGATGCATCTCCAGCATGTCCCGGATCTGCCCTGGGGAGGTGTCCAAGAGTCATCCTAACCAGACGCCCGAAACACCTCAACCGACTCCCGTCAATGTCGAGTAGCAGCGACTCCACTTCGAGTTTCCTCCCATGTGGCAGAACTTCTTACTCCATCTCTAAGGAGCACTTCAGTTAACCTGCGCAGCAAACTTGTTTTTTGATTTTTATTTTTTCAGTCATTGCTTCCAGTTAGTCAGCAGAGATGAGGACCACAACAGAGTTGGCATTACTCGAGACTCCACACCGATGTCTGTCCCCCACCTTAATCATAATCATCCCCCATTCATAAACAAGATCCTGAGATAATTGAATTCTTCCGCTTGAGGCAACACCTCACTTCCAGCCTTCCACCGTTTTCCGACAGAGAATCACGGTCTCGGACTTGGAGGTGCATCGTCTTGTTGGGTGGTCAGTCTTCCAGCGTCCATCCATTATACTGGAGTCTGTTGCTTCGCCATTAAGGGCTCACCTATCAAAACCAAGTAGCTGATGATGTCCAATCATACAGTCATGGAAAATATTATTAGACCACCCTTGTTTTCTTCAGTTTCTTGTTCATTTTAATGCCTGGTACAACTAAAGGTACATTTGTTTGGACAAACATAACGATAACCACAAAGATTGCTCATAAGAGTTTTATTTAAGAGCTGATATCTTACCATTTTCCATGGTTTTCTTGATTATAACCTAAATCACTAAGTTTTTACATCAATAGCTATGGCGTTGTACTGCCAAAAACACTGCTTTTATGCATTCAGTGTTTTCTTTTCTGTCTGTTTTAGTCACATGATGACGTTTAGTGGTACCAGGTATTAAAATGAATAATAATAATTTTTTCCATGACTGTATGTACAGATGTACTCCATGCAGGAACACGTTCCTCATGCTTTAATAATTTTTTTTTTTTTTTTTTTTGTCCCCAGAGCCATTATTTCTCTCAGCAGAACATTTGCAACTGTTTGGATCATTCGTGACTTTTTCCTGCAAAGAGCACGGCCTTTTTCTGCCCAATTTCACCGCATTATCATTTGCTTTAATTGGCCGGCTCCTTCACATAAATGTCTTTGTTTCGGCTGACATATGGTGATAATTGGTAATCGAGCCTAATTCTGCCGCACCTTTTTAAAATCCCGTTTGCAGCTCTAATGAAGTTACTCGGAGCGCAGGCTCTTTGCTCACTGTGATTAGATTTTTCTGCCTCCCATCTGGTTGTTTGCTTTGCAGCAGTGCATCACTGAAACGTTGCTGGTTTTTATCCGTAGGTTCGCAGATATATTACACGTGACAGCTGGGATTTCTCCCCTTTCAACAGTTTTTAATCAAATTTCTTATAGGTTTTTTTACAGTAGAGGATGTACATTAGAGGCAGAGAAGCGTTTTCTGGTGAGTCATCTCTGCGTTCTTCAGCGTCAGCCTCATCCTCTCTTTCAGTTCTACATCATCGCCCGACAAAATAGGCTCATTTTTCATTCCCACCCCTACATCACTCCTCTTTCTAACTGTCTTCTTCCCGTCCTCCCATTTATTGTCTGCCTGATCCCTCAAAAACTCATTAGCTCGTTTCTCACACACACACTGACCACTGGTTCGTCTGCCCAAGATAAATGCTTTTGAAAGGGTTTAGAATGATTCAGCACCTTCCCCCCCCCTCGGAGGTCCTTCATTGTGCATGCCAGTGCTTGTGTGGCCAGATGGCCAGTTTCTGAGTCACAGGGATGGCACAAGGGCAACAGCCTGACATGAAAACAGCAGACTGCCTTGTTTTTTTTCTGCAGACGGTGAGGTCAGGAAGAACATGAGCCCGAGATGATTAAAGCGACCATTGAGGATTGAAATAAAGTCACACAGAAAAGACACATTTACAAAGACCAAGTATACGAATCTGAAAATACCAGAAAAGACTGGGTTTTTCTGAAGTTTATGACATTTGACATTTGTTTTTGACTCACGGCACCATTCATGTTGAGGGGTTTTACTGCTGTTTCTCCTGCGATTTGCACATTTTCCGCCCAAAGCAGAGTGTGAGGAGGTCAAATATCTGGAGACGGCTGCACCTGAGGGGACATGTCTCGTTGGGGTTGGGAACACCTCACTAAGTGCCTCCAGCAGGGCACTCAGTTGGTCTGAAATGTGGTTTGAGGCTCTGAATTTTAAGGGAGCAGCAAAATTTTATCCTCAATGCAACTGACAAGGAGCCAGTGCAAAGTCAAGCAGGGGCTGATGCTTTTGAAGTCCCGGTAATGAACATAGCTGCAGCATTTTGATGCAACCGCAGACCTCAGAGGGAGTCCTGACTGACACCCGAGCACGGTGCATCATCGTAGTCAAGGTGAGAATAGATAAGTGCATCAGATTTTACTAGTCAGGAGTTTGTCATGTTTGAAGTCGGAGCCTTGATGCAGAGCAACGCTGGCAGGTGGATATGAAACTGAAGTCTTTTTAATAAAACTGACAAGAACACAACTACAGAACTGCAGAGCAGGAAATTCCAAAACAGATTAAAGAGAAAAAAATATCTTACAAAAACAAAAAACTGATAAAGATGACACTGAGGATCTGGCAGAGAGCAAAGATGAAGCAGGAAATAAACAGGAATGGCATGACTGATTGCTAACAAGTGTGTGCTGCGAACAAAACAGTTGTCAGATCAAGAGAATTGAAAATAAGTGTGGAGCAGGTAATCACAAAAACAACCACCAGAAAACACACAAGGAAAGAAATACTTTCAAAATATCACATGAATGAAGTCAACTCAGACACAAGACACAGCAAAAAACCAAATTACAAACAAACACAACCAAAACCAGAGACCATAACACATTTGAAAGAAATTACCTGTTTGAATTTTTAAGCTGGAAAGAACAATACTGAAATGTGAGAGAAAAAAAAATTAAAAAATATTAACCAACGGGACTGAAAGGAAGGAGAATTAGATAGACCAGTGGTGCGCAAACTGTGGTACGCGTACCACTGGTGGTACGCGAGCACTCTCTGGTGGTACATGGGGGGACGTCAGGACTTGTCAATGCATGACAATGCATTATAAATACAACGTTTCAAATGACATTCAGGTAACAATAAATAACCACAATAAGGAATAAACATATCTCCTGTGTGTTTAAAGCTAATTGAGAAGGCATATATGGCTATATTTTAAAAATTGGTCATCATGGTGGTACTCGGAGCGCTCAATAGTTTCTCAGGTGGTACGCAGCATTAAAAGGTTGAGAACCGCTGAGATAGACTAAGAATTACTTCTGGCTTCAGATTGGTGCATTTAAGATTTTGGGCCATCGAGGATTTAATGTTACAAAGACGAACTTTTGAATGAACTATACTTCTGAGGTGTCAACATTTTATCGGCTTTATAAGTGTCATGAGGATAAAAGCAGAAATGTACATTGTGGTTTCTGTTGAGCTGGTCAAGATAAACAGAGAATGCAAATGAGACCGAGGAACGAGTCCTGGGACACAGCTCAACTCACCTGAGTCTCTGAGGAAGTTGGGGTTACTCAGAGTGGGAGAAAATATTCTATTGCAGAGATATGAGCATCATAAACGAGGCCCCTGCTTCAGAAGCAAAGCGGTGCCTGCTTGACTGGATTCGTGAGATTACGAGTCTACTCCAAAGTCTCAAGATCGCATGAGAGTGATGCAGTGATATGCTTCTTCTAAAGATGTATTTCTTTTCATGTTTTTGTCCTTTCTGCTTTTATCTTCATATGAAAGGATGGATAGTGTCACTCAAAGTGTTAAAAATATGCTGATACACTGCTTGTTGTGACAAAACTATGTGGATTGATCGTTGTCCCAGTGATTCTTTATCTTGATTGTAGTGGTCACTTGTCAAATACCTACATTTGAAAATAAAACTTGACTATGGCCGGAGAGGAATATTTTGATGCACTAAAGTTGCAAAAGGCACATATCAATACAGTCCAAGAGGCTGCATCTATTAATCATACAGCTCCTTGAACTCTGTGTTAGCTCAGTGTTGGTTCCCCAGAGACTGAAGTCCATACTTAAATCAAAGCCCCAAATCATCTGATCCAAGGCTCTTGGACCTGTTTTTATTTAGTGGACCGCAACACAGTTGGCTACTTGGACAATCACCCAGAGGTTTTTTTTGAAGAGTGCTTTGAGGCCTGTTTTTTCCTATCACTGCAGAGCTAAAACGAGGACCAGCAGCACTCAGCTGCGATAGATTGACCCGCTCAGTTTAGGTTCTGATTGAAAGAGTCCTGAAATGAGCCACAGCGGCTCCCAGCTCCTTCAGGGAAACCAAGCTGGCAGAGGACAAACGTCCGTAGCTTTAAACGCTGTTTTGGTCGCGACATCATTAATGACCGCGTAGTTTAGCTGACCCGCGGTTAGCGCAAGCTGCTTCCTTCAGCTTCTTGGACCCTTCCAGACCAACCACACCTATTCCCAGCTAGTTAGCCAGTTAGTACAATCGACAAGTATTTTCTTTAAACATGATTGGTTCTGTTTGGCCTATATTTAAAGGTCAGAAGCTTCAGGTTTGAATGCTAGCTCTTGGCCTTGAGACGCATTTCTTTCTGTTTGACCAGGAACGATAAAAAAATGGCAAGTGGAGCCAAAGAAAGAGAAGCATCCACCTGAATTCTTACACAAGATAGAGTACACACACCCTCTACGTGTATTTTCACCGTACCGGCGTTCATGGCAGCAGTAAAAGCTGTAAAAAGAGTAAAAAAAAAAAAAAAAAGTAAATATATTGAGGAAAAAAAACAGCGTCTAGACTAAATGCTTTCTCTCCCTATAAGCATGCACAAGAGCCTGGCTTGACCACATCAAATGTTACATAATTTATCACAGTAATTCCACATTAGCCGTTTTAACGAGTACAAATGGCTTCCGGCCCTCCTTTCTGCATATGTTGCAATTAATAAAAATTAAGGCCAATGCAGTGAGCCAGTACAGCGAGAAAATTATTACAACTCTTCTTTTCAATGCTCAAGCTATTGAGCGTCAGTGGCCCGTGAAATTGATCCATTAAATATAATTAATCCATGACTCTCGGGAGGAGAGGTTAGTTATTTCATGGTGCCGTGTGTCTAGTTTCTCCTAATGAATCAGTTTCTGATGACTCTGCAGAAATTTTTCTTATATCTTATTTTATATCTCTTATATCAAAGAGATTGATGAGGAAAACTGCACATTTATTAGTTGAAATTTGAATTTACCACTTGGAAAGCATTAACAGAAGTTCAGAAAAAAAATTCAAATGAACTTTTCTAGAATTAAAGGGGCTACATATGGTGGTCAAAAGTAGTCAATACCAATTGTTTTCACCACGTTTCTCTGAAACTCCCAGGGGTGCTGACTAATTGTCAGGGAACCAGCAGCAGTACTCTCATCCTCCAGCAGAGGATGCCCAGATGTTCCTGCCCGGCAACATCTGATCAGAAGCATCCTCCCGCCGGTTCCTGATCAGTCGGTGCCAGCAAGGGCTCAGACTTGCTGATATCTTTCCTCCTTGGCATTGTGTTAACTCACACCTGAATACTCCAGACTGGCAACTGCAAAAACACTTTTTTTTTTTTTAAATAACTGGAACATTTATGAATGTGTTTTATTTTTCAACCCTGCATACTGATACATCCAGTATAGTATTTCTATTTACAGACACTGAAGTAAAGGTCTTCACGGGTCCACTTTCATGGACCCGAACCCAAAGGGACCCATGAAAATTTGACCCGAAACCGACCCGACCTGAGCTATTATCATAAGTCCAGGTTCCGAACCCGAATGGACCCACAATATTTGGACCCGGAACCGACCAGACCCAAGTCTTTAGTTTCTGACCACGAACCGAATCGAGATACTCGAATAGAACCGAGACGATACAGCCCATAGTTGTTCATTTTGAAAGTTGATTAGCGTTGAATAGAACTTGATTTTCTTACCTAAACATTGTCTTCTTCTACCCGGTTCAGTTGCTACATAGGCTACGTGATGTAAACAACAATAAATCCACGTTGTTATTTTCTTTGTGGATACATATGCTATTTGTAGCAACTGCTAACACTAATAGCCTACAGCGGTCAGGACGTGTCGTGAACATATTCTCTTATCCAACATTATCATGTTAGCGATCTGTCGGACTTACCGCTAATAACACACTACAGCAACATGATTGTTTTATGACAAACACACTACGCCAGTGAATAATCATTTAACTGCCTCGAGACCTGACATTGGCTAAATCAAACTATGTTTGTTTGTTTGCTTTTGCTTGACCTGCCACCTGACATTTCTCAGCCAATTGGATGGAAGGGGGCGGGGACGGGGGGCTGAGTGACAGCTGCCACCGCCAATATCTTTACCTCTCCCGGGTAAACGCGGACCCAGCCTGTCAAAGAGCACCGACCGGACCCGAGACTAACTGTACCGATTCCGACCCGAACCCGGAGTCACGTCTTGTGAATGGACCCGAGACCCGAATCGGGTCGGAACCTCTGGTTTTAGGGTTGTCGGGTTGTTCATAAGACCTCTAGACTGAAGAATCTCTACTTTTTACTCCAGATTATGTCCAAGTTCATTCTCAACTTTGCATGTCTAAAACTGAAGCATTAACACGTATTTAGATCGCCAGCATCAAATTCTCAGACCCAGTTGACCAATTTTCCACTAAGTTGAGTCGATGACAGCCCCAGGTAAATTGTATGAAATTATGCTCTCAAAAATGTGCTTGCCAGGTGCTTCTTTATGTTGGTCATGGCTCTCATTTTCTGCTAAATGTATTCTCTGTCAGTGATGGATGATGATGGAGTGAAATGAGATTTTTTTTCCATCATCCTGCCGTGATATCCAGGGGAATCAGCGGGGGGGGGCTTCTCTATGAGCAGCATGCCTGCTGTAAACGCCCTCGTCCTGGCTGCTACACATCAGTTACGTCCCTTCAAAATCCTTCTTTCCCTCCATTTCGGTGTGTGTCAAGGTCACTCAGCCCTTCCTAAATATTCGACAACGCTGACGTTTATTTTTTTCCTCCCTTTATGTGTCTTCATATCATTTTATGATATCAGTTAGTCAATCAGGGTCTAAGTGCACTAGAAAAATAAAACTACGTGTTAACATACAAAGACTGGAGCAGTCAAGAAAGAGAGTTGATAAACATATTTACGTCCAAATGTTACATAACGTATAATGACTCAAAAATCCGTATTATCCTGAAACTCATTCATAGCACATGTTGGTGACAAATGGCATATTCATCAATTCAAAATGTTCTGTGTTGGAAGCTTAAACTGGGAACTAGCTTATTTTGCCATCAACTCCTGAGTTAGGTAAGGGTGTAAATATTTTTTCTTCTCTGTGCATCCAATAACCCAGTCTGACAAAGGCCCCGCCAGCCGAGATGAGTATTTTCTTAAAGTGGAGTGTATCACCAAGCTTGAGGAATGTGATAAACTTCCAAACGGCTCCAAAATGCTCTTATTTACGTGTTGTGATTTGTACGTTGCAGGGTGGCTGGACTCTTCTTTAGAGACGAGCTGAGACGTTCAGTTATCACGGAGAGGAGCCAGTTGAGGTGGTTCGGATCCTCAGTGCTCTGCCATGTTACTAAACTACAGTGATACCTTATTTTTCGCGGTTAATGGGGACCGGCGCCCCCCCACAACAATCAAAATCCGCTATCCTGGAGCCGGAGCCCCCCGAGCCTCAATAATGTGTTTAAAATGTTTAAAAACCCCAAAAAAGTAGGGAGGCACTACAGCGAAACAAGACAAAGGCTCAACTGTGGTCTTTCTGTTACCTTCACAGCCTCTGGTCTCTGAACCGTAGTAAAGAAAACCACTGGTATTGTGCTATTTTTGGCTCGTAATTAGCGGCTAACACGCTAACAACAACAAAACAAAAAGTCCGGTTTTCTCTGCATGGAACGAGCACTTTATTCTGGCACTGCAGGGACTTGTAACATCACACAGGTTGTATTGTTGGGCTCCTGTCGATTAACAGAGAATGTTAAACCGGGACGAGACCTCCATGACAGACTCGAGACTTGTTGGTGAGGATCTCTCGGCTGGCCTGGTAACACCTTGGTGTTCCCTCGGAGGAGCTGGAGGGAGGGAGGTCTGGGCCTCTTGGGCTGAATTTAGATAAGCAGAAGGTCATGGATGGATAGATGGATTTGTATATTTACTTTGTGTAGCAATAAACGTGTAAAATGAGACACAGTAATCTTATCATCAAATACATACCACTGGATGTTGCAACTTTTGTTTACAACTGAGAAAATTCTCCATTGAGCATTGTAAGACATTTGAGTTTAATTTGCATCATGTTTTTTGTTTTGTTTGTTTGTTTTTGATGAATTTTAAATATTCCATGAAGGTGGTGAAATTAAATGAGTGTAAATTTGTCTTTCCAGTCCTCGGCTTCAGATACTTCAGTTGCTCTGAAGATGTAAGGTTTACGCAGTATCATGCAAATTGCAAATTGCACATTTAAATAAAGAGCACATGAAAATATAGAATTAAAAACTATGTACCGCATGAATGCATGTATTGAATGAATTCTGAGATGTGTGTGGCTATACTCAGCTGACACTGAGCTAACACCTAAATAAATAAAATTAAATGAGCCCATAGTTCCTTTTATGTATTTGCCTGTAAGATTTTTTCCTCATTTTTAGCAACAGTAAATTAACAGTTGGACCCTCATTAGTTCATCATTAGTTCCAATGAAGTAAAAGCAAACTTGGTGGCCCTTTTTCCATCCATCCACCCATTAACTAGCATGTATCTGGGCAGCTATTATTCTGGAACTATTACCCCCTTGAAAACCAAATCAGATCCAGAGGAACAAGAATAATTCTTTGTATCAAAGAGGAAAATAAATAAGATGACCCGCCAGACTTATGACACTCAACATCCCCTCTCCAAATACAGAAGGTCAAGCAATGATAATAATAATAATAATAATAATAATAATAATAATAATAATAATAATAATAATAATGTAACATTTCCCTTTTGCTGCTGTTGGAGGTCCAGATCATCAAACTCTTATAATTATGATGATGAACTCTGTAGTAATCATTAGCCTAATTAGATGCAAAATGGCTTGTTAAATAAGCCTTTCAGACAGCTCTTATTATTGTAACTACTCTTGTTGAAGCCTTTTACAGAGACAAAGGATGGTGACAATTCAAGAAGAAATCCCATCAAAGATAATTTTTCTCATCTCCCCGGTGCCTGGCAACATCCTCTTATGTCTACATGGGAACAAGGAAGTCCACTTACTGGTAAAGCTCTCATCTCCTCCAGGCTATAGCTCTTTTATTTATGCGCCCTTTCATGTTACCAGAGGAAACCCACACACAAACACACTTAAAGCAAAAAGAAATAAACAGGTACATCTCACTGAGCATTGAGCATTGTGTCAATGGCAGCCAATGAGTTAAATCATATTTATGCTGTGTCCCTTTCACACATGAAGATCAGATCAGGCTGCGTAACAGACTTCATACACTATTGTTTGCCATCTCAGATTACATGAAAAAAGCGTTTGAGAAGAGACTCAGACTGCGTTCTGCTCCTTCAAAGTCAAGATTTAAACTCAACATGTCATTTTGGGTAATGAGTTCTGGATCAGTACACAGGTGCTGTGATCCATGCTGACAGACCTGTACATTCACAACCATACACCGCCTCACCTTCAGTCCGAAAATAATCCATCAGTGTCCCATCAGCACACAACAATACCTCAATATTACTGATCAGTACCATAAACTGGGTAAAAAGAACTGGACAAACCCTCTGTGATGTCACTCATGTTTTCTGAAAAAGTGGTTTTGAAACCCATTTTACATCACCAGTAATCATTTTTTGGCACTTTTGCGCCGCCACCAGTTTTGAAAATATGACATAGCCCGCTGGGTGAGGTGTAAAAATGCACTGTGCAATGACACACCACGATGTCCCAACAAAACAAAGGATGTTTTTCTATGGTGGATCTGTAGAAAGGAGAAAAAAAAAAACCCTTGTAGTCCTGCAATCCACAATGACCATTTTAGTATTGATGGTGTTCAGGACCAGGTTGTTATCTGATCACCGCTGGGCCAGGTGTTTAGGACTGGCATGGATGCAGAGTTGAACTGATAGCTAACAAGGGCTAGATGGGGCTAATTTGGAATATCGAGACTGCAAATTCTGTGGATCAGTTCCCCCTTTTGGCGACATTAAATATACTGGAAGACCTTTTTGTCCCTTCTTGGCTCTTGTATTTCTTCAGTTGCGTGAACTCATTTGACAAGAAGCTAAACTAGCCTAGAGGCAGCCATGCTTTCTTTATTTTCTCCATTTTACGAATGAAATGCATGAAGACAGAAGATGTTGTGATTTTTCAACTGTTTGCCAATTTCCAACATACAACAAAACATGAAATGCAGCACCTCATTTGATAATATCAGTCAAATTGCATAATGGGGTGGTGCTTTCACAAACTACAGTGACAAGTGTAGCTCATCAGTATTTAAATAACATTCAAGATGCCAGTACAGCATCACTGCAGCTGCACGGTTAGGAGATCAACACCAATCACATCTCTGCCTGTTAAATTCCAAGCTACAGCCGTGAGACTTGACTTCATTTAACATGAAGACTGCAAATGGATGAAAAGGCTGTTCAGAGACTTCAAGTATGTGAAGATAAGAGAAGTGGCTGCTGTCTGTCTGTAGATTGAGATTCTCCTAAAGTCTCAAACCCTCCAGGAGCTGAAAACTCCAAGAAATAAATAAAAAAAAACCTCTGAATATCATCATTCTGTTTTCCTGATTCAAGCTGTGTCACTGTGCTGTTTGTGAAGCTCCGGAAGTTCTTCAGGGGGCTTTCACTGGAAAAAAAACAACCTTCAAAACCCCTAAAGTTATTTACATCCCCAAAACAACTATTTATATGCCACTTTACAAAGCGCTTAACAAGTTACTGACCAGTTAACTGGTGTCAGTTAATGCAGTTTTCAATATACAAATGATACATTAAAAGGTGGGGAAGGTGTTGTTTGAAAAACGGTTCCAGCAATCCAACTCAAGTGAGATTTTGAAAATATACACTCCCTCTCTCCTCCCAAAGGCTCCGCCTCCTCCTCTTCAGCCCACCCCTCGAAACCACGCCTTCACACGATTCATGACTACATGAACCACAGGGAGGGAGGGAGGAGTGGGTGGGAGTGCATTGATATTTGATGGACGTATTATGCAGCATGATCACTATTTTGATTGGTCAGAGTTTTTCTCTGATTATACCCTCTAGACTGGACCAAAATGTTTAGTTTTTTTTTGCAAACATTTTATTTCAGTGGGTACAATGGGAATGTGAAAAGGTTTTCAGGCAATATTGTAAAGTGCTGCAAAAAAACAACACCTACCCCACCTTTTCCATGTGGAGTTTGTATGTTCCCCCCATGCAAGTATGACTTTTCTCTGGGTTCAATGCTAAGCCTGGTTTATACTCAGAAATCAGGTCAACGCAGATATGCCCCCCCACCCTACACAGACACTCCGGTGCACCTCCCCAAAATTGTAGGTGACCACAGACAGTGCCGCAGATAGTGTCACAGGGAAAGGAGGCCTCTGATTGGTCAATTCTACATCCGCGTAGAAAAAAGCGCATCATTGAAGAAGTGAGCAAGTACCCACATCTGTACGATTCTGGTTCTCCACACTACAAAGACAGCACATATTCTAGTAATTCATGGAGGGAGATTGCGATGAATGTGGGTCTGGATACGGCCGAGACGGTGAGGAAGTGGAAAAACACAAGAGATATCTTTAGTAAGTTTAGCTAGTTCGTGATTGTCCCTCTTGCGTTGTGGCGTTGAATAACATAGCGGAGACCGCGCTTCAAAATTGAGCATAAATCAAAAATAACTGCAGCATACCGGCAACAAGCTAACTGCGATACATATATACACAGCCCTTGAGACTAACCATAGCATTGTGCATGTGGTGTGTGCGTGCATGTGGCGCTGTAATAAACTCTTGACCTGTCCAGGTTGTATTTCATCCAGAGAGCTGGGCTAGGCTCCAGCTGACCCACGTTAGCCTGAATAGGACGGAGCAGGTAGTTAATGAATGGATGGAAGACCTGCAGTGACGAGTTCAAGGACATCATAAATGTGCTGAAAGAACCATATGGTCATATTTCATAAACGGTCACTTCTTAAACGGCTTTTCATCAAAGATTTTTGTCCATCATTTTTGCATTTTAATATGTCGCACAGCTGCTGCCTTGGCAAAAAATCTTTTGTTGTCTGAAATCTTTGATCTCAGTGGGAGTCATAGTAAAATAAAGGCAAATTAAAAAGAAGAAAGGGGAAAAAAAGTTGATTCAACGCACTTCATAATTTGTATAGTCCGTCTCTCAGGATTATATTAATCCCTGTGTGGTACTGCAAAGTCGGAAATTAATTTGACTGGTTTATCTTTCTGCCATTTTAATAGAATGTTATTTTTAGCAGCGTAATTTGGTTTATTTGAAATGGCCTAAAAAACTCTGGACGCCAAAATGTCTTATCCAGAGCTTTCTCAGCTATGCTATGGAACTGAATTTAAAAAAAAAAACAAACTTAGGAAAGATGATCTCAAATGGCAGTCATTTCTATAAAATAATTAGCAGTCGACTAACAGTTTTAATATGAGTGGGCGGGAAGTCGGACAGAAAGGAGTCAGAGAAATGCGGTGAAACGTAATTTAAAAGACAAAAGGCAACAAAGTTGTAGGCCAGTGCATTATTTTATTTGTTGTACATGCAGAAAGACTTTCTTCCTTGAATAAATAAACATTATAATTTAAAACCGTGATAAAAAAATTAAAAACAATCACAAAAATACATATATAACACGAGAGGTATACAGGCACAACTCTTTACCATCACAGAGGATTGTCATAAATCTCTATGGAAACACATAATCATTCACTAAAAGCTGATTGCTTCTTTTTAATTGCCAGGGATCAAAGTCTTCATATGCGAGGTTATATAGACTGATGAAAGAACATACAGAAGCTGTGACAGATGGTCCACAGACGGCTTGTGAAGGCTGTGAAGTGCCAGCTGTTGAATTTAAAGGTGTCATCGTCACCTGGGTGCGAGATGTCCAATTCATTTCCAGGAGACATTACTTCATTTTCCAGCTAAGAGAGGAAACAGTGAGGCTGATGGGGACATCTACTGGCCTCTATCGGACATAGCCTTCATTCATTCAGAACATACAAAGAAAGCACATTATTTTGTGAAATTGGCCTGATGAGTCTCACGCTAACTAAAACAGTTGACATACAGTCATGGAAAAAATTATTAGACCACCATTTTTTTCTTCAATTTCTTGTTCAATTTAATACCTGGTACCACTACACGTCATCATGTGACTAAAACAGACAGAAAAGAAAACACTGAATGCATAAAAGCAGTGTTTGTGGCAGTACAACGCCATAGCTATTGATGTAAAAACTTAAGTGATTTAGGTTATAATCAAGAAAACCATGGAAAATGGTAAGATATCAGCTCTTAAATAAAACTCTTATGAGCAATCTTTGTGGTTATCGTTATGTTTGTCCAAACAAATGTACCTTTAGTTGTACCAGGCATTAAAATGAACAAGAAACTGAAGAAAACAAGGGTGGTCTAATAATTTTTTCCATGACTGTATACTCAAGGTGATGGATGAATAAAAATATTCTGATTTGGTTCACTCAGGACCCTAAATCACTCAGCTGGATTGATAAAAGATTACACGGTAAACAAACATTCTTATCCGCCCAGAGCAGAAGTGTTCAATTAAAGTGGATAATCCTTTTAATGAATCAGTTCCAATGATTAACTGCTCTCCAAAACACAAGCCAGACCATCAGAGCTGATTAAGTTTAAGGCATTTTGCCCTCTTGACGACCACTTTGGTATCGTAACCACATAAAGACATTTCAGAAGCTCTGTTCTCGTGATGCTGCTGGAGGGAACGGGTTACATGGCAGGATTACAGTCAACATGCATTTCTGAGTCATGTGGGTTTAAACTTGTCCCATCAAGATCATATCTCATAAATATGACATTTATAATATATATATACACACACATTGAAAGTGCATAAAATGGACAGCAAAGGCACTGCTTGTTTCATTTTCATTTTTCCTCGAAGTCAAATTTTAATCTCCATTCTTACAGTCGGAATCAGGATCATGTGTCAAAGTAGAAAAAGAGCATGTTTTACCCAGTACGTAGTGATCATTTAGAGGTTCGTCAACCTGCCTGTCTGGCCTTTCCATCATTTTTACTCCATTTTTCCTATCAAACTCTGCTGTGATCTCAGCCAGAGTCTTTCCCTTTGTCTCCGGCAAGGTCAGCCCCAAAACCAAGGCTGACGCCACACAGACGCCCAAGAAAGGCAGGAAGCAGTAGTTTCCCAAGGTTGTTCACAATAAAAGGGAACAGCATCCCCACCAAGAACAGGCTGATCCACATACACGAGCCGGCGACCATGTACGCCGCCGGCCGAGATGCCTGGTCAAAGATCTCGGCGGGTAAAATCCCCGTTACCCCTGCGGGGCCCAAACCGAAGCTGAGGATGTAGGCAAACACGCACGCCATGCTGAGGTACGACATCCCTGCCACGTTTTGGCTCTGAAGGGTAAGAGCTACAGTGAAGACGATCGTCCAGCAAGTCATAAGACTGTACCCCCCGACGAGAAGGTGCCTGCGGCCCACGCGTTCAATCAGGAAGTTACTCAGAATAGAAGCAATGAACTCAGACGCCCCGGTTCCAATGGTGGCATACTGAATTTTCTCCTGAGGTATCCCCGCTTCTAGAAAGATGTAGGACGCATAGAAGTAAAAGGAATCGTTGCCACAAAGCATCATGGCGCTACTGGCGGTCATGACCGTCCTGAGTTGGGAACGCAGGTCACGATCCTTGAACAGGGTCCAAGGCGTCTTAGCGGGAGCTGCAGAACCGGAGTTTAAAACTGCCTGCCGCTGCTCCTGAAGTATCTCTTCCATCTCCACGGCAGGAGCCTCCCCACCGCGGAACCTTCCAAGAGCCTTGATACATGCTTCCCTGTCGCCCCGGTCAATGAGAAGGTATCTGGGGCTTTCAGGGAACCAGGGTAGGGTCATCAGCTGGATCAATGCTGGCAAAGAATTACTCGCTAGCAAGTAGGGCCACAGAGCCTCAGTACCCAGCAGCTCAGTGAGTCCCACGACCTGACCCAAGAAGATCCCGAACGCGGTGAAAACGGCAGAGGAAAACGCCACGGCGCCTCTGAGGTGCTTCGGAGCACTTTCTCCAAAGTACATCGGCTGGACGTTCATGCTGACGCCTGCGTTAATCCCCACCAGAGCACGAGCAAGGATGATCATCTCAAACGCTTTGGCCGCCCTTGCATGTCAGCACGAGGACGGCGCCAACGAGCAGAAAGGAGTTGTTCAAAAGCAGAGACTTCTTCCTACCAAATCTGACGGCCATGGGGCCCGCTAATAAGGCCCCCAACAAACCGCCCAGTGAGAAAGATGACACAATAATAGTCCACAGCAGGGTAACCTGTGGGGTATCCAGCCCGGTGCCCCGGCGCTCCACGTATGTGTCATTGATGAAGCCCTGGATGTAGCTGGTGGGAGCATTGATGATCGAGATGTTGTAGCCATACTGGAAGGTGCCTCCAATGGCAGCAGAGCAAACAGTCAGAACAAGGGTCCTTGCATTACCTGAGGGTTTGCTAGTTTCTTCATTTTTCTCTTCATTTTTTCCAGTGGAGTTCATCTGAATGCTGGCTGTCCCTGTGTGTCCTACAACCTCTAATCTCCTAACAAACCTACACAGATGGATTATAGTTATTTAGCTCTCTTAATTTTTTTTTTTTGTTTGTTGTTTTTTAAAAATGACACACAAACTGTCTTTGGTCTTGTCACCAGAGCTCTGATGTCCTTGCTATGATGTTCGCAAGATAAGAAACCATTATGGTTAGAGCCGGCTTCGATGATATGGGTTTTTTTTCCCACTGTCTAGCACACTGTAAGGCACCTCCCTTCCAAACACTTACGTAATTGTGTTGCATTAACCTTAAGATTCATTCTCTAAAAATATTAATGTTGTATATACAAAAACAACATGTTGCAAAACCCTTATAAATATGAAGACCTTTGGATTATATTACAAAAAATGCATGACACGTGTAGTTACTACATAGTGCCTGACAGTCAGAGATTAGGGTATCTTTCACCCTGCAAATATGCCTGCGGGTTACACTTTCCTGCCTGTGCAAAGTGCGTACGGCTGTTGATTGGTTGATATTATGCGGAATTGTTACGTCATTACGTCTTTACAATGTTACGTCCCTATTGAGCGCGGCCACAGAGTGCGTCTGAAATTATAGCTGTTTCCAGAAGGTGGTGGTAATGATCCTAAAAGCCTGTTTGACACCCGCCGCCGATCACGACGAGAAAAAGAAGAAGACAAAGAAGGAACGATGTAAGTGTGTCTGTGTTTCGTTTAATATTGTTTTTTCTTCTTATATTTGGCCTGTAAGTAGCGGTTCAACAGGCCAGACTGGAAATAAATGTTTTTATTGTTGTTTTTAAACGCGCCTGTGATGACACGGGGGGCTATAAAATGGCGATAGTAGCTCGTTAGCAGACGTTAACACGGCTAGCTCGGTTTCGTATAAACAAATTGAAATAATATAAGGTTGTTGAGTTCCTGTGGGAGCAACGTGGAGGACATTTAGGAGCATCACGAGAAAATAATGTCCGATTCACAACAGCAGTTAAATAATATGACGGAGGCGGGCAAGAAAGGATGAATGAAAACGCCCCTTCTACGACGTTTAAGACGAGGACCTGTTGTAAATTATTTTACAAGGTTCTATCGATCATGAGCTAGTCAGGTGTAACAGTTAGTACCCCAATGTCAGTCCTTTTAAATACTTGATGGTATAAATGCAACAAGTTTTTGAAAACATACCTCAAAGATCCTATGCTGACACGATCTCATCACGCGGCCGCTGCAGGTTTGTCTGCAAAGGTTTTCTGTTGGGTTGATATTTCCTGACTGTGGCCCAAAATGTGCCAAAAAAAAAAATCTGATAGCATTAGGCAACATTATACAAATGCAATATCAGATGAACAAGAGCGTGCAAGTTTTGTGACTGTACCCTTCATCATTTTGCAAAGTGAAGCCAAATAAAAGAACAAGAAAATCAAAACAAAATGGGCAACACTAAGTACCCCCTCATTGCCTCTATAGGGTTTAAGTGGGTAAGTTTGCTGCCAATCAGCAGCCCTTGATTAATTGATCACCAGCAGATGTGCAGGCCTCTATAAAAGCAGATGTTTTGCACTTTGCTGGTCTGAAGCGTTCAGGATCGTGTTAACACAGTGCCAAGAGGGAAAGACATAAGCAGTGGTCTAAAGCCTGATTTATATTTCTCTGTCAAAGTGACAGTGTACCTACGCTGCAGTTGTTAACCCTTCACCGCAAGCTACTCCAGACCCTGACGTGCGCCTCTCTCCAAAATGTAACGTAATGTAATGCAACGATGTGTTGTGTGACACTGATACTCGTACAAGAAATGACTTCATGTTGTTGCTGCTAAAGGTGGATCTACAAGCTATTGAAACGTGGGGGTACTTGGTATTGAACTACATGTTTTTTTTCTTATTTTGTTAAATTAATTGTGGAATGATGAAAAAGGTTGTATGTTGTCGTTCACATGTGGTTGCATTTGCCAAGTACTAAGACCTACTATGATCAGGGGATATTTTATCATGCTTTTAAAGAAAAACAGGATCAAAAGGGAGAGCACTATCGTTTTCTCATTACTGCACATAGCTGCAATTCAGTTTAGTTAAAAAAAATTTTTATTAATCGTTTCAGTAGATGTCATTATACCAGTCTCTTCAGTGATTTATTCATAGATGATTAAGGTAGAAAGGGTCTCCTGAATCGTCTCCTGGTTCAGGCGGAGGTTGTAAGAGGTGCTGCAGAATCCCACATAGCTGTTCTTCACAGGTTGCTGGACTGTCGCGCACACAGATGGCAGCTTTGAACAGTCGGCTTGCAAACATGGCTGCTCTTCAGCGCAGTTGTCCTGAAACGTATCTGTCGTCTCTTCATCCAACAGGGCGCCCTCTCCAACAAAGAGGAAGGAAGATGACAAGAGCAAACACCGTGGGAAGGACAAGTCAGGAGCCACAAAAGAGGGAGCCGACAAAGACCGTGGAAGAGACAAGAACCGGACGCGACGCAGCGCTTCCAGTGGAAGCAGCAGGTCAGGAGCTGCTTTTAGGAAGGAAAAGCAGAAATGTCTAGTTGTCTTAATTTGTTTCAAATGCTTTGATTTCACTTTTGAGCTTTATACAAGCTCACGCTGCAGATCCTTCCCGTGATAATATCTAATATTTTGCACCGGTCCAGCTCGAGCTCCAGCAGCAGCTCAGGTTCCAGCTCCGGCTCTTCCAGCGGATCCAGCTCCTCTGCATCCAGCCACTCAGGCTCCTCCAGCTCCCGCTCCTCATCCTCCTCATCCTCATCCTCCTCACCGAGCCCCAGCCGCCAGCGTCACAACAACAGACGACGCTCACGCTCAAAGTATGGACCTTTCAGATCAAAGCAAACACGATAACCCAGACAGTCATTTATGCTAACTCTTATTTCTGGTCATGTAGCATCTAGATTATTAAATGAAAGGCAAATATCGTTTCAGGTCAAAATCAGCAAAGAAGGATGAGAGAGAGCGAAGACGTCGGAGCCCCACACCCAAACCCACCAAGGTGTATCTGGGCCGGCTCACCAGAAATATTGTCAAGGTAAACTGTTCAGAACCAACCTGCTTGTTATTGGATCTATTTTAGAGCCGCGACGAATAATCCGACGTAGTCGACCAAAGTCAACGACAAAATTAGCTGCCGACAAATGTAATCATCGATTGTTAGTTGGTTGCGTCATCGCACACATCTTTGATGCTGTGGACCAAAACATCAAAAAATGGTGGCAGCCCGTACAACAAGCTCGGGTCCAAAATCTTCAAAGGTCCGGGAGCGTTTTTCCCTTCACAAGGAAAAGAAAAACCTGACATCTGGAAGACGGACCTTGCTCTTGAAGAGGCGACATTGGCGATGAGGCGACAAAAGTGATGTTAGCGAGCCGTAAAATCGGTCGTTATCTAACGAGTTTAGGTGGAGCTACCGATGGGCTACATCACACTGAAGAGTCAAGAAACAATAATAAAACTGTTGAGAGAAAATGAATACAGTGATCCCTTGCCAATTTGCGCTTTAAGTTCAGCGGTTTAGTTATTCGCAGATTTTTCAGAAATATATAATATTTTAAAAAAATCAAGAAAAAATTGTGGAAACATCACAGGATGTTGTGCGTGTTCTCTCACAGCGAAGAAATGTTGTGAGCCAGCCTGGACCCTTTAAGAAGGTGGCCTTATGGGTAATGGTGTGTGTGTGTCGTGGGAAAAGTCGTATCGAAAAATAACGGATCAATGTATTTGATATATTTTTTTTTTTTAATATAGGCACTTTGCCTGTCCTTTTCTTTACTGCTCTAAAACTATAAAAAACAAAATTTGGCAAGACTAGTTTTTAAAACTAATAAGAAAATAAAATGCTTTAAGTTATTGTGCAATTCATAATCTGAGAGGTCAGTTAATCGTTTCAATAATCAACAGATTAATTAGCAATAAAAATAGTAGTTAGTTGCAGTCTTAATCTATTTTGTGGTTTATACTAATTTTCTGACTATATCATGGGCGAGTATCGGTATTGACATGTTGTATTATGTGCATTAACTGCACATTTGGTCAAAGATAAGTTAAAACCTGAAATGGGCTCTGCAACATTGGTTCTGAAGTCTTATGATTCAAATCTCCCTCTACAAAACAGGATCAGCACTAGCACATTTATGACAAAATATTCAGATATCAGAAGCAAAGGTCACTAATTCTCCTTTTACGTCTATTGATGGTAGTTTGCAGGACTTTGGTAGTTAACTTGTTTGGACTTAGAACAAGAATGCACCAACTGCAAGCAGTCCTTTCTGATGCACTGCTCGTACACTTTTGTAGTTAGGATTATCTTGGTTTGTCTCTGAACTTTATCCACGCTGTCACTTCAGTGGAATTTTTGAGTCTTATCAGAGATTTAAAATGGCAATTAATTTTGACGTAGCTCTGTTGCCTCCTGTGCTGATATTAATGCAAATATACACTTAAAACAGCTAAATTACATTGTTTTTGTCCCTACTGAAAGTTTCCATGTGATTTGTTAACAATGCAGATGAATTATAGTCCATTTACGGAATAAATCATGCTCACAGACGTTCTCTGTGTTTTTGAAGGAACACATCCAGGAGATCTTCTCCACCTATGGCAAGATCAAGATGATCGACATGCCCGTGAACCGTCTCCACCCTCACCTGTCCAAGGGCTATGCCTACGTGGAGTTTGAAAGCCCTGAGGAGGCAGAGAAGGCGCTGAAACACATGGACGGAGGTAAGAGGACGTGGAGGACTCTGAACCTGCCAGACTAACGATGAGTCGCGCTCTGAAGCTGAGAGTAAAGCGCCACCTTCACTTGTGTCTTCCAGGACAGATCGACGGGCAGGAAATATCAGTCACAGCCGTGCTGGCTCCAACGGTGCGTCCTCCTCCCCGTAGGCTGTCCCCTCCCCGCAGGATGCCCCCTCCACCCCCGATGTGGAGGCGCACTCCACCTCGAATGAGGAGAAGGTGTGTTTTTGCTATTTTCTGTTATGTGTTTGTGTGTGCAAAGACCAGCAAAGTGGACAGTCTTTGTAACATAAACCTAAAGTAACCTAAAGTGATGTCAGCTTGTCATTAGGGGTGCACGATAACTATTGGGCCGATAACAGGAAATTATGACGTCATCTCTAAGTCTAATATCATGACAAATAGCTCCGATAATATATATGTTATCGGAGCTATTCGTATATATATTATTTTTGTCAACCAGGCAGTGCCTCGCTCCCTCTGAGCCTTGAATGACCGGCAGTGAATGTTGTGTTCAAGTGACGTCGGCCTCGTTAACTCGGTCATAATTTTGGTAGTTGCGGACTTGAATTGATATTCGCAGTATTCTCTCACATGTTACACATAAAAAAAAGAAAAAAATAGAAAAGGCTGAAAGAACGACTAGCAAACAAGGGAACGTGGGAATTTACATTACACCATGAATGCAGCCTGCAGCACAGCGCTGATCACAAGAAACATGTCGGCTTGGAACTTGGTTAAAGTTTCAGAAGAAGATAGTTTGGTGGTTATTTGTGACGAATCCTCCGAGCGAATTGTACGAGGAGGAAAGCACAAGCTTTAATACGTAAAACCTGATCAGCCACCTACAACATAAGAATCGCTTCCATGGAGGTTTGAAATCGCACCAATGTGAGCTAACTGAAGCTAATGCTAACGTGCGCAAGCCAGCAACAGTCTCCACTCCCCTCTCTTCTCCCTCATTCCTCTCATCTAAAGCTTCCATGAGATTAAAAAATAAAAACTACTGAACCTCATTTACTTTAAGTAAAGGTATTAATTTAAATTGAACCACAAGCCAAAATCCTTTAAATGTAAATCTTTTTAGGTTTGTAATTCTGATGCATGTATTTCCATCAGTTCAAGGAGCCTAAAAAACAGTTATCCTGCATCCCTACTTGTCATTTAACACCATAACCTGCAGTAAAACTGTCAATCATAACACTACGCCCCTAATTATACATAAAGTTGTGCTTTAACATAAAAATGAACCCCAGTACATTTGGTCATGGATGTGAATCCAGCTCTGAGGTGTCAGAAGTCGCCTCATTTCTGCTGTAAAGGTTTAAACATGGAAGTGGTCTCTGACCCTAGTGGTCTCTCAAGGAACTGCACACTACACATTTTGGCACTCTGCAATAGCATCAGTGTTGAAAGTAGCAATAACCTGTAAGATGGGTGGAAAAAAACAGTTTTATATAGTTTTCTTTTAAAAGTCTAAAAACATATGTGAGGAATTGCAGTGCACCACTGAATTCTGATGTCTTGTACCCATAAAGACCAGAACGTGACCCAGAAACTTTTTTGTTCCCGCCCTCACAGGTCTCGGTCTCCACGACGACGATCCCCAGTTCGCCGCAGATCTCGATCGCCAGGCCGCCGCCGTCACCGCTCACGCTCCAGCTCCAACTCCTCCCGCTAACAGTTAGGATCCCCTTCCCTCGACCCCCCACCACCCACCCCCACCCTAGAGCCGTTCCTCTGAATCGTCCCTCTGATCAGCGCCAGCAGACAGGCGGGGGGGAAATACGAGCGTTGCGATGAGAACACCGGTATGAAAGCCACGACGCCGCCACCCTGTCAGCTCACTTATTCAGTTTTACTGTTACATACGAACATCTGTACTGTCTCTCTGGATCTGTGTGGAGACGCTGATTTCTGACTTTGTACACGTTTCCTGTCGGGCAGCGGAAGGCCAGCGGGATAAATCCAGCCCTACAACAAAAATATTTGGTCCTTTTCTTTTTATAGAACAATTTTGAATGAGTTTATTGATTTTAATAAAGCAGTGAAACATCACAAAAAGTAGTTTCAGCATCTGTTGTACGTTATAAGATACACAGCATTGATGCGATCCCAGTAAACGTGGCGATCGGCAGCTGTTGAACAATCAAATGATGGAATGGTTTTGTTTTTTTCCCTCTAAATATTTGCATTTGTAAACTGCAGTTTTGTTTGATTTAAATAAATGAATCAGCTGCTCCACAGTCGGGGCGTGTTGTAGCTCAGAAAAGACGGGACCGTTTCACAAGCCCGGTTGGTGTCAGCCGACGGAGGGACGAAGCTTCCTCCAGACGGGAGTTTTTACACCTGAACGTTGATTCCAGAGACTGAACTCTTTAAAGATTGCGGTTTACACTTTCAGAATAACTGAGGCGACCTTTTGGGAGATCGTTGAGGCAGACATCTTGAGCAAGTTCTTTCTTTTTCTTTTTTTAATGTTCACTCTCGTCCCTCAGCGTGGTCAGTACACCCATTTTTTCTGGATGTCCATTCATTCCTATGGGAACGTCCATAATCTGATGTAATTCTGGTATTTTTGTGTTTCCCCGCATGCTTTTGAGTCATTAGCTGTTTCTCCTCATCTCTTCTGTCTTCTTTATCTGTGAGGAAAAGTAGCACTACTTTCCCGTGACGCCCCGTTACCCTGCAGCTGCAGCGGTCGGCGGCGGCGGTCCCCCGGCCGATCCGGTGTTGAGCTCTTCGTCATGTTCAGTGTATTCGGCACCGGTTTTTACTACCCTCCCTGATAATCTGGGCTCTGTGGCATCTTCCTGGCCGGGTTCAGTGATCATTTCAACAAGGTTTTTGCTTCAGAAGCCGAGTCACAAAACCATCTCTTACCAACAGACCAGTGGATCAGATCTTTTACTGGCTGGTTCAAGTATCTGTTATTAAAATGGCCTCACCGTACTTTCAGTTAAAATACTTTTTTTTTTTCAGTCTGCCCAGTGTCATTTTATTAAAATGATTTTTTTTTGATCATAATTAAGGTATGACTTTGTGTTTTGTTTTCCACCTTTAGCTCCACCTACCTGTTTATTACTAGAATACTAGATTTGCTGGTGAAGCAACAAGGGATGTGCAGAAAGAAAATGTCATGTTCTCCCTGTCACCATTGAGATAATAAAAGTACTGTCTGAAGGGTTTTCGTCCCGTCTCATTCTTGTCCATCTGCTCATCATTTTCAGTACAGAAGTATTAGTTTTTTTCATTGGGGGGGGGGTAGTATTGACCAGTCAATAGAGTGTTTCCTGATGAGCAGAGATAAGATGTTTGCAGAGTCAGACCTTCACTGTTCCTCTTCTGTGACTCTGAGAGGAGAGAGGAGCTGCTGCTGGTAACGGACCTCAACTAACCAGGTAACCGGGTTTCTGCAGAACACACGCTGCTCATCGTCGACCAAAGATGTCTTTCTCTCGTAGCCGTGGACCAGCTTTTCAGTTCATCGCTGTGCTGCTTCTGCTTCTTGCACAAGGTGAGTTTCAGCTTTAGTAATTTGTCTTTTAATGGTAACTGAATGTAGGCTGATTAACATGGACTTGCTTTATCTAATAGAGTTAAAGCGCTGAGGGAAACCTTACTTATCTGCTTTATTTTGTAGGGCAGCACGGTGTAGGATCCTACAAACTCAGCTGCTGCATGGAGGCTTCAGATGTTACCATCAAGGAAAAAATCATAGCCTGCTATGAGCAGGAACCAAAAAAGTCTGAAAGCTGCATACATGCCTACGTGTGAGTATTCAATTACACCCGAGCTTTTATCAAGCTAGAAGGTGCATTGTTCTAGCTTGGATACTTTGTTGATTTAGATTTAATTTTAAATAAAGTAGGCCTCGTCTGCAAAAGTAATGAATCCTATAACCGGAGGAACGCCAGAGAGTCTGAGCAGAAGACTGAGGCCTGCTGCAGAAAACCAAGGTCAGAGATTAAGCCGGGATGTGTCAGTTTAGTGCAGGTTGGACCCCCTGGTGATTCTCCAGGGATGCTGTTTGTTGCATGTGCAGATGGGGCCTGCTTTATTTAAATTTAATGACTCAGTCGAGAGTGTACAGGACATGGGGCAAAAATAAAGCTATAAAAAAGGAAATGAAAAGGAAATTCATTTTTTAAAATAATGAAATTAAAATCAAGGATTTAAGTATTTCAGTGCCAGATATGGACTTGATATCCAGTTTCAGGCCTTCTAAGTGAATTTTAAATGAAGCTTATGTGTGGTTTTATGAATAAATTAAAAATATACACCATTTCCACATTTTTGAGGTTGCGTTTCTCCACCAAACTACACGTAAGTGTCTGTTCAGGAAATGATTTGCACATTTTCAGTGGGAAAAAAAAATCAGTCTTGAAAGAAAAGGTTTCTTTTTTGCTTTTATCAAATGTACATTTAGAATCCAAATTGTATCTTCATGAAAAATGTTTTCACTGAATAACAATTATGAATGAATTTAAATGAGAGCTCACTCACTTTATTGGCCAGTAGATGGCAGCAAAAATGATCATCTCTAAGGTGTTTGACCAGAAATGTATGAAGAGCGATGAAGATGTTTTCAACATGTTTCTAATATTGTTGCTGGATGCTTTGCTGCTGATTAAGGGACTGCTTTTTCCCCTCCCAGCAGCAAATCATGATAATCAGTTAGATGCAGATCATTTCAGTAAAAGCCATTATTTGACGGTGTCGCTGTCACCCTGAAGGAATAATGTCGTCGTGTATTTCTGTGTTCAGTTTTACATTGGGATGCCCAAGTTTGGTCCAGTTTGGAATATGTTTGGTCCACGTAGCAGTTTCCAGTGACACAGCTGAGCCGCAATGCTCAAAAGTGGTATAAATGAGGTGCAAATGTGTCTTCTGTCTGGGTAGAAAACCACTGGCTGTTACACTACAGGAAAAAACATGCAAACTGAAACATTCAGAGCCAAAACCAAACCTCGTATTTAAGGAAAAGTGGGTCTATATGGATTCTGACTGTTTTCCATCTTTGCAGGAGCAAGAAGGCGTTCATATTCAGGAGAAGGAAATCTTTCCCTGCTTCAACATTAGTTTGTGTGCATCTCAACCACAAGTGTTTTAATCGTGTGTGTTGTCATTAAGACGAAGCGTATTGAATGCTGCAGCTTTGAGGCATCTAAGCTTGTGTCCTGTTGTTTTTTTATAGGTTCACCACTGTCACGGATAAGACATATTGTGTGAATCCAGGTGCCAGCTGGCTGCCAACGAGGCTCCAGAAACTACAGAAGGTGAGAGCAACATTTATGTTTGTCTAATATGAATTTCATTCAACATTATTTTCTTTCTTTTTTTGACTAAATGAACTTGTCTAACTGTTTTCTCAACAGAGGGGAATAAAGTGCAGAAGATCAAGAACCTTCTCCATGACCTTCTGAAGAAAAAAGCTTTTAGCTTTTCCTCTCTTTGCGTTGTACCTGCTCTGTCATTCCCGTATCATCTTCATAAACTCAGAAAAAATGAAGGAATTTCTTGCTTCCAGTAGATGAATCTGAGTGGGTGGCTACAAACGCTCCCCGGAGTGATCATTTCACAAATGCATTGCTTTATAAACCTTGTAGTAAAACCCAGAAGCAGCTCTTTACAGTCACCAATCACCTGTTACTGATAAACCACAATGGTCCAGTCTTTTTTACTGGTTGGTCTCACCAGTCAGTCTTCATGAGTCACGGTTTACTTGAAGCCTGATAGTCCGTGGCAACATCCTGCAGGTGCTCCTAGACTTCAGAAATTAAATCGATCCAGCCGTCAGTGGTTAAGGCTGTTGGAACGAGCGGTTACTGTGGTTATTATTACGCAGCCTTTGTGTTTTGCACATGCATGTCTGTTATTTGTTGCAAAATGTTCGAGTGTTGCAGTTGAGATAATAAAGTTACTATTCAAAGCGTTTCTGTCCCGTCTGATTTCAGATAAAAGAATATGAAGCAACAGGCCAGAAAAGTCATGATGCTTGTCTTATCTGTGGAATAAATAATGAGGGGTATGCTTCCTGATTTGGGTTTATAGATAAGATTTCAGCTTGTAAAGTCAGGCCTCTTCTGTTCCTCTTCTGTGAGTCTAAAAGGGGAGAGTAGCTGCTGTTGGTAAGAGAACTCAACTGACCAGGAAACCTGGTTTCTGCAGCACGCTGACAATCTTAACCTCTGATAACTGTAGAACTTTTCTGGTCAGGGAACCAGTCAGAGCTTGCTTTGAACAGATAAAAACGACATTTTGCATTTGTCAAGTGCATGCATACATGTGTTTTATTACACATTGTTTTTTTCTATGTGACCCAGGGGAACAAGCCTTTTTTTTTTGCCGTACTGGAATAAAGTGTAATTGCTCATGTACTCCAGTAGGTGGCAGTGGTGCTCTTATTATCACAGTGCACAGGGAGTACAGTAATCCCTCACACTTTGCAGTTAATGGGGGCTGTGACCCCCTCCCCCCCGCGAATGGTGAAAACCACAATGTGGATGTACATGTACACGCGTACGCAAAATCTACGGAACGTACACTCACTTTGACGATCTCTCCTCTGTGCGTAGCTGACGAGACTAAGAGATGAGAGACGCAGACAACCGACGGCACAGTAATGCCCGTCATAGCAGCCAATCACAGGCCTCGATATTGTTCATGGGGCCTCCCGTGGAGGCTCGTGTTGCTTCCCGAGACTCGTTCTTGATGTGATGGGTTTCGCTTCAGCCTCACGTGCTTCATTTGAATTTTTTTCAATTTTTTTTTTCCCCAGCGTTGCCAGGCTGTACGATAATTATCGTATTTGTACGATCATTTGGCCCTTTGATGTACGAGCAATAATCTGAAAAAAAAGGCCAAATGTAGGATAATTTGACCATTTCAAATTATTGCCTGCCGCAACTGTTTTTTGTGAACTCTGAAGGCATCTGTTCGTGAGCTTGAAATACGAGTGTTTGTCTCAGAACAACTAGCATATAGGCTGATAGGCTGAACGGTTCAGCAGTGCCCGCCCCACGAGACGCTCACAGTCAGGACCACATCAGGAAGTCGAGCGAGTTTAAGCAGAAGAGAAAAAAACAAGGGAAAAATTAGTCTCCAAAATTGCCTCTAAGCCTCATAATTTGGCTCTTTGTTCCCACCTCTCATTTGTTTTTTGGGGGACACATTAGTCTAACGCAGCTGTATATTGGGGCTGATGTGGTGCAGTTAACCAATTCCGTACTGACACCACGAAGCTGTGAGTGCCTGTGGGACGCTATTGATCACTAGAGTGATTAAATTTGACAATAGCCCATCATTGGGCTTGTTATTTTGGTTATGGCAGATTTACGATAATTTCCCTCAAAATACGATATTATTGAGTCTCTGATACGATAATCCTACATTTCCCCCCTGGCAACGCTGATGCACGCACACAGCACAGAGCTGGAGATATGAAGTGAACAAACCCTCAAGAGACACCTCAGAAAAATATTTAAGAGGGATTTTTTTTTTTTTTTTAACCCCTCCCTGAATCGCCACCTTAACGTGGTGGAGGGGTTTGTGTGCCCGAATGATCCCAGGAGCTATGTTGTCGGGGGCATTTGCCCCTGGTAGGGTCACCCAAGGCAAACTGGTCCTGGGGGACGGGCCAGACCAAGTGCGATTCATACGACTCATATGAATAAGACAAGATCAAGAGCTCGATGTCCCTCGCCCGGATCAGGGTCACCGGGGCCCCACCCTGGAGCCAGGCCTGGGGGAGGGGCTCGTTCGGGAGCACCTGGTGGCCGGGCCTTCACCCATGGGGCCCGGCCGGGCTCAGCCCGAAGGAGCTACATGGGTTCGCCTCCCCGTGGGCCCACCACCCGCAGGGAGGGTCATAGGAGTCGGGTGCTTTGTGGTATGGGTGGCAGCCGAAAGCGTGGGCCTTGGCGTGCCGACCCTCGGCTGACGAAACTGGTTACTGGGACATGGAACGTTACCTCTCTGGCGGGGAAGGAGCCTGAGCTTGTGCGTGAGGTTGAGAGGTACCGACTAGATATAGTCGGGCTCACCTCGACGCGCAGCCTGGGCTCTGGAACCAACCTTCTCGAGAGAGGCTGGACCTTATTCTACTCTGGAGTTGCCCGGGGTGAGAGGCGACGGGCTGGTGTGGGCTTGCTTATAGACCCCCAGCTTGGAGCCTGTACGTTGGGGTTTTCCCCAGTGGATGAGAGGGTAGCTTCCCTGCGCCTTCGGGTCGGGGAACGGGCTCTGACTGTCATTTGCGCTTATGCGCCAAATGACAGTTCAGAGTACCCAGCCTTCTTGGGGTTCTTGGCGGGGTTGCTGGAAAGCGCCCCTAATGGGGACTCCTTTATTCTGCTGGGGGACTTCAACGCTCACGTTGGCAACACCTGGTACCTGGAGGGGTGTGATTGGGAGGAACGGCCTCTCTGATCTGAACCAGAGTGGTGTTTTGTAGTTGGACTTCTGTGCTCGTCACAGTTTGTTCATAACGAACACCATGTTCAAGCATAAGAGTGTCCATAAATGCACGTGGCTTCAGGACACTCTTGGCCGTAGATCGATGATCGACTTTATAGTCGTATCATCTGATCTTCGGCCGTATGTTTTGGACACTCGAGTAAAGAGAGGAGCTGAGCTGTCAACTGATCACTACCTGGTGGTGGGTTGGATCAGATGGTGGGGGAGAATGTCGGTCAGACCTGGCAGCCCCAAACGTGTAGTGAGGGTTTGCTGGGAACGTCTGGCAGAGGAACCTGTCAGAAAGATCTTCAACTCACACCTCCGGCAGAGCTTCAATCACATCCCGGGGGAGGCGGGGGACATTGAGTCTGAATGGGCCATGTTCCACGCCTCCATTGCTGAAGCGGCTGACCGGAGCTGTGGCCATAAGGTCGTCGGTGCCTGTCGTGGCGGCAATCCTCAAACTCGGTGGTGGACACCTCAGGTGAGAGAGGCCGTCAGACTGAAGAAGGAGTCCTACCGGGCTTGGTTAGCTTGTGGGACTCCGGAATCAGCAGACAGGTATCGGCAGGCCAAGCGGGCGGCGGCTTTGGTGGTCTCTGAGGCGAAAACTCGGGTGTGGGAGGAGTTCGGTGAGGCCATGGAAAAAGACTTTCGATCGGCTCCTCGGAGATTCTGGCAAACCGTCAGACGGCTCAGGCGGGGAAAGCGGTGTTTCACCAACACTGTATATAGTGGGGATGGGGTGCTGCTAACCTCGACCAGAGATGTCGTTCGGCGGTGGAAGGAATACTTCGAGGACCTTCTCAATCCCACCAACATGTTTTCCGTTGAGGATGCTGAGCCTGTGGACTTGGGGGTGGACTCGTCCATTACTGGAGCTGAGGTCGCTGAAGTAGTTAAGAAGCTGCACAGTGGCCAAGCTCCGGGGGTGGACGAGATCCGCCCTGATTTCCTGAAGGCTCTGGATGTTGTAGGACTGTCTTGGCTGACACGTCTCTGCAGCATCGCATGGAAATCGGGGGCAGTACCTCTGGATTGGCAGACCGGGGTGGTGGTTCCCCTTTTTAAGAAGGGGGAACCGGAGGGTGTGTTCCAATTACAGGGGAATCACACTCCTCAGCCTCCCTGGTAAGGTCTATGCAGGGGTGCTGGAGAAGAGAGTTCGATCGATTGTCGAATCCCGGATTCAGGAGGAACAATGCGGGTTCCGTCCTGGTCGTGGAACACTGGAACAGCTCTATACCCTCACTAGGGTTGGAGGGAACATGGGAATTCGCCCAACCAGTCCACATGTGTTTTGTGGACTTGGAGAAGGGATTTGACCGTGTCCCTCGGGGGGTCCTGTGGGGGGTACTCCAGGAGTATGGGGTGCTGGGCCCGTTGTTACGGGCTGTCCAGTCCCTGTACAAATGGAGTGGGAGCTTGGTCCGCATTGCCGGTTGTAAGTTGGATTCGTTTTCGGTGGGAGTTGGACTCCGCCAGGGCTGCCCTTTGTCACCGATTCTGTTCATAACGTTTATGGACAGAATTTCTAGGCGCAGCCATGGAGGGGAAGGGTTCCGGTTCGGTGGTGTCGGGATCTCGTCTCTGCTGTTTGCAGATGACGTGGTCCTGTTGGCGCCATCTGGTGGGGATCTGCAACTCTCACTGGAGCGGTTCGCAGCCGAGTGTGAAGCGGCAGGGATGAGAATCAGCACCTCCAAACCTGAGACCATGGTCCTCAGTCAGAAAAGGGTAGAATGCCTCTTCCGGGTCGGGAGTGAGGTTCTGCCTCAAGTGGAGGAGTTTAAGTATCTCAGGGTCTTGTTCACGAGTGATGGGAGAAAGGAGCGGGAGATCGACAGACGGATTGGTGTGGTGTCTGCTGTGGTGCGGACTCTGTACCAATCCGTTGTGGTGAAGAGAGAGCTGAGCGAAAAGGCAAGGCTCTCTGTTTACCGGTCGATCTTTGTTCCAACTCTCACCTATGGTCACAAACTGTGGGTAGTGACCGAAAGAATGAGATCGCGGATACAAGCGGCGGAAATGAGTTTTCTCCGCAGGGTGGCTGGACTCTCCCTTAGAGATAAGGTGAGAAGTTCAGTCATTCGGAGAGACTCAGCGTAGAGCCGCTGCTCCTTCACATCGAGAGGAGCCAGTTGAGGTGGTTCGGGCATCTGGTTAGGATGCCCCCCGGACGCCTCCCTGGAGAGGTGTTTCGGGCATGTCCAACTGGGAGAAGACCACGGGGAAGACCCAGGACCCGCTGGAGAGATTATATCTCTCGGCTGGCCTGGGAGCGCCTCGGGATTCTCCCAGAGGAGCTGGTGGAGGCGGCCGAGGGGAAGGAGGTCTGGGCCTCTCAGCTGAAGCTGCTGCCCCCGCGACCCGATTCCGGACCAAGCGGGAGTTAATGGATGGATGGATGGATGGATGGATTTTTTTTTTTTAAACGGAGGAGCGAGACGGAGATAATGAGACAAACGAAAATCAACAGAAAGTTAAGACGTGGAAATATGACGAGCTTGGCTTCACTGTGACTATGGTGGGATTGGTGCACTTTAAATCTTTACAGACTAAAAACAAATGTTAATAATGTTATTCTTTGTTATGAGTTGATCTATATTTCTTTCTTTTTTTGTTTCTCCTAATGTTAATAAGGATACAGTGTTATGCAGAGGTGCACTTGTAGCAATTTTATAGACAAATTAATGTTGCAAGCAGCGTTTATCGGGCCCTCGCACCCATGGACAAAACCATCTTTTCCCAACAAACCAGTGGATCAGATCTTTTACTGGCTGGTTCAAGTATCTGTTATCACGGTTTTAAATACTGTATATCTACTCAAAGTATTTGTTTTTTTCGTTGGGGTGGGGTTGGGGTGTAGTATTGACCAGTCACCCAAAGAAGTCGTGATGCTTAACTGCCTGTGGATGAGTGTTTCCTGATGAGCAGAGATAAGATGTTTGCAGAGTCAGACCTTCACTGTTCCTCTTCTGTGACTCTGAGAGGAGAGAGGAGCTGCTGCTGGTAACGGACCTCAACTAACCAGGTAACCGGGTTTCTGCAGAACACACGCTGCTCATCGTCGACCAAAGATGTCTTTCTCTCGTAGCCGTGGACCAGCTTTTCAGTTCATCACTGTGCTGCTTCTGCTTCTCCCTCTTGGACAAGGTGAGTTTCAGCTTTAGTAATTGTCTTTTAATGGTAACTGAATGTAGGCTGATTAACATGGACTTGCTTTTATCTAATAGAGTTAAAGCGCTGAGGGAAACATTACCTCTGCTCTGTATTGTAGGGCAGCACGATTTAAGGGGAAAATTTAGGTCCAATGTAAAGTTCCACCCACTCAGCTGCTGCATGAAGGCTTCAGATGCTCACATCAAGGAAAAAGTCAAAGCCTGCTATGAGCAGGAACCAAACAAGTCTGAAAGCTGTATCCATGCCTACGTGTGAGTATTCAATTACACTCGAGCTTTCATCAAGCTAGAAGGTGCATTGTTCTATCTTGGATACTTTGTTGATTTAGATTTAATTTGTCTTCAGTATTATTGGAGTTGTTGAGATGAATAGAAACGACTGAAAGCAAATAATAAAATCAGTGATGAGGACGATGGCTGACTGCATATGACGTCCTGTTCATGTCGTGTGTTTCGTGTCCATTTTTGAAGATTAGATGGTGCAGCTCGGGGGGGGGGGGGGGGGGGGGGGGGGGGGCAGCGGGACTGTTTCAGGGCAGGTTGGACCCCCTGGTGATTCTCCAGGGATGCTGTTTGTTGCATGTGCAGCTTTATTGCTTTATTTAAATTTAATGACTCAGTCGAGAGTGTACAGGAGATGGGGCAAAAATAAAGCTATAAAAAGGAAACAAAAAGGAAATTTGTTTTTTTTTTTTTTTTTTCATTTTATTGATTCATTCCTGACATGTCAAAAAAAATCTTTTAAAGCATAGACAATTTTAACACTATCATGAATCTATGTATCTGAAAACAAATATAATATATTTATAAAATATATAATAATGCATGAATCAATATACACTGACACATGTGCATAACCATAATTTAGAAACATATAGAACCTCTTGTAAATAAATCTAAATAGTAAATGGACATATTCCCCCCAAAAAATAAAAGATAAAAAATAATCAAAAATTTATACCCAATGTATACACACTGATATACATACCAATATGCAAAATATTTATATATGCAATATATATGATATATGCAATAAGCAATATATGCAAAATGCATTTTTTAAAATAAGGAAATTAGAAAATTAAATTAAAAAAAAATAAAATTAAAATCAAGGATTTAAGTATGTTTTCAGTGCCAGATATGGACTTGATATCCAGTTTCAGGCTTTCTAAGTGAATTTAAATGAAGCTTATATGTGGTTATTATGAATAAATTAACAATATACACCATTTACCACATTTTTGAGGTCGCGTTTCTCCACCAAACTACACGTAAGTGTCTATTCAGGAAATGATTTGCACATTTTCAGTGGAAAAAAAATAATAATTTCAGTCTTGAAGAGAAAATGTTTCTTTTTTGCTTTTATCAAATGTACATTTAGAATCCAAATTGCATTTATGCTTCTTCATAAAAAATGTTTTCACTGAATAACATTTATGAATGAATTTAAATGAGAGCTCGCTCACTTTATTTGCCAGTAGATGGCAGCAAAAATTATCATCTCAAAGGTGTTTGACAGAAATGTATGAAGAGCAGTGAAGATGTTTTCAATATGTTTCTGATATTGTTGCTGGATGCTTTTTTCCCCTCCCAGCAGCAAATCATGATAAACAGTTAGACCAGGGATGTCAGACTCATTTTCACTGAGGGCCACATCAGCATCATGGTGGCCCTCGAAGGGCCAGATCAACAGCATGAATGTGACAAAATGCAATGAAAATCAAAATAAACTAAACTACACCTTATTATGTTGTTAAATAAGCGTCTCTGTATTTATAATGTATTCAAGTTTCAAATATTTAAATAATTATATTAAACTCAGGGTTTGTGGTTGTAACCTTGCTCTCGCACAGGTGATGTTTGCATCACTCAAAGTATCCATCACCTTGGTTTCAGAAGCGGAAAAGATTCTTTGTTTTTCTTGCAGGCTGCATTTAGCATACTAGCTCCATGTTTGCTGTCAAAATGCAGACGTAGATTATACTCTTTCACGACTGACACCGCCTCATAACACAAAAGACATACTGTTTTTTCAGCTTGAAATACAAACTTGTATTCGTTTTCCCATCGTTCATGAAACTGCCTTCCTTGTGCATCATTTTTTCTTTTCTTGGACATTATCGGGTTAGTTTGTAGAGGTCTTTCTCAAGTCTGAAAATCACCTTGATGTCTTGCTCATGGTGATATACTGTTATCGTTGTGGGTAATACAAATGCATTATGGGAGATACAGTTTATTGTCAATATGCGCTTTAAAGTGCCATAAGCTTATTTTAAGTCTTAAAATATTGGTTTAGAATTTAAGCCAATAATGCACAAGCTCTCGAGGGCCACATACAATGACGTCGCGGGCCGTTTGACACATTTGCACTACAGGAAAAACATGCAAAACCAAACCTCCGTATTTAAGGAAAAGTGGGTCTATATGGATACTGACTGTTTTCCATCTTTGCAGGAGCAAGAAGGTGTTTATATTCAGGAGAAGGAAATCTTTCCCTGCTTCAACATTAGCTTGTGTGCATCTCAACCACAAGTGTTTTAATTGTGTGTGTTGTCATTAAGACGAAGCGTATTGAATGCTGCAGCTTTGAGGCATCTAAGCTTGTGTCCTGTTGTTTTTTTATAGGTTCGTCGGTGTCACGGATAAGAAGTATTGTGTGAATCCAGGTGCCAGCTGGCTGTCAGAGAGGCTCCAGAAACTACAGAAGGTGAGAGCAACATTTATGTTTGTCTAATATGAATTTCATTCAACATTATTTTCTTTCTTTTTTTAACAAAATGAACTTGTCCAACTGTTTTCTCAACAGAGGGGAATATACTGCAGAAGATCAAGAACCTTCTCCATGACCTTCTGAAGAAAAAAGCTTTTTGTTCTTCTTCTCTTTGCGTTGTACCTGCTCTGTCATTCCCGTATCCATCTTCATAAACTCACAAAAATGAAGGAATTTCTTGCTTCCAGTAGATGAATCTGAGTGGGTGGCTACAAACACTCACCGGAGTGATCATTGTCACAAATGCATTGCTTTATAAACCTTGTAGTAAAACCCAGAAGCAGCTCTTTACAGTCACCAATCACCTGTTACTGATAAACCACAATGATGCATGTCTGTTATTTGTTGCAAAATGTTCGAGTGTTGCAGTTGAGATAATAAAGTTACTATTCAAAGCGTTTCTGTCCCGTCTGATTTCAGATAAAAGAATATGAATATGAAGTACCATATTCGCCTGAATATAGGACGACATTTTATTCTAGAAATTATATTCTCAAAAATGGGGGGCATCTTATAATCAAGGTCTAGACTTTTCTATTGTCAATACACGTCTGTTCCACTAGATGGAGCCGTAGAGCACAATTCATACACAAGGCAATTCTAAGTGCTTTACAGAAGCATAAAATCACAAGAAGGCAAATAGACAAGCATAAAAATAATCATTAATAAATTAAATTAAAAATTAATTTTAAAAAAAATTAATCAAATTAAAAATGAAGAGTGCAGATAAAATCCTTTCAGTTGTCATATACACATCTAATCAGAACTGTTTTCAGCCTGGATTTGAACATTGTCAGACTTGAGGCCTTTCTCACATCTTCTGGAATGACTGTTCCAGATTTTAGGAGCATAAAACTGAAATGCAGCTTCACCTTGCTTTGTCCTGACTCTGGGCACCAGCAGGAGACCACTACCTACAGATTGAACAACAGGGGTACCAGGACTGATCCCTGGGGAACCCCACAGGTCATGACCATTTGGTCTGAGACACAGTTACCAATTTCAACAAAGTAATCTCCTATTCCTGAATTAAGACCTGAACCAGTTTAAAGCATTTTCAGAGATTCCCACCCAGTCTTCTAATCTCTGTAATAAGATTGCATGGTCAGCTGTGTCAAAGGCAGCGCTTAGATCCAGCAGAACTAAGACTGAGACTTTGCCTGCATCTGTGTTCAGGCGAATGTCGTTTATCACCTTGATCAGAGCTGTCTCAGTACTGTGGTGGGGGCTGAAGCCTGATTGAAAACTATCAAAAACATTGTTGGACAGGAGAAAGTCAGTAAGCTGTTGATATACCACTTTTTCTAGGACTTTGCCAAGGAATGGCAGGTTTGATATGGGCCGATAGTCCTTCAGTACTGTGGCATCAAGACTGCTCTTCTTTAGACGAGGCTTAAGTAAGCGAAACACACCGGTGTTTTAAAATGTCACATTCTTTGTGTCTCACCAAGTTTATCGTGTCACATCATCACTTCCCTGCGAGCATCTATATCTTTTTTTTTTCCATGTCGGAGTCTGTTGTGAGGAAATATGGTGACAGAAGCATTGAGAAATACATCCATCTTCCCGTCTCTGAATTTAGGAAGTGCAGTTGCTCATGAAATGTTTCTTATAATAACGATATGACAGACAACATATGTGATGAATCCCCACAGCTTGTATGTTTTGTGTTCCAGTTGGATTGTAGAGGTGTCTATCGAAGCCAAATATGACAATATGTCCCTCTATTATATCCTCCCAAGGTGGAACAGAGCCAGAACCTGGTGGTTTGCCGTTCATCCTCTGGGTGGTTCAGTACGGTCCAGTGGAATCAAGATGCTACAGAGACGGAGGGTACTGGTGTTGTAAAAGGGGCTTTTGTCATATCGACCTCACATTTTGAATTTTGTAAAAATTCTCCTCTGCATGATGAAGTCTCACACTCTATTTAATTGGAGCCATCGGAACTGTCATGGTCATGACAGCCATTTTGGGTTTTTCTTTGTTTTGTGTTAAGTTCTTGTCTTTTGTGTTACATATTTCCTGTTTTACTTTGAAAGGTCTTTCTTGTCCTCATTGTTTTCTGCTTTGCTTCCTCCCCCTTGTTTCCTGATTGTGCACACCTGCCTCTTGTTTGTCCCTCTGTCTATTTAAGTCTTGTCATCTGCCCTGTCTGCGCTGGTCTGTTTTTTTTTTCCTATGCCTCGTAAGTTGAATGTTATGTCCTGTGAGTGTTTTTCTGTTTGTTACACCTGGATTCCTGTTTTGATGTCTTTTGTGGAATTTTGGTTTGTTTTGGACTCCGTGGTGTTCTTCTGCCGTTTGGATTTTCAGTTTAGTTTGGACCTTTTTGTTTTAGGGATTTTGTTTAATAAATTCCCTTCTTTTTTGCACCTCCTGCATTTGGGTCCTCCATTCTGCCTCAAATCCTGACAGGAACAAAATTTATCATATTACAGCCACTTGTCGAGGGGTGAGGTACGAGTTAAGATTTCACTGTTCATTGAGTTCAATACAGCCGTATTAAATACAGTCCAGTCCAGTTATGTTCTAAATCAATCAGATGTTGTTGTTTTTCAGTAATAATCCAACTCATTCAAATGACTTCAAATTTCAAATCCAGTTGAGGAACCTAAATATTTAAAGTAAGTTTAGGGTGATACAGCTAAGATGCTCAAAACTATTAGATATATTCAGGTATTAGTAGTTCTCTTGTTTGATGGCAAACGTATATATACATGAATAATATTTCTGTAATGAAAGCTGACCAAGAAAAAAACTGGAAATGACCAATTTTCTTGAAAAAAAAAAAAGAAATATATTTGCGCTCTGCTGCCCATAAAGACCAGAAGAGATAAAAATGTGGAAAATAAATGACTGGTATTCCTATAAAAAAAAACGTCTAGATTCCAGTTTTCCATGAGTGAAGCAGCTAATTTCTCCTCTTTATTTGAGTCATAAAATAAAGAGGGACATTTTTGTGGTCTGTTTAATTAAAATCATAGCTTGTGCTGCTACGTGCCTTGTCTCTTTATTTTATTATTCTTCTCCAACATGCACTTTCTCCTCATAGGTCCTGGACTTGTCAACAAGACCACCACAGCTCACGCTCCAACTCCGTTGAAGGAAGTGAAAGTGATAACTCAGGAAAGATGTGCATTTTAGACAGATAAGAAGTTTCACAACCCCTTCAACTGTGTTACACAACAGAGTTACAAAACCTTTTTCACTTGTAGGCTCATCCCTCCAATCCAGGAGTGTGTCAAACTCTTGTTTTTTTTTAACCGGCTGTGTCGTACGATGTTGTGACAGTTTTAGTTTCCTGACAAGCTGACATGGAGAGGCTGGGACGACCCGGCTCATATATGCTCAGCGTTCAATGGTTTAAAAATTCAGAAGGACTGCTGCTTTCACTGCTGAACCACTTTTTTAGCGTTATCGCGTTATTATCTCGTTAACGCATTAATTTATTAATGCTGACATTAATTTTATTGCGCATTATCGCATGTCGCTCACATGCTCTTGTTTTGAAAAGTCTGAAGGCTGCTGCAGAACCGGAAGACAATTGGCAGGTAAACAAGGGAAAACTAAAACAGACATGGAGAGCGGTAAAAATCTGTGAACTTTACAGTTCAGGTAGCATCTCAGGTACCAATATTAACAATTCTGTCTAAAAAAAAAAAAAAAAAAAAATTCTGGGCTGCAACAAAACTTTTGCGTTATTCCTCCATGTTACATCAGATCTGCTCCAATGTAATAAAATGTAATAAAATGTCACTTTTTTTTTTTTTTTTTGATTTGACAATTGAAAGTGGAAAGAATGAATGATACACGGATTGGTAAAGTTACTTAACTTAAACATGGACATTTTCATTTTAAAGTTCTCCCAGATGGAGGATTTGACAGAAACAAAGTTATTTGTAACCACTGCTTAGTTGAACTCCCGGTTAAAAGTTTCTGCTGTTATCTCAGAAATGACCTGTTTTAATCTTCTGATTGTGCTGGACCACAATCATTTTTTTTGGATTTTGTTTGTAGACTTTTTTTTTAATAAAAACAGAATGACATTAATGCCCTGGCAGTGGTCATAAGCTTTATTTTATTTTACATTTTTTAAGATGAGATTTACACTAAATATGTGTTACTGACATGTGCTGATGTTAAAAGTGTTTGAACAACAAATGTTATGACACTTTAGTTCATATAGGAGCAGAACATTTCAATAAAAGTGCATTTTACACTACTTTTGAATTCATTATTTGATTTTGTGTGTACAATGCGATTAATCATGATAAAAAAATTTTAATTGTTGCCCAGCCCTAATAAAAAAGCTGATCTGCTTTTTAAAATACTGCAGAACGAATCATTGGATGAACAGTTCTGCCTGTCAGGGGCAAAAGAGTTTTGTGATTCCACTGAGCCAGAGGAACAGGTATGATGACATCTACTGTCTACCACTGAGCAGATTTTGGGTGCTCCGATATGGGCCATCTTACGGAGGGATAGGCGCACAGAACAAGAAACTCCACAACAGTGTTCTGGAAAACCTTATCTGCCAGATACAGAACCGATTTAAAGATCGGGAACAATTAATGTTCCTGTCTCTCCTCGACCACCAGCAGTTTCAGACATATCAGAAATAAATTCCCGCATCCAACCTTTTCCAGCTTGATACCAGAGCCACGGAGCTCTACTTGATGATCTGACCTGTTTGAAAACAGAAATGACTGATGTAGGCCATGACGGACTTTGAAGGGAAATGTCCCAAAGATCTCCTTGGTTTCCTCCACAGCAGACATCTGGATGAGATCATGCCACAGCTGTACAGACTGACGTGTCTGGGCGTGACTATTCCCACATCCACCACAGCTGCTGACCAGACATCCTCTGACCTCAAGAAAATAGAAACGTATGGAAGTAATACGGTGATGCGTAATCTCTAAATTACGCAGCGCCCTCTTCTTGTTATATTGCGTTTTTTGTATTGGTGGCTTGTATTATTATAACATCATGGTGGATTAAGTAGTTAAACCCGCACTGGCCCGGGTACTAAATGCACGACCCGAGACTGAATAATACTGTAATATACATTAAACCAGACCACTAGAACTTCCTGCAGTACTGACAGCGTCAATACTGTGGGAGGGAGTGTATTCTTCTAAAATAATAAGTGTCAAACCACAAAGATTAGATAAGAGAGGAATAGTCAGAGTGTCTGATCAGAGAAATCTAATCCATATTCCCTCCAAAAACACAGCATCCAGTTCAACTCTAGCTAACCCCAAAGAAACAAACAGTACTCAATGTTAGATCTCTGAGTAACAAATCATTCTTAATTAATAGTTTTATTTCCTCATAGAATCTTATTTTTATGTTTTTAACTGAGGCATGGCTGGACAAAAACACAGCCAATACAGTCCTGATTGAATCTAATCCATCTCACCTTCACTTTGTGTCCGAACCACAGAGGTGGTGGTGTTTCTGCCATTTTCAGGGACAATATACTCACACACAAATTACCATTTTGGGTTTTTTTCATCATTTGAATATGTGTCAAACCAGCTGTAAGACAGCTGCAGTACATCCAGAACGCTGCTGCACTGGTCCTGACTAGAACCAGGAGATACGACCATATTAGTCCAGTCCTGAGGTCTCTGCACCGGTCCTGACTAGAACCAGGAAATACGACCATATTAGTCCAGTCCTGAGGTCTCTGCACTGGTCCTGACTGGAACCAGGAGATACGACCATATTAGTCCAGTCCTGAGGTCTCTGCACTGGTCCTGACTAGAACCAGAAGATACGACCATATTAGTCCAGTCCTGAGGTCTCTGCACTGGTCCTGACTAGAACCAGGACATACGACCATTATTAGTCCAGTCCTGAGGTCTCTGCACTGGTCCTGACTAGAACCAGGAAATATGACCGTATTAATACGATTAATACGACCGGATTAAATGATGTGGTGAGACAGATTTGGCCCTGACGTTTGACACATGTGTTGTAATCAATCAAAGCAATGACGGTAGGAAAGTTGATTCCAGTTATCGAAGTTATCCAACTTTTTTACTCATATTAGATTTAAAGGACTCAATAACACTTTGGGAATTAGTTTGATAAGAGGGTAGATACCGTTTTCTTCTCCTACGTCCAGTAACCCAGTCTGTCTCAGCCCCATCTACCGAAATAACAAAATAAAGTTCATAATTCCAGATGTTCTCATTTATTTGTTATAACTTCTACATTTACCCTGTGTAGAAATAACCTCCTAAAAAGAGACACAAAACCTATAAACAGATGCATATAAGAAACTAAACTAAGCACAAAAAGTAAGGAAATTAGTGTTTGGTATATTATTTCTTTGTTGTAGCAGCACTTCTTGGCAGTAAATCTTAAATCGTTGGGAAATCTTGTTTACTTTCCTTTTAAATGATGCTGTATTTCTTAGGAACAGGCATTTGCGGGATGAGCAGAAGAGCTGAGTCACTGGGTTGCTCCCACGAAAGATTTGCCAAATCATGTCTGGCACCATTTAGAAAGAAATGGAAAAAGCCAGGGCAGGGAGTCATTGTCATCATCATCATCACCATCATCATCATCTGACGATTGTTTGCTTACAAGGTTGGTCACAGTGAACAATGTTTAGGGAAGTTACAACAGAGCTTTGGTTGTGCTAAATGTGACTATTGCTCCCAGTTAGTGGCGCTTAACTGAGTGAAGATAACAAGGAGGTTTTCAGAGTCGCCGACCATCTACTGCTTAGTTTAAGTGACTGTGTTCGTGGTGTTTTAAACAGTGTCACTGTGCAGTGATCCAGTCAATGTCATTTTATGAAACTGCTGGTTTTTATATGGTCCGAATGGTCATAACTGAGGTTAGGCCCACCACCATCAAATGAATGGCTTAATTGGTAGCTCTTTAACTCTCTCATGCATCCTGATGGTAATGATGCTGCTGCGTCACATTAAAGTGCACTCCAGTTAAGTGTATAACAACACGCTTGAGTCAAATACCACATTAAACAGGTTCTTATCAATAACACTCAATAACTGGAAAAGTACCCGGAGAGCGCGGACAATTACCCCATATAGCGATTTACAGATTGCGATAAAATCCACCTTCTGGATCAGATCCGGATCAGCCTTTGAAATTTGATAGAGGTTCCTATTGTCAATCCCTGAGTCAAATTTCATGAGTTTTGGGCAATAATTAACAGAGATATTGAGAAACAAAATTTTCGGCTCCATTGACCGCAATGTTATCGAAAATTTGAAAGTGACCCATAATCCAGGATTTCTTCCGGATCACACCCAAAATGAAATCAGTTCTTCCTTTTCACATTTCTGACAACTCCTGAAAATGTCATCAAAATCCATCCATAACTTTTTGAGTTATCTTGTACACAGTCAGACAGACAGATAAAAAAAATAACCTCCTTGGCTGAGGTAATAATAAATCCAAAAACAGAAAAGCATGCCATGGCCACGTTAAAGTTCTGATAATCAGTGGGTGGAAGAATATTTCATCACCAGCCTAAAAGTCAAACATTGCTCTGCCAATAGAATGAATAATCATGCGTATGCGTTTCCTGGCTGGCATATAAAAACAAGATTCTCCTTTCCTGCTCCTCCTCCTCCGTGACTCTGAAAGGCAACAGTAGTTTCTGTCGGTACCATTTCTTAACTAACCAGGTTTTTTGCAGCACAGGAAGTGATTCTCTCTGACCAAAGATGTCTTTCTCTGGTAACTGTGGAGCAGCTTTTGTGTGCATTACTGCAACTTCTTCTCCTCACTGCTCAAGGTGAGTTTGGCCTTTAATAAATGTCTATCAGCGCTAACTGAGGATATGCTGATGAGCTGTATTGGATATAGCAAAAATAACAAAAAAAAACAAAAAAAAAAAAAAAAACAGGGTGAATTGAAAACAAATCAGTGCATCCAGCTCTCCTCCTGACTGAATGCTTTGTATTGTAGGGGGGCTGTGTGTATCAAAGGACCATGATGTTGTAATCGGGCCACTCAGTTGCTGTATGGCAGTTTCAAAGGCCACGGATCAGGGAACCAGTCATATCTTGTACTGAACAGATGCCAAACGCACTTAATCATTGCGGAGTACACGCGTACATGTGAGTATTTCATCACACACGAGCTTCAACGTCTTGTTCTTTTTTTTTTTTTTTTTCTTGAGTTTCAGAGATAATCCCACGTTTATCCTTTGGAGTTGGTACCTGAAGCTTTCGGGAAGCAAAGTTGTCTAAAACAGTACCGTAACACATGGGACTTCACCTCAGGAATACTTTGAGATATTTTTTCATCCTGCTTTTTTATTCATTTTCTGTTTCTCACCTTCAGTGAACATAGCATCATCATTCTTATTTTGAAGATAATCTGGGCTGTTGTTCAGTTAATTGAACTTTAACCTTATTCCGACTTTGCATAAATGTTGTGCTTTTGTTAATTTAACAGTCTGCCAAGTTCCTTTTTTTTGAGTGTTGTTCTTTCCATTAGATTTCTCACTGTCACAAACAAAATGCTTTGCGTGGATCCAACTGCCAGCTGGATCCCACAAAGGCTCCAGAGACTAGAGAGCGTAAGTGGAGAATTAAGGCCTTGCATTAATCATTATTATTATAACTATTTTAAAGTGAATTTACTGATTCAGCTGTTTCTCAACAGAGAGGAATATCCTGCCCAGTCATGTGAAAGGCGTTTAAGGACCTCGCTGCCTTCATTATGACCTACCTCAAGACCTTCTGAGCAAAAGTCTTTTCAGATTTTTCCCCTCTGTTCATTTCTCTTCCTCATCATTTGCATTGTATCTGCCCTACAATATTATTCCATCTTATAAACTAATAAAACTTGAGAAATTTGCTATTACAGTTTATTTTGTGTGACTCACTACTTAAAATCTCATGCAAAATGCAGCCACTTTGGGTCAAAAATGTGGTTTACAATGTGCAGCAGTTGGAGTGTAAGTAGTTAATCAGGGTCAGAGATCCATTCCAGTTTATGAATCTTTGTTCTTTGTTTACTTTGTTCTTTGTTGCTACAGTTCAATTTCTCTTTGTAAGCTTCATTATATCTATATATTTTCTTGACTCATGTATTACTTTTTTCACATAACTGGACTCTCCTCACAGAGGGGCAACATCCAGTTTTTGAAAAATAGGAAACATTGCAAGTTCACTGAATGACCACCAGGGGCTGACTTCAGAAATCCCATCTGAAAATGCCCAGATTTGCTGCAGTAATAAAAAAAATAATTTTCAGTCTGGTACAAAGAACAGTTTTGGTCTCATAGCTAGAACACTCCATGAGTGTTGTGTAAAACCACAAATGTACGCATAACTGGGGGCCAAGTGTTTTGGTGGACGACTGGCAGAACCGATGATTGCTGTCACATCTTGAGCTTTGTAGCTACAAGCCGAACCCTATCATCCTGTCTTCACACCTCTCTCAGGCATCCAGGATTTTTGAATCCAACTTTTGTGAAGCGCTCTGGCCAAGGGTGTAACCATTGTATAGACATTGGGGGGGTCCAAATGAGAGCCCTCCCCAGAATTTTTTTTAAAGGTGCATTTCCCACAGTTCTGTGATTTTTATTTATTGACCATCTGAAATCACATTTAAAGGAATATTCTGCAATTTAAAGAATTAAAGAATTTCCCGCAAGGGATTAATAAAGTATTTTCAATTCATTTCAATTCAATTCAATTCCTCTGAGATAGTAGCGAATAGGATAGCTTCCAGCGGTGAAAAATTACATGCCTAAAACATGTTGATGTAAATATTGTGATTGGAACGATAAAAAGTCCATAGCACACGATGGACTTTTAATTCCAAGTTAATTTGTATTTTGTTGATTTGTCTCAAAATGAATGTCTGCGCATTTACACTGAAACGTTTAATGTGAATGAAATCATAGATTTGTACAAAGAATTAAATGTAAAATATTGATTTTGATTGAATATATATATATACAGATTTATTCATTTGACATTAAAACAAATAGTGTGGCCTGTCCTTACACAATCCCTCTCCCTGTCTCTCTGTGCTGCCTGCATTATGACCAGATATTATTATTGTACCAGTAGAATAACTGACCCTGAGGAAAATTTTATTTAGAATATTCTGCTTTTCTTACTAGTTTTATTTACTGCTGACACGTAGGCTTAGGTTAAAACAAATGTCATCAAGCTGTTGAGTCTTGTATTCCAGTGTCTTACCTGATCATCCATGTTTTTTTTAGAGACTGTCCCTGTCTGGCCTGTCCTTACAGCATCCTTCTCCCTGTCTCTCTGTCCTGCCTGCATTATGACCAGATATTATTATTGTACCAGAAGAACAATAACTGACCTTGAGGATCTTTTTAATTTGATACGTTGAATATTTTGCTTGTATTACTAGCATTACTCACACACATACACACGAAACACGGAGAGAAAACAGCAGCACACACGGAAGACATCATATCATATGATACAGTCTCTTCACTTCAAGCTAGCTAGCTCAACTAACAAACTGAGCCCTATTTAATGAGTTGAATATTTCAAATTAATTAAAAATTATCACACTCAGTATGACAACATCACTCCTCTTTAGCTATCTAGTTGCTTACTGTCTGAAAAAACTTCGTATGTCCTGTTTTTTCTGCTTTTTGGGTAAAGACATTGCTCCCTCCTTTCTTTCACATTTAAATCTCTATTGTTTGGTCTGTCGGAGCCGGCGGTTCAAACCGAGAGACGTTAAATGGGCGCAACCAAGTGTACAACTGGGAGGGGGGTGGTCACACACTTTAGTGTTCCATATAAACGGAAATAAATTGATCGGTAAATATTTGGAAATAACAAGAGACGGACTGTTGAGCCAGGTTTCATAAAAGGAGGAAATATTTAACATATTTACACATAATATTGGGGGGGACAGATTGGTATTTTCCCAGTATTGGGGGGGGGACACGACCCCCCCAAAGAATGCGTGGTTACGCCCATGGCTCTGGGAAAGAAGAAATACTCACAACAGGTACTGATAAAACCTTACAACTGCAAGAGGCCATTCTTTTTCTTCCGTGTGACTATCGTGTCACTAAGAGGCTACATCCAACCTCCGAAGCAAACCTGCAAATTAGTATAATTGCAGTTCCTCGACTGACCTGTAGGGGATGGCAAAGTTGGGGTTGGCTCGAGGCAGCCTCATCTGGACAGGCGATATAAAGCCACAGGTGCATTTTGTTTTTGTTTTTTCTTTTCTTAGTGATCGCTAGTTATGGTTAATAGCTAACCGTCATCACTTGACCTATTCACGGTGCATAATAATTCTCATTTTAAAGATTGTAAAGGCAAAATAACTGTACATCTTATTTTACCTGTAATATGATGGTTCCTAGTGAGGCTGTTTAAACAACAATTAATAATAACACTTGACAACACTTGGAGTGCAGAGTGAATTTAATCTCTATTTGTACACAAACAAGAGATGACACATTTACTGTGTCACATATGCATGGAACTTCACATATTCAGAAACAAAAAGGTCTCGCTGACCTGTGGAACTGTAAGGCGCCACATTTCCATAAGCACCCCCCACTTTTTGTTGTAACATATAACAAACTTATCCAAAAACTGCAGCAGCAGGCTATGCTTCCCCACCCCCAAGGGGGTAAAAAAGTGAACGACTGCGAGTCACGGAGGGAAAAATCAAGCATCGTCTGCTACTATGATCCCGGCAGGAGCCAAACATCTATCCCAGAAGTTACAGGGGACAGTAAAAGACGCCTGAGGCTAGCTACTCTAGCTAGCTAGCCTCAGGCGTCTTTTCTTTGGTGCTACAGTTCCAATTTTTTTCACCTTTTTTACAAAAGGTACAAAAAAAAAAAAAAAACAAACGCAGATATGTTTCGTTCTATTAATTGTTAATAGACTACTGCGACCGCTGCGACCTCTGCAACCGGCTCTAAGTTGGCGTGGACGGTCCGAGGACAAACCTTAGCTGAGCAACAGGTATCTGGCTCCGCCCTCCAGGCTGCCCTCCACACGTTCAAAGTGACTAACTTTGACTATTTTGGTAGCAACTGCTGAAATGTGAATGGAATTGACATATTTGATCAGAATGAGTGTACAGTAAGTTAATATGAGTTAGCGTGACTGGTTAACGTGATCAGAGCCTGAAATAGAGGAGCTTGTGATAACTGAGCAGAGGTTCCAGGGGACCCCCAGGCTCGCTCATACAGGTGACATCACAGGGGCTTTGTCCAGTTCTTTTTAAACAGAGTGATTTTCGTCCAACTTTTCAATTAAATCTACCTGAATTTTACCAGGTTACAACAGTGACAGATGCAGACTGATGGCTCTCCCATCCCGACATGTATCCTGGTGTGACAAGAGCTTCACTTCCTCTGTTGTAAACTGGAGCCCATTAAAAACTGGTTATATAAATACAGCCATTGTGGATTTTAATTTTTTTTTTTTTAAACTGGTTACACAGTTTTTTCTTTTCCACTCTTGTGGTTTTAACTCCAACTGTCCCTCACTGATTTCACCATCAGTTAGGACAGCTGTATGATTATGCTCTTCCCTGTGTGACCCCTGGACAGAGGAAACATATGGAACCTGCTATGTTCCTCTTTCTCTGAATTCGGGGGGTGTATGCTTTTCCTTCAAACAGGTCTTATTTAGACAGAGTTGTTCATTTTCTTTTTTGCTGCTCATGATTACTACCACATTTGATCTGGACAGAGAAGCACCACCTACACGGGGACCAACATGACTTTCTCGAGCTATGGACTTGCTATGCGTCTAATCATGCTGCTTTTTCTCTTTTCACAAGGTAAGTGCGACTGTTAATCAATCTTAAAGAATAAAAAAAATATCTGTATCTGCCATTCTTTTTGGTGATATCAAGTATATATATATTATGTTGCCATATCAGATGTCATATTCTATTTGTACCTTTTCTTAATTATATACAAGGATGCCATTCCAGTAAGATATTACTTATTTGAACTAATCAAAGCTGACCTTTTCACATAAATCTAATGAAATTCTGTACTGCTGTTGCCACCGCAGGGAATCCTCAGTGTTACAGTGTGAAGAAGTCTGCAGGACACATCGAACCCTCCTGCTGCATGACAGCCTCAAATAGTACGATAAGAGAACCTTTTAATGCCTGCTATGAACAGGGGAAACTGTCATTTTCACACTGCAGAGTGCACGCCTTTCTGTAAGCAAAAAAAAAAAACTGACACAAACATTTTATTCACCGTTTTGGGAAATGTTCTCACTCATTTGGATTTCTTTCCAGAGTTAAAGATATTAAATTACTTTCCTTATTTTTACGTATGGTTCTGTAAGGTGCTTACGAGTAAATATGGTCTAACCTGCAGTAAACGATGCCTTCAGGGTGAATTTCGGATCATTTTGAATCATTTCATGGCAGATTAAACAAAACCTGTGTTGTTTATTTCTCCATCGCATCCCTTTTGCATCAGACATTTACATGTTCTGTATGTATATATATATATATATATATATATATATTTTTTTTTTAGAGCATGTCTGAAAACATAACAAAAAAGCATCTGATCATAGTGAGTTATCACGAGCAGTAAATTCCATCTCTCTCTCTTTTTGTTTTAATTTTTTTATTGTAGTTTTTTTTTTTCTTTATCAATTTCATCTCTAAGACAATAGATTATGTCATTTCCCTCTCGGCATTACATTAACACACCTGAATGCTCCAAACCAGCAAGGCTGAAATGTGTGTCCTGTGGAAGCAGTAAAGGGGACACTCATTCATTTTTTTATGGTTTTAGTTTTGTTAGATGTGTTGGAAAAATATTAGAATCAGATGATTTTAATCATATGTAAATAAATTTAAAAAAAAAACCCTCCCAGTGCTCAAGCCCTTCACCTGTCCTCTCAACCCTTCAGCTTCACCAACGGCCCACATCAATGGTGTGTGGACCCGAGAGCCCCGTGGCTCCGACAAAGATTCCAGAGGCTGCAGAAAGTAAGTCTGAAATAGAGATGCAGAGATTCCATCTTCCACGAAAGCGTGAATGAGGATGTTTAACCGTGATGTCTCTTTCCTCCAGAGAAACATATGCTGCCAAAAATTTTAAAGCCTTTCCCGCAGCCGGTTTGAAGATGCATCACTGCCTTCTATGGACAAGTCGCAAGGAAATTAATTTTCTTTGAAACAATCTTTATCTTGCAGACATTATAGCTTACTCTAAAGAATATAGCCTTTTTCATGCCTGTACGATTTGAAAGTGATTGCAGCTGCTGTTAAATAAAATGTATCTTAATCACGACTGTGTTCGGATGCACTTCAGAGCTTCCCGACCTGATAAACTCATGTTCATTATTCAGAATTTAATTTGAGGGCTGGTCACGCGTAGACAGTTTGTGACGCTTCCAGCGGGTGGATCAAATCAAAAGCAGGTATCATTCCTCTTTATAACACTTTTTTTTAACCATTGCTGTTTTTTTTTATGATACACATTCTTTGCTTTTACAATTGCATTGTTTTCTGTAAGATTATTCAAACATTTGACTTGTTAAGTTCCCTTCCCCCTTTATACATTTGAAATTATAAATGGGAAATGGAAATCAAAATAATACCCCCCCCCCCCTTTTTTTTGTTTTTTTTTTCAAATTTTACTCATCTGACAAGCTGATCCATCTATGACTCAAAACCTTGAGGTATGTGATCTGTTGCAGCTCTAGTTTAAAATAAATAAATAAATAAAGACATGAACAGCTCACATGTGAAGTTTGGACTGACTGTAAACCTGCTGTGATCAGCTTCATACAGCGGCTGAGCCAAGAATGTTGCTTCACTGACTCGTTTGATTTCCTTTGTTTGAATCTGGGCTGTGAAATGATCGAATTTCTTCAGAAAGTTACCGCCCACTGACTTTGGTTGAGAATCTGAGCCATGTAAATAAAACTTATTTAAACTGCATCAGATGCTTTGAGGCAACAGCTTAAATAGCAATAGTTTATTGTTAAGTAAAAGTAGAATTTCTATACATATTTTTCAGATATTTTCAGTTTATATGGGAGATAACTGTTCACACTGTGTCGCTTTACTCTAAAGTTACAAGTCAAAGTCCTCCTGCAGGTCCTCCCAGTCCTTGAAGCAGTTCTTCACAGCTCCACACCAGTCTTTGTCTTCCATATGTCCTTGGAGGACGCCTGTTGTCCGTCTTATCGACAACAAACTGTCGCGAGCGTCCAGAGTTCACAGCGGCACCAGATCCAAACTTTGCAAACAGCAGCCGTGGAGCTTCGCGTCAGGCTTTGGCGTCTCGGTCATCTGGACCGGGAGGAGGATCCATCAAGTCCTTGAATCCCAGTTTCTGCAGAGGCTCCTTGGTCATGAGTTGACTGGAAAAACACACAAGATGACGAGACAACGTACAAGTCAGCTTACGTTACCAGAGTCAGCAGGTGGCGCCTGGAACTGGTTTTCTTACTGGTCCATCCTGCATTCCAGGTAGTCTTTGGACTGCAGTCGGCACATGGAGTTGTCGAAGCTGTTGTCTCTCAGGCACTTCATGAACTTCTCTTTGAAGGCTGTGCACTCTCCTGAAACAACGGTACACCAAAATCACTCTGAATGTCTGTATTATATGAAGGTCTGTGATGCGCCGGATGGTGTTAGACATTTTGTACTTTTACTGGTTATTAATAAAGTTAAGGTTAACGTGAGACCAGTTTGTGTGTCGTCACAGCTTTTTTTCGACGCGACTGAATGAACTCAAATAAATCTCAGCTGTTACAAGTGAAGTTCTCAAGTGTTTCCTGTCAACAAAGTGACAGGTTATTAAAACCCAGACCATGTCGAGTAGCTTCCTATGTCTTAAACAACCATGCCAGTAGTAAAAAAAAATAAAATAGTGAAAGTAAGAGCATTGTTACAAACACAGATCAGGATATTAGGACTCGATACCTGTGTAGCCTGAAGAAAACAACTAACCACTGGAATAAACATGACACACGACAACATACTTCTCTATTCAGACTTCCTCATCAATACCACAGCTCAATCTAAGGATACTGGAAACAACGATGAAGGTAAAGGAATGTGTGTGACTACATATTTCATCCTTACAAGTTAATGACTTCATCTATTGAGGCTCGTGTGATTTTAAAGACTCGGTTAAGTTTAGCTAAAACGACACGACCTATGCGGCTTTAACAATTAAATACTTTCGGTGTTTTTTTTTTTTTTCGTTTTTTTTGTTCTGTCATATACATTTTTGAAAGTATTTCTCATAATGTTATGATGCAGTACTGGTAAAATGAGTACATTTTAGTGGAAATTTAAGATAAGATATACTTAAGGACCTTCAAGCAACCTGAATAACGAAACACGGAGACATTTAGAGAATGTTGCACCACGCTATTTTATACTGTGACACACAGGCAAACAGTGGATAACATGCCCGACAGCATTTAGGGGCACGTTAACAACATGTTTGGTTATTGTCATTTCGCTGCTGTTATTCATTAAAGCAACGTGAACAAATGGAATGTTGTTCCTATTTATAACCAAACATCCGGACTTCAACATGTTATCCACTTCCTGTTTGCCTGTGTGTCACAGTATAAAATAGCGTGGTGCAACATTCTCTAACATTTTTGTGCGGAAGTTAGCTTCTATTTTTTAAATCTACCAAAGTGTCCTATATCGTTGATAGTAGTCACTTGTAAAAAAAAAAATAAAGAAAGAAACAAAGACATAGATAACCAGCTGTAACCACAACCGAAGATTCGCCGAACTGAAAGGCTGGACATCCAGTTACTAAAATCTAACGAGCCTTCACTCACCAAAATGATCCAGAGGGAAAGAGCCTTTGTCCGGTGCGCGAGGTTTAAAACTCTTCGAGCCAAAATTCATAGCAGTAGACATGTTTATCAGCGTTTTTGAAAACACTCGGTTTAAAAAAGGAAAAATGGAAACTGAGAATATTCAGGAAAACGCTCCGGTCTGAATGTGACCCCGCTGTTGCGCAAATACGTCGGTTTGTTGTGGGGCGTTTCCTGACGGCAGACATTAGTAATCGACTGGGCTCAATCGATGGCCGAGCAGCTGGGTTTCGACAGTTGATTACTTGATCACGTGACGTTGCGCCACCGCTCACTCTTTAGACGGTGTCTCTGATGATTTGACCAAATAACATCATAGATATTCATTTAAGACTTGAGGTACTTGTATCAACTTTTTTTTTTTTAAGGGAACCCTCTAACAAGCAAACTGAGTTAACTTTTGGGGAGGTTTGCAATTAAGCAGAGCCATAGTTGTTCATTGCAGACTATGCATGAGGCTTTTATAGCCACTAGAGGGCACTACACAGCTAAATCAGCGTTGAGCTACAAGTATTTGGGAAAATAAAATGACCTTAATTTGTAGCCAGTTATTCAGCCCCGTCATGTGTTTAAAAAAAACATTTATGTGCTTCAATGTGAAGTACAAAGATGTTTTAAGGATTTAAATATAGGATACAGGAATAACTAAAATACTAAAGTGTAATGATACAAAAGCTGTGGTTTGTTGAGTCAGGCGGAGTGTAATGTGTCCTAAGGTGCGATGATAAGTAGTTGGTATCAGAAACGGTTTACCTTTTTGGAAACAAAGGATAAAGACAATTAAAAGAAAACTGAAGAAGAAAAAGTATAAAGGTAAGGCATTCATAAATTCCCTTCCCAACTAGACTTGTCTTTGAGATTCCTGCTCATAATGACATGATTAATTTAAAGTGAGTACATCTCAGCAACTTCAATCACTATTTGAATTAATTTGGTATCAAAATAAAGGTAACATACATGAGATTACAATAGGTTTGTAAAATTTAATTTGCGTACTACCATGAGAATGAAAATGAAGATGGAACGAAGCACAAATAAATAAAAAAAAAACCTGAAAAAGTGTTCCACATTTAGACTGCGTGTCTCTTTGGATTCATGAAAACCTCAACAATCTAGAAATCCATTCTGTAACATGTCACCATTTAATTTTCTGAAGTTGAGTTTCTGATTGTATCACTTAAGAAAAGATTTTCATGAAGAATTTTTTAATGAACTTTGATCATGTTGGCGGAGGTCTTTACGTACTTACGTCTACCGGAAGAAAACAAACTTACTCGATTAGCAACAACATGGAGGACTACATTATTAGCATCCTATTAGCAAGACCAGAATTAATTCAAAGCGGAATGAGTGTATACATGACCCAATAATTATTCTATTTGGATTTAAAATCAGAATAAACCAGCCACTTACTTCGGAATTAAGTTTAATTCAGAATGGACATTTCATTCGGAATTAGGTGTTTACATGGTAATTTTTAATAATTTTAAATCGGATTTAATTTAATTCTGAATTAATTAAAGAGAAATAGAGAAAACTAAGTGTTTTCATTGTGGGTCACGAAGAAATGCATTATGGGAGATGTAGTTTATTGTCAATATGCGATTTAAAGCGGTGTCATCTTATTTTAAGTCTTAAAATGTCGGTTTAAAATTTAAGCCAATAGTGCTTGAGGGCCACATAAAATGACGTGGTGGGCCCACATTTGGTCCTGCGGGCCTTGTGTTTGACACATGTGCCCTAACCCATCACCACAGATTATTTTAAACGGCTTTTGACTTCTCCTCCTGTGCTGTAAAATCATAAAATAGGTGACCCAAACATTATCTGGCTCAGGGCCCCTCAGAAAGCTAGAAACGACCCTGTCCATGAGTATTTACGACCTTGGATGACACCAGAACATCCCCAGGGATGTTTACGCACAGCTTCAACATTTTGGGCTCATATTTTGGTAATTACGCAGTGTATTATGTCACACTTTCTTCATGCATTTACGTTAGGAGCGCGTTTTCAGGATGTGTCATTCGCGTGTTTCGCCGCTGGGTGTCTCACTTCTACAAGACAGCGTCGGAGGAGAGAGGAGGAGGAGGAGGGGAGGGAGGAGGTGGCGGTGGTAACCTATCCTATCGGCTTGATTACTATGCGCTCAGCCAGACTTGGTAACAGAGCCGTTACAGCGGAACAAAGACACAGATTCGTCCGCGCCGGCGCTTTCCTCCCTCCCGTCCTCGTGCACCGGTCCGGCTCAGATCGGAGGTGACAGGTGATCCCGCCTCTCCGGTCCTCCTCTTGTCTTGACGGGTCGGGCGCCCAGCGGCGGATGTTCTTGGGCGGGCTTCCTCCCACCGCGTCGGGGCTGGACGGATAAAAAAACGCGCACCATGGCGCTGGAACCGAAGGGGAGCGCGCCGCCGCTGCAGGACGTGCTGGCCAGAGCCGGCAACGAGGCGTGCGCGGACTGCGGCAACCCAGGTAAGGGCGCCCCGCGCTCCTCCCAATAAGCAGGTGCCCGGCGGCGCCGGCGCGCGCGCGCAGCTGCAGAGGCAGCGGTGCATGTGGCAGTGAATCTGGAGCAGGGATGATGGCATGATGGCAGTGGCCTGCCTGGAAACTCTCCTTTCTGGAGGGAGAATCAGGCCTAGCAGACTGGACTTTGGACAGAAGAGAGCATGAAACAATAAAACACTGAGATATGAGGCAGTGGTGGCATGTGGGTGTGCACAAACTCACACTAAATCCCTTCACAATGTTTTGTCTGACTGTGGTCAGCTGTTATTATCCTTACCTGTGCCTCCTTTTAAATGATGACTTTCCACTTCCAGAGGTGTCATGGAACAGGATGCTCGTTGTATTTTTATTTTATTTTTTTGTGCCATCTTTGATTTTCCCATCTCTCCATGCTTTTCTCCTGGATGTTTTCTTTCAGTACTCCTCCTTTCTCCTCCCTGAGGTGGCAGTAAACCAGTAAGCGGCTCCAGTGCGGGCTGAACGCCCAGTACTTGGAGCCGGGCCCGCCCAGGATGCCTGTTCCTTGGCCCTCGCTGCAGCTCCTGGGAGGACCGGCAGCACCAGAACAGCTCTCCCGAGCCAGCCCTCGCAAAATTAGAATTTTTCTTTTTTGTCTGAGATGCTGTCAAGTCGAAGAGGATTCATTTTTTGAGCACAGAAATAAGCGAAGAACGTTGATGAAATGGCAACCTGTCCAGGGAGTGATATCCGATTATAAGAAGCCTACGATAAATTATTTCAAAGGTTTTTGCATCTCTAGAGTCAAACCATCACAGCAGAGCTGCCCGAATGACAGTAGCAGATCCCACGAAATAGCTTTAAAAGGGATACAGTAATCCCTTATTTTTCGCGGTTAATTAAAATTAAATTAAAATCTGCGAATTGGAGCCAGAGCCCCTCGAGCCTAAATAATGTGTTTAAAATATGTTTTAAAAACGCTCTCTCATCTTTCATCTAACCTCGTTTTCATTCTGCCGTCCCACGACACACACACTACATTACCCATAAGGCCACACTGTTACCCATAAGGCCACCTTCTTAAAAGGGGCCAGGCAGGCTCACAACGTTTCTTTGCTGCGAGAGAACCTGCACAACATCCTGTGATGTTTCCCGCAATTTTTTCTTGATTTTTTTTTTTTTATATTATATATTTCCGAAAAAATCCGTGAATAACTAAAACCGCGGAACTTAAAGCGCGAATTGGCGAGGGATCACTGTATAGTAAAGACTAATTACTTTTTCTGTCCTTCACATCATGCCCCCCTGGTGTCCAGCACCAGAAAAAGCAGTGTACAAGTTGAAATTTTTCAACTCATGAGTAGAGCTGAGCGATTTTATCGATTCTGCGATATATATTAGGGATGTCCGATTGGCTTTTATGCCGATATCCGATATGCCAATATTGTTCAACTCTCAATTTCCGATACCGATATCTACCGATACCGATATATGCGGGCTATTTTTCCTCAAAACTAATTTTAGGTAACATCACATATCTCCTGTCGTGGAATTAACACATTGTCTGTGCAAAACAAAAAACAAAAAAAAACCCGATACCTGATATTTACCGATATTACATTTTTATGCCAATATCGGGCCAATAATATCGGTGGGCCGATATTATCGGACATCCCTAATATATATCGATATTTATATCGGTATAGAATATCGATTTTTCAGCCGCGAGTATCGATATTCTAAGCTTCTTCCAAAACCCCCGTGTCCCACCTTTAAAAGCTTGCAAGCAACAATTTGCACTGTTTAAATAAATGAAAATATATTTTTCTCAACAAATCTTTTATTCATTTTGTCCAGCATTTGCAAGCTGCCTGTCAGCCATATAATGTGTAATTGATGCTTTCAGTTCAATAAATTCAAACAAAGTCATTGGAACACTCACAAGATGTCACCAAAATCACTTTGTCCATTTAAAATCTTTCGGAAAATGATGTAAATGTATTGTAAGATGAATATCGATACATATCGTATCGTGAGCCGAATATCGTGTATCGTATCGTATCGTGATACAGCCCTACTCATGAGATGCAAATAATGCTTGTAATAAGGTCCAGTGATGTCCAATAATGTTTGACAACTAGGTGACAGATTAGGGAGGGTTCCAAAGGAAACAGTGGACCTTTGGACGTATCACATGAAAGAGACAGAAGCAAATGTAGAGGAGACGTGATGGAAACGACAGGTTCAGAGCGGCAAAGCGACGTCGTTTGTTTTGTTTCTACCCACGCTTTTGACAAGGCAGACGATTGACATGACGTGTTGACGACAGTAGCAGTCCATGGACGGATATAAATAAAGCAGCACAGAGTAGCAAAGGCACACAGGTTGCTTTTGATCATTTGATCAATCAAAACAGTCAGTTAGGATCCAATCAGATATGCTCCAAAAAAGGGGATATCAGCTGCAATCTGGACCTCGCCTTAGTTTGCCCGTGATGAGTCTGAAAGTGTATCTTTCACTGAGATGTCAAGATTTGCAAAGTTCTGTGACACCACAGACCCAGATCAGAGTTGAATTATCTCACCTCTCCATTATTTTCTCCTCTGAAGTTCATACTGCGTAGCGTTTGCTGTTCCTCAGAAGTAGGACGTACAAAGCTGCAGTACCTGTTTTGAAAGAGAGACACCCCTACTAGGAAAAGGGGCGGGGTCAATTTGAATGGCTGACTCTCTTTCCAAGAACTGGCTGCTACAAAGTGAGGTTGTCTGTCGAGTATTCCTGCTTGTTTCTGAGCTTTAGACGAGCGAGGTAAATTTAAAATAGCTTGGTATTGGTATTGGTATTGTGCTTGTGTCAGCGTTCAGGCTGTCACGCAACACAACATGGTTCAAGAGTTATTGAGTTTAATTTTTTTCTGTCCAGATGGACGCTTGCGTGTGCACACAAAGCAGTAAAGGGATCTCATAGGGAACACCTTGTAGAAGAAGAGTGGCTTAGTCCAGCCCCTAAACCTCGTCTCACAGAGGTGGACAGTCAAGGTTGAGATCGACCAGAGAAAATAGCATCGGCTCAGTTCATCTAGATCTTATCCCTGATCGACTCCATGTTTGCTATTGCAAAGATTAGAGCAGCCAGTCCCAAACTTCAGAGTACCAAGGCCCAATCTGAAATGTAAAAAATCTCTGTGGTCCACCCAAACCGATAATCACAACTGTGATCAACATAAAAGAGTAGAAGCTACGTTCTGATATCAGTGTAAGAGGTCAACAAATACAGTGACACTTGTTATATTAGGTTAAGATGACAGCAGAATAACACTCAACTGGTGTTTCAAATCATCCCATAAATACTTTACAGTAATTAAAAACATTTAAAAAAAATCGAGGATTTAAAACATATTTGTTTATTTTTAATGACCTCTCACGGCCCACCTGCAGTACCATGACGGCCCACCAGGGGGCCACTGGATCACTGGATTAGAGAACTGTAACAATGGTTTTGAAATCTTTTTTGATGTAAATTTTGAACAAAAGCACAACACAACTGATGTAAAATAGACAAATAGAAGCTATCACCCGTTTCTGACTCTGAACCGGCGTTATAGACCTGCTACCATGGTTACAGACCATGATGGATAGTGACATCGCTGTGTTTCCTGACACTGTTCTGCAACAATCCGCTCTCCCTTGGGGAAGTATCGGTGGTAAATTTTACAAGGTTGAGTCTTTTATAGTCATCAGTTAAATTCCAGCCGAAGCCAACGTGAGTCAGATATTATGGGATGTGCCTCTATGAAAGGAGCATGCGAGTTGGCCCCTACAATCACAGTTCTGGTGAAAATGCAGGGAAAAGCTCGTGAAGTTCTCTTTCGTGTCCTCATGTTCGTCGAGAGCTCCTTTTAACAAAGTACTTAGATCACTATTGACTCCTGTTGAAGCTGTGTTGTGAACAACAGCGTGACTTTGGTAGAATCCAGCAGCTTTTATAACAACCAGAAGAGCAAACGCAGCACACATGAAAACTTTAAGGATCCTTATCCCTCTACAACCCCCTTCCTTCTCTCTCTTACATATCTCCTAATGTTCAGGACATGAATAATTGATGCCGGTTTGGGAACTCATTCCCAGGATGGGGACAGGATTCTATCTCTGGTCCATCTCTAGTTTTAGCTCTTCGGCCTTCTCAGAAAATAAATCTGGGTTTCAGTACAGCTGAATCATCTCAATAAATAAAGCTAAAGGTTGTTGATGAAAATGTAGTTAAAAGCAGGCCGTTTATTATATGATCAGGATAAAAACGGTGAACAAGTCCCATGGACTGTCGTTACTTTTGACATACCTGCAAATGTTTGCAGCTTATAAGCTTTTGTTTGGTTTATTTTTAGTTGATTTACTGGGAAGCTTTAGTTAAAATCACAATTTATCACCCGTGGAAGTAAATTTGTTCATGTCAGCAAATGGTTTCTAAATTATCTTGTGGTCAGAAGTTTGCATTTAAGTGTTCAGCTGACCGCCAAAACTTTGGCTTTGTCTTTGTTTATTCGGTAAGGACAATTTCCAGGCCAAATGTGACAAAACTGAGCTGTTAAATAAAGCTGATGGATTCAAACCCAGAGTTCTGTAGAAGCCGTGTGGTAGTGGTGGTTTGAGTTCTGCGGTGGACTGATGCTGCAGATTGCACAAAGTGGATTGCGCAATGACCACGAGCTGTCTTTATAATTCTTCAGAAGAGTCTCAGACCATCAGTTTGGCAGTGGGAAGACTGAAAACAGACCGTTCCATCAGAACATCGACCACAAATCCACACTGGACCTGGTTGTGGAGATGATAAAGTAGGCGAACAGCTAATTTAATCAAACTCTTTTTAATACTGCCAAAAACCCTACCAGAAGCTTCATAACTGCTACCAAATGCGTCAGTTCCAGGTGCCACTTACTCAATTTTTACCTGTACTGTATAACATTGGACCTATGTTTGAATTTATTACTTCAAAGGGGCCACAACAACTTAAAAGTTTTTTTTTCCCCATTAAAGATGTTTTGTTCAGTTCTCCTGACCTGGCAAAATAAGTCCAATACTGCGATGACATTTACGTCCATGATGAGTGTGTGTCCCAACCTCATCCCGCAGCTTTATGTCACCCAGCCAGAAATACACTGAAAATACTGACTGTCATGTGACAGCGTTAGAGCTTTCAGCAGTATTACAAGTGAACATTTCCAGTCCGCAGTCAAGCAGCGGCTTTATAAACCACTGCTTGAGGTAAGTCACATGAATCAAAAGTGGCAAGCAAAGATGTAAAACTCTGACGTGCTGTTGAGAGCTACTTCTTTTGTTAATATTTGTGTGAGCATATAGTTTTTGACAGCTTGCATCTGCATGGAACCTACCGCATGGCTTTGCATCAAGAGAGCAGAAGTGAAACGCTTAAAAGAACCACTATGGTTGAGGTTTTGAATTATAAAACTCAATTTCCAGTTACTAAAGGATATATATATAATTTAAAAAGCTGTCTACAGTGAAAAAAATCTCTTCATGTTGAGCCTCATTGATTGTTGTTGTGTATGGATATGAAAAAAACTTCACTTCCCATAATGCCATGCATTTATGAGGGTAGAGCTCCCCCATTCCTCTCTTCTTCTGTACCGCAAGGAGACACAGAAAGCCTATCTGTATGATTGATTATGCAGCAGTTTGATAAAGTTCAGTTTAATGTTCAGCACTTCCATCTCCGCCTCTTTCAAAGCACATATGCGTGGTCCGATCCACTTTCACACAGAGATCACCGTGTAAAGATCCGGTGGAGATCTCCTCCGTATTCTGCCTCCACTCTTTAGATTTGCATTCACAACGACCCCACAAAAGGCTCAATATTGGCTCAACCAGCGTGCGCTCTCACAAAGCATAATGGTGCTCGCTGGTCCAAAGACAGCCCCTTTTGTCAACATCGTGACCCACAGCCAGGACGAACCCCCATCACGTCTCTGGCCCACTGACTGCTTCAGTCAGTCGGGGCTGCGTTAAGGGCGAGCAGAAAATACCTGGCTGTTCCTGGCCTCAGTTTTACCTTTGTGGCTGGCTGTTTTTCTGGTGTTTCCACCCTGCGGCAGGGAGACGTTGGATTGATTCCAGCGGGTTGGCGGATCCTTTAGGTTTCTAAACACGGAAACAGGGTTTACTGAGTTACTGTAATGTAATAGCTCTGCCTCTTGGACTTCTGTGGTTAAAAACCCTGGTGGTATTTTGTTCATAGCACCGTTAGCTTGTTCATCAGACAGTGATACTGACCTGCTGTCAGAATGCCCGATGTCAGATGGCCGTCTCTCATCGTTCCCATGACCAACTGATTTCGTGCCCTTCTCAGAGTTTGCAGCCATCCTGATGCACCTGTTATGACCTTCTGCATTACCAGCACTCACACAGCTTCATGCCTCTGTTACTACCTCTCAAGGTGGACCAGAGGCGTAGAATCAGCGGACAGGACAAAATGTTCCACCGTTCCACATCTGTGCGAACCGGCACAGCACAGCAGGATGTAATAAAGATGCGATGGAGGCAGAAGGAACTGGCTGTGTGAGTCAGCTTTCAGTGAGCATCGTATCATTCATTTACGATGTGATTTTCCAGGGTTTAAACAGTTATTTAACGCAGAAACGTCTGCTGATTAGGGGTGAGTATTGGCAAGGACCTCGCAATACGATATTTATCGTGATACTTGGGCCACGATATGATATTATCATGATATCGCAATATATTGTGATATTCTACCCAGTTAATATCAAAATTAAAAGTAGAGATGAAAAATCAAGTTGCTGTATATGTTCATCAGATGATATTGATCATTCAGAGGACAAATTGAGTCAAAACTATTTGCTTCAAAACAAACAATTTGTTGTTTATTATTAGTGTTTTTGCACATTTAAGTGAATTAATATTCACTTAAATGTGCAAAATATCGCGGCCGAATATCGCGATATATCGCCAAATCAATTTTTTTTCACACCCCTACTGCTGATAAATAGCTTGTTTTTGAGAACTCTGGTCAAATAAAGCCATTTAAACCAATTGTCGGCCAGAAACAAAAAGGTAAATATGTATCATTTGTATGCTTTTAGTTGCAGGTGAAGATTCAGGAACCTCAGTAACTTTTAATAACCAAAACGTAAGCATATTGTTTTTGTCAATTAGCTGCTCACAGGATGACATCATATAAACATGCATTTAGATGCATCGGTGATGGCACTTTTTGCTCCCAGTCAGTAGCCACAGAAGTTTGCATGAAAGCCGCTGTGGCTGGTACATGACGTCACATGAAATCTCTTTTTTTTGTCCGTAAATCCGGAGGCTCACGCAGGAGAAGCAGACTGTCGCATCATCAACAGTGACCTGGCAATATTCCATCACGTCCATGCTCGCTTCCCCTTTGCAGACACAGCATTCATTCCCCAAGCTGAAAAAATCTGCTGGAATTGGCCTGAAAACACAAAGTAACACAACAGCTTATGCAATTTTTATGCCAGGTCATTCTCACTCTGCCCGTCCTTACCATTGTGTCTTTTTATTTTTTATTTTCCTATCTTCACTCTGCTGCTGTGCTCTGGTGAGACCACAGCGAGGCTGAGCTGGGAGCTTTTACAGAGCAACAGCAGGATTTAGCTGCAGCTCGGCATCGTTGGGGTTCTGCCCTTTGCAAAGGACGCACAGATGAGTTATTCCCTCCGGAGAAGCCTCGGCAGTCCCCCGAGGTGTGTGGAAGATGTTTGTTAAGCATCAAAAAAAAAAAAAAATCACCATGAGCTCTTATGAGAAATGAGGCTCCTTGGTACAGCCAGCACATGTTTTTTCATTTTTTCCTGGCTGTTTTTAATATTTATGAAGGAAAAGTGTGAGAAAAACCTTTTTTTTGCAATTTTGATGGTAATGCTTTCAGGGCTTAAAGCATCGTTGATGCATTTGCTGTGGAGTTTGCTGCGGGCTTTTTCTTTTTAGGAAGTTCTCAAATCCCCTTTTCCACAAAATCAGTTCTGGGGCTGGTTTGGAGTCAGTTCCTGTGCTGGAATCAGTTTACCGTTTGAACTGCCAAAGCATTTATTCCAGGCCATGAAAAGTGGAGCTACAGTAGCACAAAACTCTGTTGGCACAGAGCAAAGTGGCCTTGGGGGCTCAGGATGAACAACCAGTCCAATTAAAACTTGTCATGTTAAAAAAAAATAAAATAAAAAAACTCAGTTAGTGTCAGCACAAGCATGAAGTTGAAGCAGAAGTGAAAGAACATACAGTCATTATTTCCAACACCAACTCTGTTTACAGCAGCAGTTGTAAGACAGATTGTGGTATTGACACCTTGCTTTATTGGACAAAAACAAGACAAACACCGTATAGACAAGTATAGTTTCTCCTCACATTGGTTCTCCACAGAAATTCAGAGTACATTAGAGGACGGTTCAGACAGTATTTTGGAGACATTCACAGTGATGTAATGACACAGGTTTGTGGTTTGCTTGTAGAAAATTAAATTGGTTGTGAGATGTTTGTTAAGTTGAACCAACTCTGAACTGCCTGCTGATTGAACTGATCCAGCAGCTGATCCAGAAGAGACTATAATCCAAGCAGCAATGAAGTTTGGCTGGTAGAATTAGGATGTGTCATGTTTGCCATTTTTGGGGCGCTTTACTGGAGTATTTGTGGACTGAGAGCCCTTGAAAAGGTGGGTCTTGGTTGACCTCAAGACGGATCAAACCATCTGTCCAATTAGGTTGAAACCTCTTCCACATTTCTTGTTTTGTGTCTTTTGGTCGTTTTACTTTGGTCTGAACTGCTTTGGAATGTATAACAAGAACAAAAATGAGGAAATGGGCAAAACAAGCAAGCCTGGCGGCTGTGTGAAACGTGCCCACCTTAGCGCGATAACCACAAGTTAGCTATTTTAGCTTGTCTTAGCCCATGCTGACCTGTGATGCTGACTTATTTTACCTGCCATTCCTCTGTTCAAATCTGTCTATCAGTTTTAATTTCTGATGTCGTTGCCAAAATGACTTTTGAAGTACTGCCGAAGTTGTGTTAGCCATACGAGGATCGACAGAGCTCTGGCTGAGCACCAGAGGCTGTTCATCGGCTAGCCTAGTTAGCAGCCTTCATCTGAAGCTGCTGCCTCCTGCCTGCGTACTCAGACCCTTTCAGGTCAACATCGATGGTCTTAGTGGTCCGTTGGTACAAGTAACAGCATATTTTTAAAATAAGAATGACTCTGCATCAGTTGGTGTTTCTTCACAGCTCAGAAGTCAAGTCAAAACAGTGCTAAGAGCTAAGAGCTAAAGTGGTGATTGCTAGTTCTTACCTATAGCCAGTCAACAGGACACACCGCTAATTATGAATAAATATTTGGCTTTATATAATTTTACCTTGTGAGGTACATTAAATTCACAGCTTGTACGGTTGTCGTTGATGTGAAATGTAGCAATAGAGAGAAAAAGTGTTTTATGAACCAGGCTGTGCCATTAACATGACCAACAGAGGAGCTAGTACGTTAGCCAGTCCTCATGCAAACAAATTAGATAGTTTTATGTTTTCACACAGTTTAAGGCTGTTTTCAGTTGTTGGTTGAATGTTTATTTCCAAATGAATATGCTGCATCAGAACTGAGAAAATTCACTCATATTATGTGAAGTCAGTTAAAAAAAAAAACACACAAAGCTGTAAGAACAGGTTGTGATGGTGCCATCATGATTTTTATTTAGCCATGAGAGGATCAAAAACTCAGCTGGCAAACTCGGCTTATCAGCTCCCGCCACGACGCAGCCACCGACCGACCCGTTTATGCATCCAGACATGCAAATGTATCGGGCGCAGATGCGGAAAAGTCCCTCCAAATGGCCACAGGCGCGGCCATTGTGTAACATAAACGTCCCCTTCATTCATTCATCCTCCATCTGGCCTGCAGCAACGCCACAGGTTGAATCAATAGCTCTGTTGTGTCTGTCACCAACAAGCTCCCCTTCAGAACCTCTGGACAATCGCTCAGTGATGGAACCAAGGTTTAAAAGACAGGTCTCATATACTATATGCATGTTTTCTTTTTTTTTTTTTTCTCAGCAGAGTCATGCTCCGTCAGGTGTTTCCCACCTGCTGTTTTGCTACAACTGCGCCTCTGTTGATCACAGCGGTCCTGCTAAGAAGCATCTATGCGTGCAGAGGCGACAGCTCGGTGTGTTTCTGTGTGTGTGTGTTTGTGTGTGTGTGTGTGTGGTTAGTTAGTCATGCGGCCACGATGATCTTCATGAGTGCTGTCTGCTTCTCTACAAGCTCTGACTCAGACAGCGATGACCTCACCGCTGAACGGCTGGCTGTGTGCGTGTGTGTTTTGTGTGTGTGTGTTGGCAGGGTTGTTTTTGTGTGTGTACTGTGAGTAAGAAGAGACACAATCGGCCTTAAAAGGAAGAGTTTTGATTTATTCGCATCAAGGCTGCGCTGCTTTGTGCTTTACAATAATCCACAATGATTAAAGGATGAATTCACATTTATGAACGCGTTGCCGTCTGGTCTCGGGGTTAAATTGAGATATCAGCGAGGCGTCCTTGTAAATGCCAGTGACGCTCTCAGGGGATCTTCTTGCTTCTCTTCTTCCTCATCTAGAAACCCTCCCTGTCTTGCGCCGCTCTTCAGTCCGACTCTGTGGCATTTCCATCCATCTTCACTGCAGCCACAAGGGACCAGTTGATGGGATGGTGTTTTAAGGCCTTCTTCAGCTCATTTTTTTTTCATTTGGCTCTTATTATATTCCCTCGATTATTCCAGTCTGTGAATGTGTGTGCTTGCAGAGCCGTTGTGCAACAAAGTGTGGACCTCTTCATTTGAGAAATGGCAACTGCAAAAGAAGAAACTTGAGCGTTTCCCAGCATTGACGCTCTCTCTCAACACCCTCCATCAGTCATCATCATCCACAAGCCACCCCTGTCAGCATGTGAGCATACATCACGCACCGTATGCGCACGACATAAATAACAGAAAGTGACTGACTCACTGATTGATGATGTCATTGGCTGGTAGCCACTTAGATGCTGGCAGAAATGGCAAAGACCTATTTGAGGTGGCCAGCCAAAGCAACTTTGCACTCCCGTCCTGGTCAATGTCGCACATAGTCAACAATAAAACTATCTCACAGAGAGATAGTTGACATCACAGCAGAGACTCTCTCGCCATGAGCAGGTGCCGAATGTGGTGACCAGCTGAAATCCATAAAAATTCTTCGCCCCGTACATTTGTCACAGATGTGAAATCTAGCTATGGGGAACAAATCTGATTTTTTTTTTTTTTTTTTGTGCCAGGCTGTAAAAAGTTTTTGTTTCTGCTGTAAATTTAGGTACAGTTGTACCTCTACTCACGAAATTAATTGGTTCTGGAAGTAGTTTCGTAACCTGAAAATTTCGTAAGTAGAGACACGTTTTCCATGTAAATACCCTTATCCGTTCCAAGCCCCCCAAAATTCGAACATAATTTTTTTTATAAACCATAAATAATACATGAAATGACATCAAAACCTGTAAGAAAACATGTTAGGAACTAGAAAAGCACTCGGAGAAGCGCAGACCTCCACCAAGCGCAACAATTATCGAAAATTTGAAAGTGATCCAGAATCCAGGATTTCTTCCGGATCACACCCAAAATTAAATCAGTTCTTCCTTTTCACATTTCTGACAACTCCTGAAAATTTCATCAAAATCCATCCATAACTTTTTGAGTTATTTTGAACACAGACAAATATTACCCATTACCGCCTTGGCGGAGGTAAAAATTGTTCGTTTACCTGGGTTGCTGGGTTACGCTCATACAGACAAGGGGTCCTCCTAGCCAATGGGATGCCAGGAAGATGCTAAGCGATAGCCAATGGGAGAGCAGCTCAGACGCATCGCTTTCAAACCAAGATACAGAGCCGACAAGTATGTTTACGTTCGATAAACTCTGGGAGCTGCGAGTAGCATCACGTACTGTATTTTTGCCTTTCGTATCCTGAAATTTCTTTCGTAACAAGAGGCAATATTTTCCCATTGAGGCGTTTTGAAAATTTCGTATGTAAAGAAGTTCGTAAGTAGAGGTACCACTGTATTTTGACATCAGGGATCACTGGTGATTAACTCACTTTTGAAGCCAGCCCCTTGTGGCCGTTTGAAGAACTGCAGCTGTTCCTACTTACTTTGCGACAGCTTGGAAAACTGCGTGATGCTTCCCGGTCATAGTGACTGGTTACTGGAGTTGGAGCTACCTTTCTACCATCTTGAACCAGTCTGACTGTTCTACTCTCACCTCTGGCATCAACGGCAGCCCTCATTTTAGATTTCATAGCGGAAACAACATCCGAAAAGAGGACAGATTAAATTACAATAAACTGCAAGCAGCATTAGTTGGCCAGATCTGTTAACATTAACTAAAATGAGCTATAACGGCAAGTTGCGGGGCTTGTTTTTCCTTTGAATTTGTCCATTTTTGGATTAACCAGTGCAGGGTTAATCCCAACCATCCAAGCGCTGCAGCACATCGTCCGAGTTAATCCAAGTTAATGAGTCTTTAACAGGCGTGTGCAGACTCTGATGACAGACTGGTGGTGATTCAGTCATTTGAACAGGCATGTGAGCAGAGAAACATCTGAAACGTAAAGGGCAGGTGGGTTAGGGGAATGAGCTGCACATCAAGTTTTTATCTTTTTTCATTATATTTTATTTTACGTCTTTAGATCATATCCCACTGAACTGAGTTGTGGTGATTATGTCACTGGTTTGTAACCACTTTCAGGTTTCACGTCAGAGGCCCTTCCCAACACAATCCTCTCCATCTATCTGGGCCTGGGACCAGCACCATGAGAACACTGGCTCGCTTCATATGCATCTTTATGGTATTGGATTATTGGCAGCGCACTGAGACGTGCGTTGCATCAGCCTCCGTACTGAGAACGGAAACCTGCAATATCCAGAGGCAAGAATAATAGAAAACACAGTAACAAGAAAAAACAGCTAATCTTTTCTCCTTACCATGTCTTAAAATTAAGTAAATGCAACCTCAGATGTAGGAGAACAGTGAATGAGACCAAATTGCAGAAGTTGCGTGTAGATACTTTTTTGCTTTAACACAAAAGAAGAGTGAGAGACATCCAAGTGTTGCATCGTTGTATGAATGTGGTGACGCGTCCGTGAACAATTCAGTCCGACTTGTTCTGCTGGATAGACTGTGATGACAAAAGCTCTGAACTACACAAACGCTTTTCTGCGTATCTGCTTCTGTCGAGGTTAAAGTTTGAATCGAGGCATATTGCGCAACATATACACTGTAGATAATTACAGCTGAGGCTAATAAAAGCTCACGATATCAGCGCAGAGTTAGGAGGGTAATGAGGAGGTGATAAACCTGAAAGTGCTGAGATGTGTTTGTTCTGGGAAAACGGGTTCAGCAATGCTCAATGCCACGTCTCCAGCTACAAATATCTGAATTTTTTGTTGTGAAACTGGAATGACAAATGACTCTGTGGAAGAATAGTGTGTTTTTATTTTCCTCTGCAGTTTAAGTGCATTTCAGGTTTGGCAAGGGTTGGACCCAGAATGCAGGAGTGTTCAATGGAAGTTGTTTAATATTATAAAGCAGGAACAAAAACTCATCTGAAGTGAATCCACAGAAGTAGAGAGAGACAGCAGGACAGGGACACGGGGGACAAAACGGAGCCGGGACAAAACGGAGCCGGGACCACGGGTCGGTAGACAGACCAACCAGCAACCAAGAAGGGAAATAAACCCAGGAACAAACCAAACGCAGGTGCAAACACTCGAGAGGAAGGAGAACAGAACTCAACAGGGGAAAGACGGACTTTCAAAGTAACACAGGAAGTAACGGTAACATCAACGGAATAAAAGACGAAATAAACTAAAGCCAAACTGAAGATCACAGAATCAACTCCGAACCATGACAGTGTGGTCCAGCGCGATCATAAATGCAAAAACCAAGCTGAGCCCAGCCCACAGAACATGGCAGAACATGTGGATTTGTTTACCAGCTGGAGACTAGTATACCCAGCAAATTCAATTCAATTTTATTTGTATAGCGTCTATTACAAGGCAAGTTGTCTCTAGATGCTTCACAGAGACACAGAGCATGGCTCCAGAGCAAATATCATTAACTAAAATTATAATATTAAATCTTAACCAAAGAAAAATGGCAAGTAAAAAAAAAAAAACCCGTAGCAGGAGAAAAACAATCTTTAAGCCAAACAGTGGCAAGGAAAAACTCCACTTTAAGAGGACAAAACCTCAATCAGGACCTGGATCATAAGGGGGGACCTTCCTGCTGAAGACCAGCCAGGTAAAGAAATAAAAAGAGAGAGGAGATAGGACAGAGAGGGGAGAGCACATACATCCTGGCAATACTATATAGGACAAAATGTATAAATAATAATTATCCATTAGCTGGAGAACTAAGAATTCCAGCACTTATATTCGGACTGATGCATTGTTAGTACATGAACTACAGAGATGACGATATAAACAGATGTAGGCAGCAACACTGAGATGGTCAGAGGGTCAGACTGCTGGTCAGCATGTTAGCAGCAAATAAAGCGTAGCCTGACAGACACAGCAACCTAATTAGCTGTAATCTAGTCTACGTGCCACACCTTATTTCTACAAATAAACATGCGTCCTCTGAAAATATTTTGGCAAGTTGCAGTCAAAGTACACAAAAAGCGCTGCGCACAATGACATCTAAGCAAGCAAACCCCCTAGATCACAAGTATAGGGTGCACAGATGTTCCTTCAGCCACAGTCCAAACAGACAAAGAGCAGCTAGTCAATAAATTTACGCTACAGAACTTAGTGAAACCTTCTTAGCGCGCTATAGCCTAGACAGCTTGATGGGAACCGGCGCAGAAAACTCTAGAAACCAGAGCGACATCACACAGGAGACGAGATACTGATCAGACATCACTTACTTTCTATGGGGCGGCTGTGGCTCAGGTGGTGGAGTGGGTTGTCCGGTAACCGGTTTGATTCCCATGCTCCCTTGCTGCTTTGAGTGGTCAGTAGACTAGAAAAGCGCAATAGAAATGTAAGTCCATTTAGCACTTGCTTGTCCATCTTACCAAGGTAAGATCGGCATCTGTCTCGCATCCCGTTTCTCCTCGTAGCAAGAGTTCAAACGAGTTCAGCGTTTTCTCTTCCTCATTCTCTGCTCTTGTTAATTTCTTTGGGACCTCCACCGTGATGACCAAGAATAGTGAGCTGGCTAGTTTCTGTTTTTCTCACAGAAATTGTTGATGTTGCTGTGTCATGCGTTGACATTGCAAGAGTGATAGTTCCTCTTGAGGTCAACCACACGAGCTGTGTTAGTGTCAGGGGTCGTACTCAGCCTAATAAAACTCGGTTAACTCTCAGAAGGATTTTGAAACTGTAATTGTAAGGTGGAAAAGTTATGTGGCGCTGCTTTGACTCTAGTGCTGGGCAATATGACGATACATATCGTGGGGACGATAGAAAAGTGTGTATTGTGCCATTTCTCTTCTATCGTTTCTAACCTAATTTTATCAATTATTACAGCAAATATGTAATTAAATAACCTGCAACGATAAATTTGATAGAATCATATCTACTTCTACAAAGTAGCCTTTTATATTTGCACTTTTATTCATGGTTAATGCCTTAAACAGAGTTCTCTTCAACCCTGATGTTTACTTTAGACACTTTATATTGGTTTGCAAACTTTTCACTACAAAGTTACAGATTTCAGAAAGTTGAAAAATAATTTGTGTTTATTTTTTATAGCTGAACTTCAGTGCAAAAATGTGTTTTTCCTCTCAGAAACTGTTGTGCACTTTAAAAAAAATGTGAAAGCTACTGTACCTCTGTACCTACCTGTGTTTTGCTTGCTGCACTAAAATGTATGTTTGTGACAGTTCAGCTAAATGTCCTTTCAAAATAAAGTTGAAAAGTAAGCAATGAAATTTTTGTCAAACTTTTCAGAGAATAACTGAAAACATACTTTATTATGGTATATCGTGATATATATCATTATCGTGATATAAAATAGTCCATATCGTGATATATGATTTTTTTCCATATCGCCCAGCACTATTTGACTCTTTTACTCTGATGCTTCCGTTTGGTCATCCATCACATCTGTTGACTTGGACACTTTACTGAGAAAACTGGGTGTCATTGCTGCCCACCCAGGAATCCTCCATGTTGCACCATTTTTCTCTCTGACAGCCGATGAGACTCGTTTAAAGTGTGACTTTGGTCACATGTTCAGGTCATATTCAGAGCTGATGGAAGTGCACGTGCCAGGATATGTTTTCTGCTTCTCTTGTTTGCTTCTTGAAGCCAGGCATGTGCATAAGTTGCGTGTTTGTGGACGGATCTGCGTATTTAAGAGTGTTCTGATCCGATCTTACGTGCTCTGTTTCCTGCTCGTTCACTGGAGTAAATGGGATTTCTCCCAAATCATATTCTGCTGCCCTGTTCCTCCTTTAAAGACAGAGAAACCAGAGTCCGCCTCATTTACTTTGTTTCTATTACCTCATAACAGCACTGGCATCAGCACTTTCAGTATTTATTAGTCTGAACCTGCCAGCGCGGTTCTTGTTGTTGCAGCATTTTTTTTTTTTAACAAAGCTTTCCTCGCTTTTCCTTCTTTATCGCTCCTCCATCTTTTTCCTCCCTAATTTCATTTCCTCCCTTTCCTCTTTCTCTCTGTCTTTGCCATTCATATCCTTGACACCGTCTCTCTTAATTCCTCCCCCCCCCCTTGTCTCCCTCTCTCTCCTGCAGAGCCAGATTGGGCATCGCTGACTCTGGGTGTGTTTGTTTGCCAGGCCTGCTCGCTCCTCCACCGCAGCATCCCTCACATCAGCCGGGTCAAGTCAGTCCAGGACACATGGGACGCCAGCGAGGTGGAGGTAGGGCGGGAACAGGCCGTAAACCCGGCGTCGCCTCGACCTCAGTCTGAGGTTCGATGTTTGACGAGAATCGCTTCATCCAGCCGTGTGCAACTACACGACTCATTTTGCAGCGTTGCATTCAGAGAGAAGCTGATCCTTTATTAGTCCCACAGTGAGGGAAATCTGCAGTGTTACAGCAACATGTGGAACACAATAGGAAGAAAAACAAAAAAAATCAAGCATCTGAAACAGATATCAAGTACAAATAGTATCAGGAGAGGTTTCAGTTTCTAGGAAAAGCTAACCTGGTTCTAAAGAGCCTGCCAGCCATTTAACTCTATTTTAAAATTCACTCCTTGAATTCTTCTTTCAAAAGATCTTAAGTGCTGCAGACGAGGCATTCCTTTCCTTTTTCTTTTATTTCAACGCATTTCTGAAGGATGAAGGTGGGCGGCTGCAGACGAGGAGCGCCATGTTTTCTTGCACTGGGAGGAAAAAAAGGTCAAACTGAAGTCAAACAGTTCAGTCAGCAGTTAGCATCAGGACGCTTTTTTTTTTTTTTTAATGAGGCAATAGCTGCAAATGAAGAAGACGGGTAAAGCAGCATTTTTGCACCTGCATTCATGGTTTATCCCAGTTTCATTCATGAGTTACGATACGATACACGATATTCGGCTCACGATACGATACATATCAATATTCATCTTACAATGCATTTACATCATTTTCCGAAAGATTTTTAAAGGGACAAAGTGATTTTGGTGACATCTTGTGAGTGTTCCTATGACTTTGTTTGAATTAATTGAACTGAAAGCATCAATTATACATTATATGGCTGACAGGCAGCTTGCAAATGCTGGACAAAATGAATAAAAGATTTGTTGAGAAAAATAGTTTCATTCATTTAAACAGTGCAAATTGTTGCTTGCAAGCTTTTAAAGGTGGGACACGGGGGTTTAGAAAGAAGCTTAGAATATCGATACCCACGGCTGAAAAATTGATACTCTCTGGGAAATAAAATATCGATATATATCGCAGAATCGATAAAATCGCTCAGCTCTAGCTAATTTATTGTTCATCGCTCTCAACATCTTAATATCACTATCAAGATGGTCAACCTAACTGTGTCCAAGTTCTTACCTTGCACAAATACCAGAATGTTTAAGACAAAATTGCCCATAATTACCATGTACTCAGTACGAATCAAGGTTATTATAGTTTTGAAATTTTCTTTAGTTTTTATTTTTATTTAGTTTTCCAGTTTGCTTTTTTATTTCAGTTTAGTTTTAGTTAGTTCAACAAGTAATTTAGTAGTTTTAGTTTAGTTTTTATTTTGAGGAATTGACTAGTTTCAGTTTAGTTTTTATTTAGTTTTAGTCTTAGTTTTAGTTTTTCTTCTTCTTGCAGTATGCAGCAGTTTATACATCTTTTCGACTTGAAAATTGTGGACATGCGCCCCCTAGTGGCCCCGCCATAACTGGACTGTGCGGTGCTCCATCAAGTAACCCAAACACAGCAGCGTGGAGGATCTGTTACGGATAACACAGACATGTCTCGGATTGATGATGTTAGGCAGTGGCCTCCAGTTACAGATGAAGGTAGTTTATCGCTGTTTTTAATGATTGGTTATGGAAATAGCATGATCTATTCCCATAACCAAACACTAAAAACTGTGGAACGCTGGCTATAACTAACGTCAACAAGCCATAAAGATTATGCTGCTGTAATGTTAACGCGAGCGGTAAATTAGGCTATGTGTTAATGTTATATTTAATTTATATTTTATCATTCTCCTAAGTCATTCATTCATTCATTAATTCATTAATTCATTTATAGGCTTGTGCTAGTACCGAGGGCTACAGTAGCCTCATACTGCTGTTCTTTTGGCCAGAATCGTCCGGGACACTCTGCGAGACTATGAGTAGTACGAGACTGAATGTTAACGAAAACTCACCCGGCTGTATTCATTTGGAACAAAGTCCTTTCTGTTGATATTTTTCACCCACGTCTTCCTAACTTCTTGTTCTGCAAACAAGGCAGTCTTCGTGCATACTTTCTTCTTCCATTGTCGAATTTTCACACCATTGTTGGCACAGTTTATGACGGAACATTATTCCCACTCGACCTACTCGACATTATAAAAATATATATTTGTAGAAAGAGAAAAACACTGGTTAATCTGCGAGCCGGTGAAAGTGTCGCTCTGTAGCACCCTCCAGTAATGGCGGACGGGGTACTTCCGGGGGGCTGGCCCGAAAAGGTCTATATCCGCTATGCTGCCCCCTCTCTGGAGGGAGGGTAGCATAGCGGCTGCTGCAGGACAGGCAGTAATCTCTATGGCAGTAATCGAGGGAGAAAACGAAACGACAACGAAAACGAAGCTGAATTTATCTACAATTCAGTTTAGTTTTAGTTAGTTTTACATCCTTCATTGTAGTTTTTATTTAGTTTTCGTTTTTTTTTTAATTGTAGTTTTTATTTTTATTTCAGTTAACTGAAATATTTTTTCATTGCTAGTTTTAGTTTTAGTCTTAGTTTTCGTTAACTATAATAACCCTGGTACGAATACAAACAAAAATGTTATAAATGAAGGTCCTGAGAACTAAAAGAGTCTAACATGACACTATTGTTTCAATGGAACCAGAAAACGAATCCCCGATACCCCAGAGCATTTCTACCTGCTGACACATACTGCAGGTGAAGATCGTACTCCTGGCTGCTGCTTATGTTTCGCTCTGTATGTGGAGAAGGAAAAAAAGCATAAAAAATCGACCAATAAGTTCCATCAACTGCTCCTGACCGCGCTGACCAATAAAGTTTACTGGTGAGGAAATATTTCCCGGTCTTCTGCCGAGTGTAAAAAGAGGCTGAGCTGGTCCGTGCCTCACAGAAACATATCGCCAAGTCATATTACGCCTGTGAAAGATTTACATCGCACAACTGAGCAAACCGGAGAAATGCATCCTCAGTTGTTGTCGGTTGCTCCACGGGGGGGTAAGTAAAGGTTGTCCGTTGAGTGCTGCAGCGTCTGAGCAGAAATGCCAGGAGTCTGTGACATTAAAGACTATGTGGGAGGTGATGCAGATGTGAGTCACGAAGGAGAGCGCGAGGTTGAAGCGGTGGGAGGACAGTAATTGGGATCTAATGGGGATTTGACTCAAGAGAAAAGTGGTGAGGTTACGAAGCAGAATTGAAGGACACTGCAGTCGAGCGCTGAATATTCAGATAAAACTTCAACCGAGGCACACATAGATGATTTAGATGCAGGGATTTGACTGGACTGCTGGGGATGAAGCCTGACCTTGTCCCGTAACCTCTACCACAGATTGATGTGCACCTCCCCAGAACTGTAGCTGACTGCCAGCAACTGTGACTGGTCTGAGACTTGTATTTCCTTATACATATTTTCAGCTACTGATACTTTGTCCTTCATTTTCAAGCTTTATGGAAAGATAGATTGCTGCAGCGTTAGCAATAATTATCGTTACTCAGCATTCATCAGCTCCAGCTCAAATAAAATGTGCTTAATTTGCTCCCTTGCCCATGTCTGAGCTGCGTGAAGGAGGTAAACAAAAGGAAGCTCAGCGTTCCAGGCTACAGCGCTGAAGAGCAGATCCTGCGCTGCTACCAAGCATTCGGCGGTGTAGTTACAGAGCAAGACGAACAACAACCGACAAGTATCAATTCCTTCAAGGAAGTGGTTTGTTAGCTATGTGCGTCGTTGCCACGCAGATGCATAATTTACACTTTGGAGCCAACTCTTCATTTTTCATCCGGCCAAGTGAGAAGAAAGTTTGAGTTCAGAGCCATGAACCCTGGCGCCGCTCTGGTCTTGAAAGTCTGCTGCGTTAGATATAAATGATGACATGGACAAAGGTCCTGATCGTACACTTCCTCTTACCCGTTACCACTAGCCGCTACCCTCAAATTGCATGTATAGGAACCTCCGCTAGCTGCTAATGCAATCTTCCAACCACGATAGCCGCTACACATTTTCCTTTACTCACTTTGTAGGTGTGGCAATGGGCGTGTCTTTGGCCATTTCCGCAAACACGGTATCTTGCCATCGCGGGTCTAGAAAAAAAGCATAGTGGGTGGTCGGACCACCCGCTATGCTTTTTCCCATCTCAACCCATGTTGGCTCGTACAAGAGCGCGTCCAAATGGCATCAATGCACGTCCACCTGGTCACAGGCTACACGTTATCCGTAAATAGCGGCTACAGCAGATCCGGACGAAGGGGCTAAGTATGGTAAAATCCAACTAAAGGCTCCTGTACGCTGCGTGACTTGTGGGCCGTCGAAGATGAAAGCTCAACATCGTGAAAGAATCGTGGGGAGCTCTTGATCGTTCTATGTCCAACACAAGTAAGAATCCCAAAGTTGGCTTCTTCTCCTTCAACATGACCGGGACCACATTTTTCTCTTTTGCCACTTTTTCTTTTTAAAAGCATTTTCGGCTCACTTAAAAGCTACAACAGAGTGCTTTATTTTAACATGTTGTTTGTTTACTGTCAGGGCTGTCGAATCCATCCCTAAGAGCCCATCTGAGGACAGGAGGAGGAGGAGGAGATGAAGGAGGAGGAGGGATGTTGGGCTGAACTCGGGAATTAGCTCTAGTTAAAGCGTACAGTGGAGGAGACAAGGGCAGGCGGCAGATGCGTTTTAATACAGATGCTGTTTTTTTTTTCTTTTGCCACAGGAGCGTGTCATAGTCACAGCTACAACCTTGCATTTGTATCTCAGCAGGATGTGCTGTTTATTTTGCTGCTATTGTCTGAGTTTTTATAATGTCATGGAAACAGTTGCATTGATATGCCCTAGTAGCATCAGTTTTTTATACGGCTTGTATTTCAGACCTTCGTATATTTTTTTTAGGGCTGGGCAAGATAACGCGTTATCATCACATTAACTCATTAGTTTATTAACGCCGACATTTATTTTATCGTGCATTAACGCATGTTGCTCACATGCTTTTATTTTGAAAAGTCTGTTGCTGGCTGAAAAGAATTGGCAGAAAAACATGCGCTTTACATTCTAGTCCCTATAAAGAAAATTTCAATCGCAAATTTGTTTTGTGCTTCACACTTTCTAACAGGTACATTTGGTAGTGAACATAGACTGGTAATGCTGCTCCCCGTTAAAAGTTTCTGCTGTTCCCTCAGAAATCACCTGTTTTAATGTTTGTGGCTCAGGATTTTGTTGGTAGACTTTTTTTGTATTTCATAAAAAACAGGATGACATCAATGCCCTGGCAGTGGCAATAAGCTTTATTTTATTTTACATTTTTAAGATGATTTACACTAAATATTTGTTTGCTGATGTTAAAAGTGTTTGCACAGTAAACATTATGGCACTTCATAGTTCATATGGCAGCAGAACATTTAAAAAACTACTTTTGATTTCATTATTTGATTTTGCGTATCCAATGCGATTAATCGTGATTAATCAGGAAAATCATGCGATTAATCATGATTAAAAATTTTAATCGTTGCCCAGCCCTAATTTTTTTTTTATTATGACTGCTTTCCTCTTGTTCTTCATTAACCTGAATCTGATGTGAACACTGTATAAATGTATGTTTCTTCTCTGTCTTTCAGTTAATGGCTGCTATGGGGAACAGTGCAGCCAAAGCCAAATATGAGCAGAAAGTTCCTGCTTTCTACTACAGACCAACACACACCGACTGCAAGTAAGCACTCCCGTTTTTCACTTTCTTTCGATTTTTTAGTCTTTCAAAACACAATTATTGGAGGTTCACGTTCCATCACGTTGAAGCTTTTAATTGTTTTTTCATTTCGGCTAATGGTTTAATTTGAGCTAAGTGATGTTTCCGAGCACAAAGTGCCCATTTTTAACAGGAAAATCATTATCCTGGAATATGCCCGAACCATCAGGGAAGAAAAACATCTATGGATATAAAACTTGGTCCTTTTGTATATTCAGGTGGTAACCTGACCGCATTTCTTGTAAACATAATGTTGCTGAACTGCAACCACAGGCGTGCACGGTAGCCAGCGATGATGTGGACATCAGTTCGTCCACAGCTCTTCATTCCTTGATGATGCCCTTTTACTCTCAAACAGGATAAGTCTGGAGTCAGCAGACCACATGACGTTCTTCCATTGCTCCAGAGTCAAATATTTATGCAGTCTAGCAAACTGAAGCCTGTTTCTTTTATTAGCCGCCCTGAGATGAGGTTTTCTTTGGGCGACACAGCTGTTGAATCCCAATACCTAAAGTTCTCTTCACCTTGTAAGTGTGGAAATGTTCAGGGTTTCAGTGCTAAGTGAGCTCTGCTGTTGGCTTTTTTCAGTTAGATTTCAAAGACGTAACTGATTATTCACAACCTTTTGTCCTCAAAGATGATGGCTCTACCACCGTCCTTCCAGGTTGATGTACTGGAGAGTTCTTAACCCAGTTTTAGTAGGTTCAGCAGTCGCCTTATGGTGGTGATTCTCAGTCATCCAGGTCATGCTAATCCTCAAAGGCTTGAATCAAAGGCAGCTGGAGCTTTTGATGACTGATGGAGGATTTCAAGTTCATTGGACGGGAGGGTCATGACTTCATGAGGCTTATAAGATCGAAACTCCCAACCAGACAGTTTGAGCTTTCTGGACTGAATTATAATATCTCCAAGAACCAGTTGTCTTTGACTCAAACCTTTGAGAACCATCTTCTTATTTATTTAATGATTTATTCTGATCAATGCAGGTCGTTTTTTGAACTTCTGAAACTGTAACATTTTTTCCTCGGCCACTGCCATGGTTGTTTTTCTCCATCAGTTAGGGTTAAAGTCCAGGCTGAAACGCAGTCATCACTGCAGTGGTGGAGGTGGAGTTGGTGATGCCTGGAACATCTGCAAGAGCAAGATTAATTTCAAAAGTAAACAACCAAATCGTTCAGGCCCTCCATCAAAAACCTCCATCAGAATCATAGGACACATGAACATATGAACTAGTGAGTGATAAGCTCAAGCTAGATCAAGCTAGATCTAGCTAGATCAAGCTAGATCTAGCTTGATCTAGACTAAATCTAGACTAAACAAAACATACAGCCCAAGCAGGCTTGAGGTGGACAGAGTTTTTCCTCATGATTTGTTCAAGTTAAGAGGAATCCAACCACCTGAACATGTGAAAAGACATAAGGGCAGTTATCCGTCCAACAGAAATTTAACCACCATGACGTTGCTCTTAGATCCTCTCTGTTCCCTCCACCATATTCACTCTTGTTTCTCTTCATGCTGCAGCAGTATTTTTAATTGTATTAACCTTCATTATGGCCAGGTTAGTCCCACTGAGATCAATGATCTCTTTCAAGGAAGACCTGGGCCACACAAACACTCACAATCACTCCTACAGGCAATTTAGTCACCAATTAACCCAGTCATTCTCAAATAGTGGGGCACTACCCCTTGGTGGGGTGCAGTGCAATGCCGGGGGGGGGGGGTCCTGTGACTTCGGGGAACATGCTTTTTTTTTTTTTGCTGTACTGGAATAAAGTGTAATTGCACATTTACTACAATAGGTGGCAGTGGCGCTCGCATTGTCACAATGTGTGCAAGCGCTAAATGTTTTCTTCTTCCTGGGGGGGGGGGGGGGTGCAGCAGAAAATAATTGAGACGCACTGGGTTAACATAACGTGCATGTTTTTGAACTGTGGGAGGAAGCTGTAGAACCCAGAGAAAACCCACGCTAGCACCAGGAGGACATTCTAACTTCACACAGAAACCAGGAACCTTCTCGTTGTGAGGCAACAGCGCTAACCACCAAGCCACCGCGCTGCCCAATCTCTGTCTCTCATTCTTCTACATTCTTTTGTTTTCATAGATGTTGTTCCTTTCAATGACTCTGCAACATGCTCACATTACCGCTGACAGCTAGTGGCAAGTCTGACTTTAGACGCTCGCCACAAAACAACTGGGTTAATCTGAGACTGCAATCATGACTGTTGTTTAGTTATTTATTACTGTGATAGAAAGTGACTTCCCTTTAGGGTTCACTGATGGTCTTAGTCTGCATATTGACTTTCACATAAGTTTTGCGCTGGATAGACTTACTGGCACAACCCTCCCCCATTAATCCGGGCTTGGGACTGTGAGAACATTGGCTTGTGGTCCTGGCTGGATCAGTGGGGGCAGCCAAGGACACAGATCAGTGGGAGTTTGGGTGAATTCCAATTCCTCCCTTAACCCTCAATCTCAACCCCTTAATCTCAAAAATGCACGCTCCCGTGAAGTGCAAGTGTTGTCCCGATTCTTAGAAAGTCAAGTTGAGGGACAAGTTTGAGGGCCGTATCGCCCTCAATATTGAGATTCTCCGGCACCACCCTTGGAAGTAAGGGCTACCCAGAAGGCATTGCGTATTTTTGCCAAGACATCTTCGAAAAGGATGGCACCTAAAAAAGCTAGCTCCAAATCTAAGTATTTTCATAGTTAATAAAAATATAAATGATACGAAACTATCTTATTGTCTTCATTTTATATATTTATAGTATCTCATTCTTCTTCTTCTTCTAAGTATTGTCTTTAGAAAGTGGTAGGTGTACAACTCCACAGAGGTTAAAAACCAGAGTCATACTCCACTGTTTGTCTGACTAGTGCGGACTAGTCAGACTGATGTGTTGAGAACTGATGAAGAGGCGAAACGTCTTCTAGACAAATCTAAGTCCAGTTGCCTATGATTCAATTGTTGCGAGAATCATTCTTCTTCTACGTCTTCTTCTCCTTCCTCTTCTTCATTGTCGTTTTCTTGACAGACTGGACGTAGCTTTGGCGTAAGGCCGCCCCCCACAGTCTGAAGACATAACTGCACTCAAGGGGTGTCCCATTTCTAAGTCACGAGATAGCCCTTACACTTACTTAGGAGGGCCAAATATTGAGGGTTAAGGGTTGAGACTGAGGGTTAAGGGAGGAATTGGAATTTGCCCTTTGTCCATCAAGGTAATGATGGAACTCGAAGGTCATTTTTACGTATGTTGGTGTGCCCCTGATTACATCACATCCTCTTTCAGCTTCTTCGGTTTGCGTTGGTTAGTGCTGCCTTTGGTCAACATCAGGCGTGGCAGCGTGTCGAGTTTCCATGACACCGGGCCTGAAACGAAGAGCTGAAAACTACGGCGACACGTGCAGCTACGGCCATTTGTTTCTAAATTGTTCGTACCGCTCCAGGCTAATAATACGGCCCGTAAATGAAGCGTGACTGCGGCTGGGAGTCGTTTGTCCGTGACTGCTGGCGTTACTTTCTTTCGCCACGTATGTTTTTTACGTGCCCGATCACAACCCGCAGTTCACTACCCAGGTAACCACAGAAGCCTTTTAGCCCAAACATGTGGAGTGTAGCTGGGTTGAATCGAGGTCACGGAGCATTCACGCTTACAGCTTTGCAAAGACGACCTCCTCAGAGGGGTCTCGTAAACGCCGGAGTGCTGTGGCTGTGTTTATATTGAACCAAGTGAACTGTATTGATGCCCAGAGTTCCTTTGGGCCGACCTAAATAGTGCCTGTGTGAAAACACCTTTACTGGACGCCCCTTCAATGACCAGTCTGAGATATGGGATAGTGTTTTTTTCTTTTAAACTAACTGTATAGCACCAGAATAAGAAGAGAGGGTGAGAAATGTGCGTTATTTCACAGCCTGCCACTGGTTCACCTCACGTGTCGCATTCAGCTGCTAAAACCGTTAAAAGTGATGCAAGCGCGGCCTGCCGCTGATACTGGAAACTGATGGCGCATATCACCTCGACATTGTTTCCTCCGAAGGCCTGAAAAAGCATTCTTACTGCGCACCCCCCCTCCCGCCCCCACTCACACACCCTCCACGCCAAACATTTCCTGTGTCACAGTCTCAAAACTTGAAGTCACCGTGTGTTAATTCAACCAACTGTCTTCGGATGACTCACATGCTTTTGACACTTTCACACTCATCTGGAGGCTTGGTTTTGTTCACGGACTTGTACACCCCACCCCCCCCACCCCCCACCCCCATACAACGCACAGTTCAGTTTCAGTGTTTAACCAGAGCGTCTCGTTCACTGAAATTTCTCTCAAGAATAAGATGTTCGCCTCTCCAGATGACAGTGTAACGGAGAATTTTTTTTGCCTTCTCAACGCAGCGGAGAGGCAAATGAACACAGACAGTGTGTAGAAAAAGATGCTGAAGCTGTTAAGCGTCTTGAAGGGCTGACTGAAATGAGAAGAAAGACAGGGAAATAGGATGAGAGAGCTTGTTGGCATGGTGATTGACTGACTGTGGGGTGTGTTTTTTTTTTTTTTTTGTTCTTCTACTGACGAGGAGGAGAGTCTAAAATTGGGATATGTTGCCTTCACATGCAGCTTTGGTGGAAGGGTTTGAGCATTTTTTAAATGCTTCAGGAACAACCTAAAGGAAGCAGCGGGGATGGGTCAGAAAGTGGACTTCAGAACAACACGTTTGGCTACTTTGTTTTTTTTTTTGCGGTGTCTCCGCCCCTTTTTTTGGGTAAAAACCAGCCATGAAGTTTGAATGGCTGCCAATGCCAGTTTTTCCGACTGTAAAAGTGTTACATAAAGCTTCTGTTGTGTATTGTAGTTATGTGGTGGTCAATTCAAAAGGCCTGTCAGGCAAATATACTGCGATGGAGAGATGTTTATTCAGTCACAGTTGACGTATGATCAGAGGTGTCGTATCCTAACATCTGTTATTACCTGATGGAATCTCCAGGTGACGTATTTCAGACACGGTCCTGTCAACGGAGCGTCTCATTTAGCTGCTATGAACCGATTACCTTTTCAACTTCCTGCACCTGTGATGAATTGATGATCAGAGTCCCACAGTTTCCTGTTTTCATCCTGTCTGTGGTTCCCCTGAAGCCACAACTCTCTCCTGTTACTGTCCTCGTCTTTTTGAAGAAGTAAACAAAACCACAAGCTGGAATTAATATTATGATACTGATTTTCTTTTTTTTTAAGCAGTACCCAAAAGGGGGCGTGGCCAACTAGAGCAGAGGGGTATGATGTTGAATTGCTGCTGATCAGTTTCAGACTACGTTCCTCAAGTACTTTTTAGCCTTTTTAGCCATTTTTTTTTGTTTTTTTCTTCACGTGTCCTGCCTGGAACTTCCTCATCTGCTATGAACGTCGACAAAAACTCATTTGAGAAAGTGAAACTCTTTATTTTAAAAAAGCAGCATTCGAACAAATCTCTTCTTAGTTCTCAAGTCTTGCTAACGTATGTTGGATCATAGTTAGTAAAAAAATTAAATTGTACAAGTAACATTTGCCATTTTTATCTGAGAGGGGGCCCCCTACAGGTCTGGAGGTGAAGCTGCTTCTACGATGCTGTCCAAGATTTACTTTTGCTCGTTTTCTCTTCTGTCATCACTTTCTTGAGTCTTTTAGTCACCTTTACTGTGATATCCACTTTAGCTCTGTGAGCTCGTCACATAGCTACATAGCGCCGTTAAGCCATGATGCAGTCGTCGCAAGAGACGATTGGACTGAGAGTCTGTAGTTTCTTTTGGAGGTTTTGTATGGAAGTATTTCTGTGCCACCCGAGTTTGAATACGAATTTTTAAGATTTAAATTTTTCAGCATCAAAATCAGACTTTGAATTTTAAAAAACATCAGATTTCTAGCACTGAATTTTTTTTTTTGCCTCTGAATTTTATTTTGTTAAAATAAATTCAGTGTTAAAAAAAATTGTTGTCTTAAAATATTCAGTTTTTCAAAATTCAACATGTAAACGTAATTGGCTGGACGTTGGCTGACCCCTGTCTCCCTGGTGACCCGCATGTTGAGTCTGGTTCTTTTTACACTGAATTTTTTGAGGTTGAATTTTTTTACACTGAATTTTTTGAGGTTGAGTTTTTTTTACACTGATTCTTTTTTTTAGAAATTGAATTTTTTTACACTGAATTTTTTTGAGATGTTGATTTTTTTTTTTTTTTACACTGAATTTTTTGGGGTGTTGAATTTCTTTGCGTGTTGAATTTTGAAAAACTGAATATTTTAAGACAACAATTTTTTTTAACACAAAAAAAAATTCAGTGCTAGAAATCTGATGTTTTTTAAAATTCAAAGTCTGATTTTGATGCTGAAAAATTTCAATCTTAAAAATTTGTATTCAAACTCAGATGGCACAGAAATACTTCCATAGTTTTTGCTGCTAGTCGGGGCAGGAGACCAGAAGACTGAGATGATGCTTCCCAACCGTAATCAAACATCCTTCTAAATAAAATGAAACTGATATTTTAACACGGAAAGCTCCTTTGTACTGCTTTTAGACTCACGCTCCGGTTTTTGGAGTGCATTTGCGGTTTAATCTTGGGCGTGGCACAACCAGAAGGTGAAGCTTGTCATTCACCAGTCAATTTATGCTCCGGGCATCGCCCATGATCGCAAGCTCTGACCCAACAAATGAGATTACAGATGCAGTACAAGCGGTCAAAATGAGTTAACACCACAGGGCGCCCAGCCTCAGCCTGAGGAGCAGTGGAAGGATCTCAGACATGCAACGAGCTTTCTGAACCGAGCCAGATTAAAGAATGAGATGAGTTGGTTTGGATATGTGATTAGGATTCTTCCAGGGGGGCTTTCTTAGGAGTTTTCCCCTTGCGTGTCCAACCATTAGGAGGTCCATCTGGCCGACCTAATTCCCTGAAGGGATTATATATCTCATCTCCCCTGAGAATGCCTTTGGACCCCCTTTGAAGGAGCTGAGCAACTGTCCTAAGGAGGAGGATTTTTAAAATAACCTGCTCAGCGTGTTGTATGTAAGCTGATGTTGGATAACAGTGGCTGGAAAAGAAAAAAAAAAATCACTCATGCAGTAGTTTATTTTCCTATCTTCCACGGTCACACACAAAACGCACAAACCTGACTTAGATCTCGGCGTGAACCTGACTATATATCAAAAAGTACCAGTGACTGGTGAAGTGGGTTTCACGTGTTTGTATATCGCATCAAAGCGTGCAAATCGCATAAAAGCTAACCACACATTTCCATCATGCCTCCAGGCTGCTGAGGGAGCAGTGGATCAGAGCCAAGTATGAAAGGAACGAGTTTGAGTTTATCGAGAAGCAGGAGCCTTATTCTGCAGGTAAGTGAAGCTTTACTCCATCACTGCTTGTGGCAAATCTCCTCAGTTCAGATGTTCCTCCCCGTGATTCTGACATGATCTTAGCGTGTTTGTTAGCCCTTCTTATGACTGTCAGTACCTTGTAGGGCTGTAGATTTGAAAGGACTTTACTTATTAGAGCCGATGTGGTGAGAAATTTTAAAGCAAGAGTGATCAACCTTAAGCCTTTTAACTTGATAAGATTAAAAAGCAAATAAAATCTCATGAATATTTAGTATTAGCTTTAACATCGGGGCTTTAAGATTTAATAAAAAAGTTGGAGAACTTGGTACATGATGTACTATCCTTAAAGTTATGTCAGGTACATTTCCATGTACTTGTGAAAAATATGTGGTTCCAGCACATCTTAAATCAAACAAGGTTAAAAAAAAAAGCCTAGTGTTTAAAGGGACACGACTCAGAAGACTACAAAACAACTCAAACAAACATCCTTCAAGGTTTTCAAAGTGAATAAATGAGGTTCTCTGAGCTGTCCGTGTCTCCAGAAATCAGCACTGACTGATGAGCCTTTAACCCATCATGACCTGATGTGATAGATCTCGACCAACGCTGTCAAGACACATTAACTGTTCAGTTAAAAAGAAAAAAACAATGTTGACATGACGGCAAAGTCAGTGGTTTGTAATAAATGCTGACATTTCAACTCCTAAAATGAGGTTTAACCCTCAAAGGCTTCAGTGGAGCAGACTGGTTTCCAGAAAGCCTTCAGATTTATTGCCTTATTTAGACTCATAACTATGGGTCACACTGAAACAGTATTAATATGAGGTACTAGAGCTGTAGCGATACGCTAATCTCGCGATACGATACGATATGCGATACGCGATATTCGGTTCACGAACCGATATATACAGTCATGGAAAAAATTATTAGACCACCATTTTTTCTTCACTTTCTTGTTCATTTTAATACCTGGTACCACTAAACGTCATTATGTGACTAAAACAGACAGAAAAGAAAACACTGAATGCATAAAAGCAGTGTTTTTGGCAGTACAACACCATAGCTATTGATGTAAAAACTTAAGTGATTTAGGTCATAATCAAGAAAACCATGGAAAATGGTAAGATATCAGCTCTTAAATAAAACTCTTATGAGCAATCTTTGTGGTTATCGTTATGTTTGTCCAAACAAATGTACCTTTAGTTGTACCAGGCATTAAAATGAACAAGAAACTGAAGAAAACAAGGGTGGTCTAATAATTTTTTCCATGACTGTATATATCGATATTCATCTTATTAGGGATGTCCGATAATATCGGCCCACCGATATTATCAGCCCAATATTGGCATAAAAATGTAATATCGGTAAATATCGGTATCGGGTTTTTTTTTGTTTTGTTTTGTTTTTGCACAGACAATGTGTTAATTCCACGACAGGAGATATGTGATGTTACCTAAAATTAGTTTTGAGGAAAAATAGCCCGCATATATCGGTATCGGTAGATATCGGTATCGGAAATTGAGAGTTGGACAATATCGGCATATCGGATATCGGCAAATAAGCCAATATCGGACATCCCTACATCTTACAATACATTTACATAATTTTCAGGATTATTTTAAAGGGACAAAGTGATTTTGGTGACATCTTGTGAGTGTTCCAATGACCTTGATTGAATTAATTAAACTGAAAGAATCAATTACACATTATATGGCTGACAGGCAGCTTGCAAATACTTGACAAAATAAATAAAAGCTTTGTTGAGAAATATAGTTTCATTTATTTAAACAGTGGAAATTGTTGCTTGCAAGCTTTTAAAGGTGGGACATGAAAGAAGCTTAGAATACGATACCCGCGGCTGAAAAATCGATACTCTCTGGGGAAATAAAATATCAATACATATCGCAGAATCCATAAAATCACTCAGCTCTATGAGGTACCATGAATCCATGTCAGCTTCAGATGTGAAAAATAATGCCAGTGTCTTCAAATGTCTTAAGCGAAATTTGGGGAAGCCCTGACGGATGTGCTCGTTCCACCGAGAACGAATCAAAACAACAACAACAACAAAAAGGAAAAAAAAACTGCAGATCCGTGCACTCTCACGCCTGTTTCCCATCTAAATAAAGGAATATGGACGGTGGGTTGCGGTGCCAGGCTTTAATTGTTTACCCTTCAATAAGCAGAACCTTGAAAAATCCTTGATCAAACATCTCCCAGTGGGGAGACGCGGCAGAAATTCAATCACCCTGAAAAACAGCCGTTGACGTCTTTCAAACATTCACTTTCATCCTTCTTCTCCTAAGTGGTTATCTGTGAGAGAGCATATTCAAGCAGTGACACTGTAATCATCAATGCCGGAGAGTGGAACTGCCATTAAACCAGTGAGTGCATGTGGTTGTCTGGGCCCATGCATGTGTGTCTCCCAGTATTCATTTCACATCTGTGTGAAGATGGTCCTCTCTGATTGGCTTCCAGTGACCTCACCGTTTTTATTGATACAGCGCAGGATAATAAGTGCACATTCATCTGTCGTCTCTGTGCATTTCTGCTCGATCGGCGCTCGTTTTCAGGTGAATTCAGTGCGTCTGTGTGCGCGGGCGGCTGATGCTGACCGTCGGCGGTAAACCTGGGCTCCTAATCAGCCGACATTGACCCGCTATGCAAAAGGATAGGAGGAAGAAGACGAATGCCAGGGAAGTGAGGCGAGGGTGGGGACAGGGAAGGCTATTGATCGATGAGGCAATGCCTCTGTAGGTGAACGTTTGAAGCCAGAACAGACAAAGCGCAGATGGTGTGGACTGAGAACAGAGGATTTAAGGGGAGAAGAGAGGTAATCAATGACGGTGAGTCAGGAAGATGAAGAAGAGAGCAGCAGAGTAAACAGATTTGGTGGGGATGGAAATGACTCATTCAAAGATTTAAAGGAGCATGACAAAATTTTTGGGAATCAGCTGATTTTCCATCGAAACCCATATTTTTGATTGAGGGCTTTATACTGCCGCCTCTGCATCCAGTAACCCAGTCTGGCCACGCCCCTGCTAGCCTGGCTTAGCATCGTCGTTGGAAATGGATTGCTTCACCTAGCGTCAGTTGCAAAATTAACGTCCAAACGTCATCGGAGTGTTCTCATTTACGTGTTGCGACTTGTGCGTTTACCTTAGATGGAAATAGCAACGTGAGAGACGATGCAGCAACGTTATGAGCAAAGTGATGCTGAATGACGCCACAGGATGTAGAAACACAACCCTGACAGGAAAGCAAGGGTTCCACGGGACGAGAAAGTGAAACGGTGCCATGACCGTCCACTCTGTTCTGCTAAAAATAAAACACCTCGAGTCTATCTCGGCGCTGGAGCGTGGCTTAGCTACGTCAGTTTACGCACAGCAGATCGTACTGGCAGGAAACACCGCGAGTGAGCTCCAGCTAGTGCATCCATGTAACATTATGTTTTATATAGGGCTGTCAAAGTTAACGCATTAATAACGCATTAATAATGCGTTAATAACACGTTTATAATGCGTTTATAATGCTTTAATAGCGCGTTAATAACTTCTGTTTAACGCCACTATTTTTTTTCGCAAGATTACCGCTCACACGTTTCTGTAAATGTAAAAATGTAAAAAGTGTATTTACAGTCAACGTGTGGGACAGACATGGCGACAGAAAAAGGTCTTATGAACGGCAAGTTTAGCTTTAAGGTGCTGCCAGATGGGTCTGTTGAGAAGGAAAAAGTTATTTTTATTTACTGTCGCTGTGAACTGAGTTACCACCGCAGGATGCGGTAAAGTTAGTTTCACTTTTTTTTTTCTCTTTAAACTTTAATAGCGTCATGAAAACGGTACCGATTTCATCCAGATTGGTATCATTTTGTAGATATAAGTATGCCAGACATTTCACAAGTGTCATCAACCCTCCAAGCTCAGTGAGTGTAGCTAAAACTCTCAGGAACAGTGCTGAATGTCCTTCTGAGTACCTCGCTGCTGCCGTGGAGTTTAGGGACCGTCAGCAAATTACTGCGGTCAAGCAGCAGCTCTGACAAAATACACTAAGAAGCTGATGAATTAAGCCCCCAAAAAGTACAGCAGCATTGGTGGACTTCCAGTTTTCAAACTAAAGGCTTAAAAAAATAAAGCAGATCCCTGTGACCCTGTATAGGACAAAACGGGTATAGATGACAGATAAACAGAACATAAAAAAAACGCGATTAATGTGCGATTAATCGCGAGTTAACTATGAAAATCTTTCGATTAATCTTGATTAAAAAATTTAATCGACTGACAGCCCTAGTTTGATAACATTACATTACTGTTGAGACCTGAGACACGCTGCAAAACCAGACCACCAGTCTGTGGGACCGAGGCGTTGCCACAACCATCACTGTTCATGTATTTGCGAGGCCAGTTGATGAGATGGCTATATCCTTATCCTGCAGCCATTTACAGGAGCTTTCCTAGGGGAATTAACCTCCAGTTTCCTTCAGAAGAAGACCGCCTGCCCAATAGGAAACAGCAACTAGCTGCTGAACACCGTGGAGCTTTTAGAAAAAGACAGAAGCTGGTGCAGTAGCTTTGATCGACAGCCTCATTGTCTTCCTTGTCGTATGGCCACTTGGGAACCCATTTCTTCCTGTTCATGACTGGGGGCGTGGCTTGCAACGCTTTTTTTTGTTTTTTTTTATATATATATAGATATATTATTAATATTATATATAGATATTTATTATATATATTTATATATATATACCATATTTATATTTATATATATATATTGCTATATGGTTTATATATCTATATGTATATATATATATATATCTGTTTTAGTATATGATATATATAATATATATATATATATATATAATATATATATATTGCTGTGGTTGAACTGTGTAATCCCTTGTTACGTATTGGCAACATGGCTCCAACTAAACTTGATAAAATGCTAATTTAATGCAAGTAAATGTGAGATACTTTGGTTGTGTCAGAGGTGACTGGTGACACCTGTATCTATAGCTTCATTTTCAGTTAACTCTCAGAAAACCCGACAGGACAAACCCGCATTGTTGTGATGCTTAAACGTTCTCACGGATGTCATCATGCTCAGACATCTTCCTTCCTATCCGAGCCGCAGAAATAGGTTCAGACGTGACAGAAATAGAAGATAACGGTGATGAAAGGAGGCTGTGTGGACAGATTGATTTACTGAAATAGACTGAAGGAGACTTGATGGGTTACATACACTGTGGAGCAGCAGGTCATGACAGGATAATAAAAAAAAAGGATGTTCTGTGTGTAGAAACGATTAAAAAGATGTCTGGATGCTGACTCATACAGCGATTCCTGATAAATTCTCCCCTCTCTTGTTTGTTTGTATCTTCTTTATGTCTTCTCGCTGTTACATCGTCTCTCGTTTCCTCACCATCGTGCAAATGAGATTTCAAACGATTTCTGATTTCAGCTCAGCAGCGGTGTCGTTTATTCCTGCTGTAAATGACTCCTCTGCTAGATCTGTCCCCTCTGAAGGGACTTTTCTTTCCTTTCTGTTTGCTATTTATCCTTTTTTTTTTGTTTTCACTTCTCTGCTCAGGGTACCGAGAGGGGTTTCTATGGAAACGAGGACGAGACAACGGTCAGTTCCTCAGCCGAAAGTTCGTCCTGTCGGAGAGGGAGGGAGCTCTGAAATATTTCAACAAGCAGGACGTAAGCGAGATGACGCAGATGATTTTGCAGGAAGCAGGTTTCTCTTTGGGGGGAAACAGGAGAGCTTTATCTCGCTCTGTGTCATCCTTTGTTCCGTCTCCCTGTCAAGGCCAGGGATCCGAAGGCAATAATGAAAATCGAAACCCTCAACGCCACCTTCCAGCCGGCCAAGATCGGCAATCCCTGCGGTCTGCAGATCACCTACCTGAAAGACAACAGCACAAGGAACATCTTCGTCTACCACAGTGATGCAAAGGTACACTGTTCCACAGTGGTGTGGGACAACGTTCATGTCGTCCCCTTTACTGACACCTGGACATGAAAACAGGGATTTCTCTTTGGAATTTTATCCGTAAGAAGTTACCGTGAGGGCAAAGTGCTGATGTTTAGAGTTTGATTGCAGTTTGTTAAAAATCACACGGTTGCGTTCAGGGATGAAAGTAAACTTAATGTCCACAGCTGGTTGTCTCAGCTTTACGTATCCCATAAAAAAGCTTTGTTATTGTCGTGTGTTAGGGTTAGGGTTAGGGTTAGGGTTAGCTTACCCCCTTCCTAGCACGCTCTAGATTATGTATAGACATGGGTTTGTTGTTCTACATCTGGCTTGCTCAACTAAGGCAATGTACAGCTTGCTGCTGTCACTGACATCTAAGCTGTGGGTTAAGGGTTAAGAGAGCATGAACACTCCTATTTTGAAGATGATATGGCTTGTCGTACTGCTAACTGTGCTAACAGACCACCACGACCAACTCTGAGTGGGCCACGAAGGCTCGGGGCTCGTGGAAGCTGTCAGACGGCGAGCTGTCACGTTAGCTGCTTAGAGCTCTCGCTGAACTTAACTTCTGAGCTTCGAATAAAGACGTGACCCGCTATAATCATTCTCATGCCGAAGATAATACAGTTAGCAGACCACCACAGCTGGATCGGGTTGGCGTTGAAGGAAAAGAAAGCACCCTCACCCGCGGTCGAAGGCTGCTAGCGGGGCTGACCAGGAGACAGCTGGTCCAACAACCTCTCGCCCATCAGCTACAGCTACTACAGCTACCACCTTCACCCCTGACCATTCCAGGTTGGCTAACCGACCGCTAGGCCTCCAGGCAGCTGAGTTAGCACTCCTGTTTCAGAGTAGATTCCTGAAAATTGAGCTCACTTCAAACTGACTCCTCGAAAAAAAAAAAAACCCTATGGGTGATGTAACAAAGGGTTTGTCCAGTTTTTTTGTGCTATTTATGGTTATTTCTAACACAAGTTGCACCGTTTTTCTGTTTGCAAACATTTGACCATGAGTGAGAGGTCCATCCATCAGTGACGTACCATTACATCTATTCAAAAGTAAATACAGAAAATATCTCTGACTGTGACGGCTGTAGCGTAACAAGATTTCACTTAGGTAGTATAATAATTGGGCTACGATCAAAATTTAAAATCTTGATTTCCCTGATTAATCATGATTGATCACATTGTATACACAAAATCAAATAATGAATTCAAAAGTAGTGTAAAGGTAACTTTTATTTAAATGTTCTGCTGCCATATAAAGGAAAGTGCCATAACATTTGTGTGAAAACACTTTTAACATAACGTAATACATATTTAGTGTAAATCTCATCTTAAAAAATGTAAAATAAAATAAAGCTTATTGGCCCTGCCAGGGCATTAATGTCATCCTGTTTTTATGAAAACTAAAAAAAAGTCTACCAACAAAATCCTGAGCCACAATCCTAATATTAAAACAGGTCATTTCTGAGGTAACAGCAGAAACTTTTAACATGGAGTTCAACTTGTCAGTTCTTACAAATAACCTTGTTTCTGTCGAATCCTTTGTCTGGGAGAACTTTTAAAATGAAAATGTCCATGTTAAATTTACGTAACTTTACCGTCTCCATGTCTGTTTTAGCTTTTCTGCATGTTTTTCCGCCAATCCTCTTCCGGTTACGCAGCAGCCAGAAACAGACTTTTCAAAACAAAAGCATGTGAGCAACATGCGTTAATGCACAATAACATAAATGTTGGCATTAATAAATGAATGAGTTAATGCGATAATAACGCGTTATCTTGCCCAGCCCTGTTAAAGATAAAGAAAGGTCTCTGCACAAACTCAGTACGCTGTTAGAAGCACTGTTAGTTCCAGGCCGTTCCAGTCTATTTTCACCCCTGGCTAATTTAAAGTGCTCTGATCGCTACAGTTTCCTCCTCTTGTGAATGTTTCTGTGTCTTTGCCGCTGTAACAGTTCGCCTAGCACATTATATCTGACATAGATCCCAAATATCAGCGCTATACGTATAGCTTCTTGTGTCTTTGAATGAACAGTGAAGAAGTAGTTCAGTAATTTGCGTTTGTGGGGTCATCAGAAAGAATCTTCTAAAGTGCCGCAGCAACTGTTTGTTTTTATGGGTTCCATAATTTCCATAAAACCCCTTTGGATATTCCTTGAAAAATGTTTTAATAATGAAACAGAAAATAAAGAGGTCGTTTTAGGCCAGTGTTCTTTAAAGTACATTTAGTTAAGATAATGCGTTCTTGTTCAGATTTTATAAAAATATACTGAGTCTCAGTGATTTTCCTTGGAAAAATGTCTTTATTCCTTTTGAAACAGAAAACTAAGATCCATCTAAATCACATTAAACATTAACATTTGACTTATTCATTCACTTTAGAGTGGTTGGGTTTTAACTCCAGCTGCTGTGGTGAACCCTGACTTGGACTTTACCAACGTTAGACCAACAACCACTAGTCATTTATAAATTATTGTACACTGTCCTTTGGTGTCCTTTTGGAAGTTTGCTCTAAAACAGATCATTTAATTTCTTTGAACTTATACTGGGAGAACTATGACACAATGGCAAGAACAAAATCCTTTTGGAGGAGCCCGGTCCACAGCCGGGCCTTAACCCCGGAGAGATGCTGTGGAATGACCTCCAAGACGTCCTGCAATTGTGTCTGAGCTGAAGGCAGGTAGGAACAGCCAAAAAAGGGTAAAAAGTTCCTCTGATTCAGACCTACTAGTAGTGATTGCTTGAACTCATTTCTGCAAAAGGATGCTCAACCATCTATTAACTGATCATTTTTCCTCCAGCTCTGTTAAAGTTCGGTGGATGCTATACACTATAACTGCTTGTGTTATCTGTGTAAACACATTGTGTTTGTTATTATTGTGACTCAGGTGAAGATCTGATCTCATTTTACGGCAAATCAGTGCAGACATCCAGTAAATTCAGTCGTGCTCACATAATCTCTGCTGCCAGCGTAGAAAAACAAGAGTCAGACCTTATTCTCCAGCTGAATTCTCATTTCTGAATTTGAACCTCGAAATGAACATTTTTGTGTCTCCCTAATGATCTAAAGCAGCTGAGACTCACAGCGCCGCCCCAACTGTGACATTTAACACTAAAATAGATGTAGAGTGAGATGTAATCAAACTTGTGAATATTAAAAGGAAGAAAGAGAAGGATATTATTAGCCTTTGAGTGAAGTGAATATTATTAATAGGCCATTTAAGGGGAAGCACCACCCCCCTCTGCTGGTGGAACAGTGGTACTGACCGCTGAGAGAGGAAGGGTTCGTTGGGTTCATTCAGTCTGTAGTGGATTGATGGACAACGTGGAGCATCCACACAGACTGCACCTCCCTGCGCGTGAAAGATACCAGCACCTGAGGAGAAAAGAGAAGATTTAACTGACTTATAAAAGAAAAACAAAACCATGCTGGAGTAGATTAGTCCGATGCAGGAGGGCGTGTTGTCATTGAAAATGCTTGTTTTTCACAGGAGATGGTCGACTGGTTCAACGCTATCAGAGCTGCTCGGTTCCACTACCTGCAGGTGGCCTTCCCTGGAGCGAGTGATGAAGAGGTGAAGACGATGCGATTTAATCCCACATGCCGTGAACATGCCGGGCTCGTGGTACAATTCGAAGCTGCATTTTTGTGTTTTCCTTTTATTGACTTGTCTTTTTCCATTTCCAGCTGGTTCCCAAACTGACCCGAAACTTCATGAAGGAAGGCTTCATGGAAAAAACTGGTCCAAAGGTTTGTGTTGAACAACCGTCTACAGTAAAAGGAGCATTAATAGTTTATTTAAAGATCGGTTACACCCCATTTTCAGCATTATTTGGGCTTTAAGGAGATGTCCTTTACATTTCATATCCTGTACAGTGATCCCTTACACAAAATCAAAATCCGCGAATCAGAGCCGGAGCCCCCTGAGGCTAAATAATGTGTTTAAAATATGTTTAAAAACCGCAAAAAAGTAGCGAGGCACTGCAGTAAAACAAGACAAAGGCTCAACTGTGGGCTTTCTGTTACCTTCACAGCCTCTGGTCTCTGAACCGTAGTAAACAAAACCGCTGGTATTGTGCTATTTTCGGCTCGTAATTAGCGGCTAACACGCTAACAACAACAAAAGAAAAAGTCTGGTTTTCTCTGCATGGAACGAGCACTTTATTCTGGCACTGCAGGAACTTGTAACATCACACAGGTTGTATTGTTGGGCTCCTGTCGGTTAACAGAGAATGTAAATCTATACACGCTGGGCTGCTGTTGATGCTCACTACACTTTTCATTTAACCCCATTTTCATTCTACCATCCCACGACACACACACACTACATTACCCATAAGGCCACACCATTATCTATAAGGCTACCTTCTTAAAGGGGCCAGGCTGGCTCACAACATGTCTTCGCTGTGAGAGAACGCGCACAACATCCTGTGATGTTTCCGCGATTTTTTTCTTGATTTTTTTTTTATATTATATATTTCTGAAAAATCTGCGAATAACTAAAACTGCGGAACTTAAAGCGCAAATTCACTGTATATCATATCCTACGTATCCTGTACATTTCATAGCCTGTAAATTCTGACAGTTTAGTCTATCATTTATTTGTGACATAGTCTTTACGTTTGTAAATCAGTATATTTGGCCTGTCTTAGTCGAGGGGGCGGAGTCAGTCACTCAGATCCCCGCCCCCTCAGTAACATGGAGCATCTTCTTTGAGTTCAGTGTCACAGCTTTGCGTCACCCATTTCAGAGGAGCAATTAATGCAGCACGATGTAAAAGTGGGAGGCTGGATAATTCTACTCTGATCAAAGAAACCTGCAAATTAAAATAGTCCATTCAATGACACGTTTTCGGACTTCAGACACCCACATAAATTATCTAAAAAGCTTCTTTTTTTAATGCCCCCTTTACAAACATCACCTCATATTAATCTTATTCTGAAAATATTTCAGAACAACGCTTCTTCTATGTTCATGTTCCACCAAAACTGGTCATTGAAGCTCTGTGCCACTGTGTATAGCAGTATCACTTCTGACCACATGGGGGCAGCATAGTGAACTTCCAGTTGGTCAAAGTGGTTTTACAAGACATGCCAGACTGTCCTCACTTATTATCAGAGTGTTGTCTGTGGCTTTTTAGTCAATATAGCAGATCTATATGTGGTCACAAGTGGTGAGTCATGTTTTAACCCTTTCCTGTCTCGCTTTGCTGCAGCACACAGAGGGCTTCAAGAAGAGGTGGTTCACCATGGATGACAGGCGGCTCATGTATTTCAAAGACCCTCTGGTAAGAGGAGACCTGATTGTGTCCTGACCTTTCACAATAATTTGATTCGCCTGAGAGTTCGTCCCACGCGTCCGTCTGTCCTTCCCCCAGGACGCCTACGCCCGGGGCGAGGTGTTCATCGGCAGCAAGGAGAACAGCTACACCGTCCTGGCCGGCCTGCCCCCGTCCACGCAGGGCTACCACTGGAACCACGGCATCACCATCGTCACGCCAGACAGGAAGTTCCTCTTTGCCTGCGAGACCGAGGCCGAGCAACGGGATTGGATCGCAGCTTTCCAGAGAGTCATCAACCGACCAATGAGGCCGCAGGAATATGCAGGTGCACAGGGCAGGAATCTCGTGAAAGCCGTTCTGTGAGCACGAGGAGTGTAGAAAAGCCAGATTACACATCAGTTCTACAGGCTGCTAAGATCCCAGAGAGCTGTCAATCACCCGGATGTCTCAACCGGTTCCTGAGATATTTCCTCGTGTAAACATTGACATCTTAGCGACTGTTCCACATGGGAGCAAATAGCTCACATACTGATCAGGTCAGCTGATACAAACAAACCCAGAACAGTTAGAATTTGAACTGAAAGGGGAATGAGCTCGGCTGAAAACACGTCGTGGTCCAAATACTCAGGGTTCTGTTTTCTAGCCTCCAAATCGTTAACTCCGCCCACTTTCACGTTTTGCTGCGTTTGCGTCCGAAGTAGGCAATGCAAAGCTGTAACGCCGGCTTCAGAGGATGCAAACCCTGCAAACGAAGGAAGTGGGTGGAGTTAAGATGCTAACTCCACCCAACAAAGCTGTACGACCTGGGTGAAAAGGAACTTAAGTTTTTTATGATGACCAAAACATGTCACAGACATTTCAGTTAGTCCTTAGGAAATTCCTTCAACTTGAAAAATGTAATGTCTCTTTTACCTGGAAGTGACGACCAACTGGAGGGCCCGTTCATTTACAGTAAAAACACTCATTTGTTAATTAAAAGTTAAATATCTCTTGAACACGAGCAATGAATACAACTTTAGAACGACGGTCAAATTAGAAAAAAAAAACAAAACTGTAAGTAATAATCTTAAAACTGACTGGACTTTCTGTTGCCGACAGAAGAAACGAGTAGGGGTGTGGAAAAAAATCGGTTTAGCAATATATCGCGATTTTCGGCTACCCAATATAATATCGATTTTTTAAGGAAAATTTTATTCTATTTATTTTATTTATTTATTAAATGTGCAAAAACACTAATAATAAACAATAAATAGGTTGTTTTGAAGCAAATAGTTTTGAGTCAATTTGTCCTTATCCATCAATATCATCTGATGAACATATACAGCAACTTGATTTTTCATCTCAACTTTTAATTTTGATATTAACTGGGTAGAATATCACAATATATCGTGATAATATCGTATCGAGATCGTATCATGATACATATCGTGTTGCGAGGTCCTTGCCAATACTCACCCATAGAGACAAGAGGACTACTCCTTTTAAAATGAAAGTCAAATTTGAACACGGGGGGGGGGGGGGTGGGGGGGGGGGGGGGGGGGGGGGGGGGGGGGGGGGGGGGGGGGGGGGGGGGGGGCAAAAAAAATCCTTTGTGCTGCTTTAAAGTTCAGTCCACTAAGTATGATTTAGTGTCCAAAAACTCCGCCCCAATGCTAACAGGTCTCTTAGAGGCTGCACAGACTGGTCCAGATTTACGCCTCCGGTGTTCGTTGCAGATGGGTTTTTAGGAACAGGACATGTGGTGGTTGAATTTAAAATGTATTGTTCCATGACTCTCCCTCGTATGTCTCTCTCTCTCTCTCTCTCTCTCTCTCTCTCTCTCTCTCTCTCTCTCTCTCTCCAGTGGAGGCCCATTTCAAACACAAGCCTTGAAGCCTGCAGGAGGCCAAAACTCAACTGGAGTGGCCCGGTCTCATTCAGATCAGAGAGAGCCCCCCCCCACCCCCCCCACTACACACACCCTGGTATGGAGGTCGCGGTGGGGAGGGGGTTGGTGGTCAGGAGGGGGTTTTTGGAACGGGCCGAGATGAGACGCAGAAGAGAAAACGACGGAGGGACTCCAGTCCATCTATGTGCAGAAAACTCTTAAGAGCCCTCGCGGTGTGGTCCGACACCAGCGGGCTGATGATGTCATCACTATTGCGCCTATCAACTATGTGCTGTACATTATCATCCTCCCCTCAACCATGTGGACCCTCCCTGCAACAAGCTCCCCCCCTAAAGCTCAATTCTGTCTTGTGAATGGTTCATTTTGCCTGTAATCTAATGTAATTATGTAATGTAGAGTCATCCCACTGGTTGCTTAACAAAGACATGGCATTGTTAATTTATTGAATGTAGAGTTTTGATGACAGTGGCTTACTCTGTGTGTGTGTGTGCGTGCGTGTGTGTGCGTGTTTTCATGTAGGACACTGTGAGGTTGAACCTCTGGCACTGAAACCCTGGTGAACCTGAATCTACAAAGTGCTGTTAACAACAAATATGCATATGAAACTCACACACAAGCTCTCAGTGAAACACCATCGCTGTTAACAAAACCGTCGCTGGAGCGGGCCGACCTGCATCCAGGCAGGGTTCTCTGAAAAACCTCAGTCTGACGCCTGTTGTCTCATCAATTTGTACTGTCGAACATACCAAGTCATCGTGGATGTGATTATTGCTGCTTTCAAGGATTGTAATGTGACAGGATTGTAATTTATATAACACCTCTCCGACTGTTTAATTTTAGTCTTTGCATCTTGTTTTGAGGACATGTTGTATTGATCTTCCCATCATAGTGAGAGTTGGTTTCATGATAAAAATCCTAACATCAATACAGAAGAGCCTGAGATCAAACCGCCTCGTTGTCTGTCTTCTCTGTTTTACTACATGCACTTTTCAACCTGCCACCCCAAGATGAAAAGTTCAAATTAGGGATGCACGATTCGGTTTTTTAAAACCTATACCGATAACCGATAACACACACATATACCAAAATCATTACATCAATACTCTGAACAAAATTAAAAACAGTTTTGACTCTTTAGATGAACAGATATTTATTTTTTCCATTGAAAAACTATTGCCAAGCCTCTCAAACATTTTCATAAAGCTATCAAACAAACCTATTTGATATCTCACATCAACTTAAAACAGGTGCATTACTGATTAATATAAAAAATAATAATAAAGGCTCCTTGAACTGATGGAAATACATGCATCAAAATTACAAACTGAAAAGGATTTAAATTATTTTGACTTGTGGTTCCATTTAAATTAATACCTTTAATTAAAGTAAATGAGAGTCAGTGATTTTTTTGTTTTTTTTTAAATCTCATTGAAGCTTTAGATGAGAGAGATGAGGGGGAGGAGAGGGGAGAGTGCTGCTGGCTTGCGCACGTTAGCATTAGCTCGAGTTAGCACAATTTCAAAACTCCATGGAAGCGATTGTTATGTTGTAGGTGGCTGATCAGGTTTGACGTATTAAAGCTTATGTTTGTGCTTCCCTCCTCGTAGAATTCACCTGGAGCATTCGTCACAAATAACCACCAAACTATCTTCATCTGAAACTATAACGAAGCTCCATGCCACCGCCGCCATGTTTGTCGTGATCAGCGCTGTGCTGCAGACTGCATTCAAGTATAAACGTAAATTCCTCCGTTCCCTCGTTTGCTAGTCGTTCTTTCAGCCTTTTCTATTTTCTTTTCTTTTTTATGTGTAACATGAGGGGAAATACTGCAAATATCAATTCAAGTCAGCAACTACTAAAATTATGACCGAGTTAACAAGTTGTTTTCTGGCATGAGGGGGTATTCTTGATTTTCCTGATTGAGAAATCGTTTTTCTGATTATGCCGACATTACATGAACATAACTTTCACTGCCGGTCATTTAAGACTCAGAGGGAGCGAGGCACTGCCGTGTTGACCTAAATATAATTGTATCGGGGCTATTTGTCGTGATATCGGATTTATTGGAATGACGTCATAATTTCCTGTTATCGGCCCAACTGTATCGTGCATCCCTAGTTCAAATCAAACATTTGTGTTGTTCGTGGGTTTGTCATATTTCAATAAATGGGTGGGAAATTAGAAAAACCTTGAATCTGCGTTGTAGGAAATCTGAAGTGATAACACAGTGACCTATAATCACATTTTACCATCTGCCAGATTTTTTTAATACTTTTTTTTTGGCTTTCAAGTTTCTTCTTCACAGTAAATTTCATTTGAAGCGATCAACTGGGATTTGATGTCAGACATGAAATGCGTTGTCTCCCTCTAGAGGTGGGAGGAACATCTACATCTACATGCCAGTATTGCCAATACCAATACCAATACTTTTTCATATTAAGCTTTATCTATCATGAAACTGCTGACCTTTTGGTGTTTCTTTTTTTTTTTTAATTTTTGTCTTTGGATTATTTTGTTAAAACCTAGGATAACATTTCAGTTAACTTTATAGGTGACAGCAAAATACTTAAAATTATCACAAAATAATTTACTTATACTTAAAATTATCACAATTAACATTTTTGTGTAAATATTGATTGGAGTTGAATTGTTCTGTTCTTAATGTTTTTTCTAAGTGGGCGGGCCTGGGGGAGGGGCCAGACTGAGTCTACCTGCATGCTTGTTTGGCCGACGCCGCTAAGCCACGTGATGATGCAACATCAAAAGGCAAGACGAGAGGGGAGGGGGAGAGGAAACAGTGACTGACACAGACTCAAGAATCTTGGTGTTGTGGGAGAGAAAAAAAAAGCTGTATCATTCGATATCAATACCAGCATTGGTATCGATATTATCCATATTTGGATCGATCCGCCCACCTCTAGTGAGGAATATCCTTGCTCCTTGCTCTTCTGGCCCATCCCTCAGGGGCAATTTGCCTTGGGAGACCCTACCAAGGTCCCAAGTGGTACAAAAACCCAAATTTGCTGCTTCTATCAGCATAGCCTTGATTTGACTGTTGATTTTAAAAAAATACACACAGTGGGCAGAGTTGACTGCCCTGGTTGAATCACCAGGCCCATCAAGTGCAAAAGCGTCCCTGGGCAGGACTGGTCCCATTGCCCCGGTCACTCATAATGCCGCTCCCAAAGACCTGCTGTGGCGACCCCCACAAAACAGAAAAACGGAAAGAATTTGCTTTGCTTTGTGGTAGATGGGCAACACTGTCATTGCAAGTGAGTTTGTGCTTAATGTGTCCAGCAGATGGAACCCTTCCACTGGAGGATGTAAACCTAGAACCTGCATGAAATGACTAAAACTAATCGATGAAGGGTTTTTTTTTTAAAACAAGGAAATGACAGATATAATCAACAGCCTGTCACGACTGTTGGTTCCCTGTTGGCTGGGTTGACTCTGATCTACTTCCATAATCATTTTCAATGTTCCTAAAATGCACTCATAGCTGGATCTGGATTAAAAAAGGAGATGCCAACTTTTCCATATGACTGTAGGCTGCAGGAGAAGGTGTTGATGGCCTCCTGTAGGAGGCGTCTGGCATCTGTGGAGCTGCACTGACAGGAGAAACAGCATGTAAGCTGAAGGACCGCTGGTGTAAATGTCACCTGACGATCTCGCCACTCTGACAAAACTCCCACCAACTGGCCCCGGGGCCTTACGAACATGTGGCTAAATCAATGTGCCTCCCGTCTGACCGTCTTGTTGTCGTTGGCAACTCGGTTGTCATGTCATGGTAGACTGCTGAAAACAGGCTTCACCCACACAAGAAGTGATAATACACTCGGTTTCCCCCTGCAAAGTGCATCAAACATCTAATAATGGACAGCCCACCTCGTTACCCGGTAGTCTGGCCTGGATATGAGACGTGTGACCCTAAATTTGGAACGGGGTTGGCTAAAAAGTATTATTTTAAACATAAATAGGTCAATGAATCGTTTGTGCCTCTGGAACACGTAGTCCAGCTGTCCTGTCCTTTCAGTCCTGACAGCACAACCGGAGCTGGGACCGTGAAATCAGCTAATCGCAGGAAACATGGCAGAGGCAGCTGTCGGCCTGAAAACATCCCGGAAGTGACAGACTGCGAGCAGTTCAATGAGCTCCCAAAATGACGGTACATTACTTTACTACTGGCCCCAACGGAAAGACGCGTTTCTTTCTACACGCCTCCTCAAAGTTGATGCTAGCATCACACGTGCACAGCTTGTGTTTTTTTCCTGTTGGTTTGCATAAAGGAGACAAATCAAGTGAGATATTGATAAGATGAACGAGTTTAGGATAACTACAAAGAAATCATCTTGATCGTTACAGTGCCCTTTACGAGTATGTTCATTGAGGTTTTGAGGTTGGAGTACGAGGTAGCATTTGGTACCATGTCAGGAAATGTCTTTTTTTTATTTTTTTTTATTTGGACAAATACCTTTAGAAATAACAAGATAGAAGAGTGAGACGTATAGACGGTATAAGGAGAACTGGACAAAGCCTCTGTGACATAACCCCCCAGGTTTCTTAAGAGTAGTTTTGAAGCTACCTTTCGGCCTGTTGAGGACATGCTGTTGACTAGACTCCCCAACTCTAGTTAATGAGGAAGCCTGGCACACCCAACTTAACTCAGTCGCCACAAGCTATCTGTTTTAGCTTAGCTTAGTCGACCTGAGGTTGCCAACTCGGCTACTGGCCACCCGGCAGAAGACCAGTTCGGCTGCCCTCTGCATCCTTTAAGGCCAACACAAAGCTGGTCTGTTAGTTCATTTAACAGCACGACAAACCTTTTTATCTTCATGATATTTTCAAGAGTTATTGCGCTCTCTTAGCTCTTTATTTGCAGCTCAGATCTTAAATTCACTAAATGGTAAGCACTTGGTCGCTAAAGTTATGGCACCAGGCTGTTAATGTCATAAACTGCAAGGCAGCTGTCACTCTAAGAAAAACATGCCTTGAATTGTGCATAAATGTGAAGACTTGATATAATTTTACCTGATGAGGTACGTAAAAATTGTACAGTCGTCATGGATGTGAAAAGTACAGTAGGGGATCAGTGGAGGCTGATTTGATTTTGGAGCAACCCACTAGTGGTCAGTGGAGGAACTGCACTTTTCTGTGCTTCTGGGATCAAGTCAGTTTTGCAGGCGAGATGCAGACCCTCAGGAAGTAGCAGAGAAATGTGGATTTAAAGAGACGTGCCCTGTTTTTCCTCAAACGTCCATCCATTTTCGTACAAAATGTCCCCGATATTTTGATTAAAATGCCTCAGAAATACAGCACCAATACACTATTTTCATCTCCAACAACAAACCAGTTATGGAGAAAATAATCTTTTTTTTTTTTTTGCAGGTAAGCACTTTTCTTCAATTTTTCAATTCTGAACACAGAACAATTGTTCAAACCATAATGAGAAGTAGTGCTTCATACTCTATAAACAATTTCCCAGCACAGGGCGCCTGTCAAGTTAATAGAAATATGATGGAAAATGTCTGGACTCCATAAAGAAACAAGCTTCTTGCTCTTTAATAATTGACTTACTGTGAATTTAAATGGATGGACATTAAGAAACTATATGGACGTTTGTAAAAAAAAAAACATGGTAAAAAAAAAGTGGTATAAAGATTAAAACTGTGCGTTAAATTTTGTTACTTAAATTTCATTAGAGTAAAGACTGGAACATTTAGTGGGCTTAAAGGTAGGGTAAGGGATTTCTGGGTGATATGAGGGATGATGATGTAACAACAACAAAGCAGGGAGAGCTAGCACCCCCACGCTATCAGTGCTCCACGAGAAAAACACCCCATCATGAACTGTCCCGAGCCTCCTCCTTCACCACTTAATGTGCATAAGCGGACCCCCCCCCCCCCCCCCCCCCCATTGATCATTGAAGCTGTTTATTATGGTTTGGGCTGCAGGCCATCACCATCTCTGTTTGTTTCAGAAAACTGGGTTGTGAATGTGACAAAAAGTGTCCTGAGTTAGAAATCACAGAGAATTGCTTACCCTACCTTTAATTTCCAGAAACTCCAAAAAAAAAAACAAAAAAAAAAAAAACATAAAAAAACAAAGCCCTTGTCAATCATTTGTTTTTTCTTTGACATACAGCATGGGCCAAAAATGTTCAGCAGTGTTCTTCTGAAGTCCAATGGAGGTTCATCTTGCTGAATCCCCTCAACAGTACCGGTCTGAGTGATGCTTCTGACCCAGTCAAGGCCTGGCGAGTGTGGTGTATCTCGGCTGCTCCCAGTCTGGGGGAGGACTGCGTGGAGGTGGCGGCAAAGCCAGGCTACCGATGAGCGGCATGGCACGAGACCGGTGGGCGAAGGGAGAGTACGGGTACCGATAGAGACCAGAAAATGGGTTGCACAAGCTGGAGCTCTGAAGGTCACTGAAGTCTGACTGATTAGCAAGAACCGAGGAGGAAGAGTTGGTGTCTGAGCTCAGCGAGGTCTCATGTGATAGTAAAGGAGGGGTGGGGGGAGTGGAGGAAGAGGAGCCGTAATGACCCGGGCTCATCTGCTCAGTTTTAATCTGAGCTCTTTGGACGCCGTCCTCTTCCCACTCTTGACTGGAAGAAGGTGTTGGCGTTGCTACGGAAGCCCCAGTAGATGTTTTTGGCGCCCAGTTGAGGATGACGTCAGCATGCGTGCGGGCGCTACGCAGGACAAAAGATCCTGAGGGGTCGCCGGTTTCCGATGGAGCCGAAGGGGCGGTGCCGTGGACGTTTGGAGGCAGGTACTGGTCAAACTCACGGACGTCGAAACCATCCGCGGTGCTCATGACGTCGGTGCTGAGCGCTGAGATGTCCACGTGACTGAAGTCGATGTTCTGACGGGTGGGAGGAAGAGCAAAATGGCTGCCGTCCACAGGCCGATGGCACTCATGTTTGCTCCCCGTGTGGAGATCAATTTTAGGGGTGGGAGGAGGCGTTGGAGGACCATGAGGCTGACCTATAACAACAAGATTACGTTTTTTCTCTTTTTTTTTCCCTTTCATTCATATTTTTAATCGTATAAGGTGTGAACTCCACATCATAATCTGTGGAGGACACATCTCTTCACCTGGCTTGTCTGGATGGTAACAGTGATGTGCCTCCACTGTGCCACCATGCTGATGGACCAGTCCAGGTCTGCCGTCCCCCTGGCCTGGTTTGGCACCCTTGAGCCTCCGAGGCTGGTACTTGTAGTCAGGATAGTCTTTCTTGTGCTGCCGTCTCAGCCTCTCAGCCTCCTCGACGAATGGACGCTTCTGCGCTTCAGAGAGAAGCCTAACGGGGGCAGGAAGGCGTTATTGGACATGTGGAGGTACTTTAAACACAGCGGAAAGCATGTTCTCATTTCAAAAATCTTTTCATTTCCTTCTGATCTAAAACATTTTCCAGGGCTAGATATGGAAGTATTTCTGTGCCACCTGAGTTTGAATACGAATTTTTAAGATTGAAATTTTTCAGCATCAAAATCAGACTTTGAATTTTAAAAACATCAGATTCTAGCACTGAATTTTTTGCCTCTGAATTTATTTTGTTAAAATAAATTCAGTGTAAAAAAAATTGTTGTCTTAAAAATTCAGTTTTTTCAAAATTCAACATGTAAAGAAATTCACACCCCAAAAAATTCACCTGCCGTCTCTCTGGCCTGCGGTCGCACTGCACGCACCTACAAACACACGCACAGACAGGCCGCTAATAAACGGTAATGCGTATGCACGGTAATTGACAGGTTAAAATTAATAATATCATTTCTAAATGTATTTTAAATGTTTAATACAAACAGCAAATAAAGTAAACAGACTCACCGCAGCACCATCACCTGAGTTTGCTGCAATGGCCGACTGGTCCGTCTTACTATCTGGGTGGGTGTCACATGACCAATGGAGCGTAACGTGATTGGCTGGACGTGGCTGAATTGAGACAGGATCGATGCTTCTCCCTGGTGACCCAGATGTTGTCTGGTTCTTTTTACACTGAATTTTTGAGGTTGAATTTTTTTACACTGATTTTTTTTTTTAGAAATTGAATTTTTTTACACTGAATTTTTTTGAGATGTTGATTTTTTTTTTTTACACTGAATTTTTTGGGATGTTGAATTTCTTTACATGTTGAATTTTGAAAAACTGAATATTTTAAGACAACAATTTTTTTTAACACTGAATTTATTTTAACAAAATAAAATTCAGAGGCAAAAAAAATTCAGTGCTAGAAATCAAATTCAAAGTCTGATTTTGATGCTGAAAATTTTCAATCTTAAAAATTCGTATTCAAACTCAGATGGCACAGAAATACTTCCATACTAGACCTGAGCCCTGACTGAAAGACGTGGCCTGCATTTGACACGGGTAGAGTAAAAACCACTGGTCTTCATAAAGACACATTAAAGAGACGTGAACACTGCACCTTAGAGATGCACCATCCAGACAACCTGCACAGATGGAGTCCAGCTGGGGCTCAAGCTCCGCCCCCTTTCCCCATAGACTTGACATGTAACCAAACCGCAAAATTGGAGATCCCTTTTAGGTAAAAAAAAAAAATAGGCTTTTTACAAGAAAATGTTTCAAAATTAATATTTTTACAGCAAGAATTGTTGATTTTTGGACAGAAATGTGCAATTTTATGACATAAAGCTGTAATTTTATATCAAAAAGTTGAGATTCTGCAAAAGTCAATATCTCAGAAAGCAAAAAGTTGCAATATCTAATAAAAGGAATAAAATATAAGGTCACCGTTTTGAAAAATGTTGGATTTCACAGCAAAATGTTACAATTGTCTGACAAACGCCTCGATTTTACAATAAGATCTTGCAAAATTCGCAATTCTATAAAAATATGATATATAATATAAAAAAAAAACGAAAAAATGTTTGTAGAAATAAATGACTGTGGAAACAAACAGGATTGTAAAAATAAAATAGTTTATCTGTCCACTGCCCTGACACCATCTGTGCTGTGATCTAAAAGGTTTTCTCCATATTCATAAAGCCACAATTTCCGAGTTTTCTCTTGGAGATTTGGAAGTCTGTGAAGTTGCAATTTCTTGGGTTTTCTCTTGTAAATTTGTGAGTTTATAAAATCAGAATTTCTGAGCTGTCTTTGTCAAATTTGCAAGATTATGAGGTCAAAATTTTAGAGCTTTGTCTTTCAAATCTGTGAATTTATAAAGTCAAAATTTATTCAGTTTTATTCAGTTATCAAGTCACAATTTCTTAGTTTTCTCTTCCAAAACTGTGAGTCTCCAGTCACACTTTTTGAGTTTGAGGTTTATATATTTTACAGCTTGCAGCCAATTGCAGAATCGTTGTGTTTTGAATCTCCCACAATGCAACTTGGCTGTATTTTACTGTGAAATAATGATATTGTTATAATTATGAACAAAGGGGTGTAAAACTGTTTTCTGTGTGTTATCTCCTCACCTCCACAGTTTGCCCAGGGTCCTGCTGAGCTCGGCGTTGTGAAGATGAGGATACTGGTCCGCCAGCTTCCTCCGCGCCGCCTGCGCCCAAACCATGAACGCGTTCATCGGCCGTTTCACGCGCGGCTTGCTCTTCCGTCTCTCCTCCTGGCTCGGCATGGACACCAGGGACCAGTCGTAACCTCTGAGCACCTGTGAAACCGCGTCGCGGACGCAAGCGGGGAAGCGCTCGTCCCGCGTGCAGCTCTCCGGTTCGCGCGTAATTCCCGGCGGGCGCGCTGCCTCGTTAGTCTCGGATCCAGAGGGAGAAGTCCGGGACTCGGAGTCCGAGCCGTGCTGAGACACCGAGCCCCCGCTGCCGTCTGGGCTGCATGGACGTTGGTTAAAAGACTTGTTTTCCTCGGTCATTTTTGGTACAGGAGTGGACAGGATTTACTGTCGCCAGTGTTTGGCGCGCTCCAAGCGCACGGAGACGCACAGCTCAGACTGTATATCCAAGAAAACAAGTGAAATCCTTTACTGATTATTTCTTCTTTTGGACCTGCCATTCCCTTTCACATTCTCCTCCACAACCCCTTTTTGAATTGAATTGAATAGTTCAGCTCTTATTAACTGTCTTCTCTCCACCCATCGTGTCCTATTGGCTTTTCCAAAGTTTGAGGTCCTCCTCGTTTGACAAAAAAAAAAGCAAGAGGATTCTGAAACTATCACACTTTGAGTATTATAGCCTACTATATATAAATAATTTCAAACTACCTCTTTAAGGCCAAGATCTGAAAAGGAATACATAAGGAATATGAATAAACTGCTGCTGCATTATTTAACACGAGATATTCTGTTTCAGTTGGTCTATAAATAAACCCCATCTTGTAAAAGGCTGTTTACTCTAAACAGTAAAATACTAATGATCCATTTTGCTGTTGGCACTGGTGGGGACATAACCCCATGCCCAATTTACCTTATGATTTACTTATATCACCATACATTATAGGACATATTAAAATCATTTATGTTAACATAACTTCTACCTTTTCTTTCAACCTTCAAGAGTTGCTGCAGAAAATCAGCTGTCTCCATTTAAACATGTATCCTCTTTCTCTACATCCACAAATCTCCTCTTTCGTCTCCCACTAGACCTCATGCCTGGCAGTTTGGGTCTGACCACCGTTTGCCTTAAAAACTAGTTACTATTACATTGTTTACAGCATGTTCTGTACGTATTTGATGCCATTTCTAATATGAGTTTGTTATATAGGCTCACTTTTGAATATAAATTTATTAAAAATCAGTGAATGATTAAAATAATGTGTAAAAATGACAAATAATTCCAAAAAATGCATTATTATTCATTTATTATTATGTTTCTTGTTGCATTTCCGCCCGTGTTTTTGTCACGTGACCGGGAGGTTCCGCAAACATGGCGGCCAGCGGCGTGAGTCCCGAGAGCTCCGTGAGGAAAAGGCGCTTTGACAGCAGGAGGACGGAGGCGGAACATGTCCCCGACAGCACAGAAAACGGAGCAAACACCGGCGGGGACACGGAGAAGGAGAAGGAGAAGGAGAAGGAGCCGAGGAGGCTGCAGCCGGGGACCTACTGGCTCACCCGTGTCGTCCTGCTGCGCTCCGTCGCCTTCATTTACCGTGAGTGTGTCCACGCGCGTTTAAAGCCTTCACACAGCTGAGGGCAGCTTCAAGTGGGGCTCCTTCGTAGTTCCATGTCTGTGACTCCTGTATTTGGATACCAGCGTGGTAACGGTCTCAACACATGTTGACGGTAAACACAAAACAGTGACTCGTCAGCGGTAAAATACCCGCAGGTGTGTTTTGTTGAGAAACTCTGAAGTAGTTTCTGACTCTGTTAGAAAGTGGCAACATGTAGATTTTACACTCACTGGCCACTTTATTAGGCACATCTTGCTTGCACCGCATTTGGACCCCCCTTTTGCCTACAGAGCCGCCTTAAATCTTCAAGAAGGTGTCGGAAACGTTCCTCAGAGATGCTGCTCCGTTTTGACGTGATGACGTCACACAGTTGCAGCAGGTTTGTGGGCCGCTTATCTCAAATGTGTTCATTTATATTGAGCTCTGGTTACTGTGGAGGCCATCTGAGGACAGTGAACTCATTGTCATGTCCGAGAAACCAGTTTGAGATGATTTGAGCTTTATTGGTGCATTATTCTGCAGCTAGTAGAAGACGCTCCACAGGGATGGACGTGGTCAGCAACAATACTCAGGTAGGCTGTGGCGTTCAAACCATGTTCAGTTGGCACGAAGGGGCCCAAGAAAATATCCGCTACACCATTACACCACCAGCAGCAGCCTGAACTGTTGAAATAAGGAAGGATCCATGCTTTCATTCGCCAAATTCTGACCCTGAATGTTGCAGCTGAAATCGAGGCTCATCAAACTGATGGAGATCTGCATCTTTTGGTTGTGACGAGTGGTTTATTTGAGTTACCGTTGCCTTTCTATCATCTCGAACCAGTCTGCCCATTCTCCTCTGACCTTTGACACCAGCAGGGCATTTTATACCACACATCTGCTGCTCACTGAATATTTTCTTTCGTGGATCATTGTAGACCATGTCTTCATTCCTAAAGCACTGAGTTGTGAAGTGGCTGATTAGCTATTTGTGTTAAATTGAACTGGCATGGCTAATAAAGTAGGTGGTGATTGTATATTTAAGTATTAATTGTAGGGGTGAGTATTGGCAAGGACCTAGCAATACGATACGTATTATGATACTTGGGTCACAATACGATATTATCACAATATTGTGATATCACGATATATGCAATATTCTACTCAGTTAATATCAAAATTAAAAGTAGAGATGAAAAATCAAGTCGCTGTATATGTTCATCAGGTGATATTGATCATTCAGAGGACAAATTGAGTCAAAACTATTTGCTTCAAAACAACCTATTTATTGTTATTATTAGTGTTTTGCACATTAAGTAACCATTACAACATATTGACAGCATTGTAAAAAAAATCGATATTAGGAGCTGAAAAATCAATATTATATTGGGCGGCCAAAAATCGCGATATATTGCCAAATCGTTTTTTTTTCCACACCCCAAATTAATTGTGGCTAAAACTTTTGGCTGATACTAATTTAGATGATACAGATGATACAGATTTAGTGATGAACAATTTTTGGTGCTTCTGTCTCCGTGGAGGTGATTAACATTGTTTCTGCACTGTTAATTAAAGGTAACATGTGTACCTTAATGTAATGTGAAGAGCTTCATTGGTATAAAAACTAAGCTGGTGACGAAAAACCCCATTTTAGTTGTAGTTGGTACAACATGACCAGCTCATCTCAGCAAAGCTTTAACGGTCAGCGGAAACCACTAATCTTGATTGAGTAATGAGAGCAGATTGACTATTACCAAAGGTCAACATCGGGTTTTCAGAGCTGACCCAGTGTGGAAGTGTGAAAAATAGCAGTTCATTGAAAGGCCACTAGGGGGAAACCTCAGAAACACGCCAATCTCTATGGTATCAAATGGCGCAGTGAACTTGTGAGTAGATGGAGGCGGATGAGTCGCTGCGGCAACCCCTGAAGGGAACAGCCAAACAGAAAAGAAGAAGTATGTGACGGCAGATCTTACAGGGAAAAAAAAAGAAATAAAAGTAACTTTAATCGAAGCTGCAAAGCATGACTACGTTTGCGGCTCACCTCCCTTCTGTCTCTTTTCTTCTTCTAGTTGTCGCCTTCAGCGTCGCTTACAACCAGAACAAGCAGCTGATCGGCGAGCGCGGCCTGATGCCCTGCAAGAACTACCTCAACAGCGTCAAACGCTACGTCGGAGGGAAGATCGGCACGGCTGCGCTGGCGTACACCCCCTCCATCCTCTGGTTCCTGGACTGGAGCTGCATGGACGCCAACCTGGACGGCGTCGCCCTGGTGGGGATGGCCTTGTCGGCGTTTGTACTGGCGACGGGAACGGCCAACGTGGTGATCATGCTCACGCTGTGGGTGCTGTACCACTCTTTGGTCAGCGTGGGACAGCTGTGGTGAGTATGACGCACGGATTGGCTCACAGCTGTGTGTAACTGGGATTTTTTTTGTTGCTGTCTCCACGTTTATTTGTGATCCAATTTTTACTTATAACGATTTTTTAATTTAAAAATTAGGTCTCGTCTGGATATTCTTACGCTCACACTTTTTGCTCTCGTTGCTCTTTTTTGAGCCACTCACTGTTGCAGTACCACTTCTGACCACATGGAGGCATATGGTTCTGCTGTGTTAACAAAAGAGCCACTGACCGTACTGCGATAATGAACAATAACGGTCCAGCATGTTGTTTAAAACCACTTCATCCCACCACAGGTGCACTTTTTTTGTGATATACCGCCCCCATGTGGTCAGGAGTGGTGTTGCTGCATAGAGCGGCTTTAAAGATCAATCATTATATCTTATTGGTTTCATCAGTTAATTACCAATAGTCTTTATTTGCCTTTTCAACTTTATTTCTAGTTTTTGCTTTGAAAAGGCATCATTGATGAGGTTCTCCTTGACTGACTCTGCTGAGATTAGTGCAGCAACAAGTGCATAAAAATGTTCCAGGAACAAATATTGTCTGCTGTAAATGTCTAAGTCTTGGGCCTGTTTACCATTTATATCCGCAGTATTAACTGGTTTAATTGGTGGACATAAACCTCGTTACTGTTCAACTTTGATTCCACAAAATTTTACTTTTGTATTGGGAGCTAATTTGGGTTGTCATTAACAGAAAAGTCGTTAGTAGCTGTTTCCAAAATTTTATTCAACTAATTAAATGTTTGAAAAGAAAGCAAATTTGAATAAAACTTAAATAAGATAAAAGACATGCCAAAATACGGTGACGATTAAAATAAGGTGACAGTTGCAATAAGTGATAATGAACTTAATGGGTAAAGCAATATATTCAGTACATGGAACGATTATGACACACAAAGACAGCTGAATGTTGGTAGATCAATAACGTGATGCGCAGTACGGAGCAGAGATGTCAAAAGGTCAGACTGAGGTAGTTATTGACGAGTTATCTTCAAATATGAGGATTTGCTGCTTTTGATCAGCCGTGTTTTAAGATGTCATTGTGGGCTTTGGGAGACTGTGTTGGCCTTTTATAAAAAAGGAAAAAAAAAAGAAGCTAATTGGGTCACTTTGCAAGCAGAAAAATAATCAGGAGATAAAAAGAGTCGTGTGTAGGATTCAGAGAGGTGTAGCGAGCGCCACTAATGAGGACCAGCAGCCCCAACAGCCCAGCTAATTAGATCAGAGTCTGGATGGCATCCTCTGGAGAGCTGAGGAAACCTGTCAGAACAGCTGGCCAGCTGTGAAGAAAACACGATTAACTGGAGATAGACATGGCTCCATGTGAAATAGAGAAAATGCACTGGTGCTTAGTTTTATAAAAATTTACACTAATGGAAACAAAGTCATGAATATTATGTTAAATTATAGACAGTAGAGTCCTCAAATATCACACACATGATTGTTGATTAATATTAATTAGTGGTTTCAGATGGCTTCATTACCCTGAAAGAATAATCAGTTCTAGTTCATACAAGTTATTCAATAATGTTAAATAATGTTCTTATGTCTCAGTGTCGCTTTTCTTTTCCACTTTCTAGGTATTCGTTTGGTAAGTGAACTTGGCATTAACTCCACCGGGGCTTCCTTTTGTCTCCCTGTCCAAACGAAGATGTGGATTAGAGGCATGGCAGACAGGTTTTAATGTCATCTGTACTCTCTAAAACAATAACATCTATGCAGCAACATCTTTTAATCAAACATTGTGCTCTTGAACAGTTTGTTTCAGAGAATGATGGTCGTAAAATCTTTCTGATACTGTAGAATTTGTGGTGACTGATCAGCATTACGTTTAGTTTTTAACTTGTCTTTTCCTCGGCTCTGTTTTTGTTGAGCTGAAGTATAAAGAGCGTTCACCTTCAGTATTATTTGTTTTAATGCACTGTGACACATTGAGCTAATTTAAAAACGTACTATATTAATGATGATTTGTGCAGGTTGGGAGAGCCAGCTGTTGGAGACGGGGTTCCTGGCCATTTTCTTGTGTCCGGTGTGGACCCTGTCCCAGGTCCCCCGCCGCTGCCCCCCCTCCCTCGTTGTCATCTGGACCTTCAGGTGGCTCATCGTTCGCATCATGTTGGGCGCTGTGAGTACGGCACTTCACAAACACACGGAGGTGATTCCTGCACGTCCGTTTAGGGATCATAGACACCCAACCCCCCCCTCGGTGCACGAATCCTATTAACGCGACAGAAGGAAAACAAACCTCTCTGGTCTGTGATGCCAGAGAAACCGACTGCAGCGCTTCTTCCCTTGATGTAAAACCGATTCTAGCAGCTTTTAACAGCAGGATCCCAGAACACAGCAGGATGTGTTTGAGGAGCTTTAGAGGTTGACTGGTAAATTTAAAGTATTTATTCCTTTTTTTTATGATCCAGGGACACACAAACCAGGTTTATTTTTTTTTATCTTCATCCTACAAATCCTACCAGATAAACACCACAGTCTATGAAGAACAGCATCCTAGAAGCCAAAATCAAGACAATGTGAGAATAGTAAGCTATAAAAGCAACAGAATAGAGCAATGAGGAAATAACTTCGTAAAAAAAATATAATTAACTCTCCCTACCTAATGCACTGAAGACTGACAAAAAAAGAAGCCAGAATAATAAATAAAATATCCACCAATGAACCATGGGTTATAACAGTGCTTCCCAAACTTTCTCTGCTGGGCCCCCCTTTGGTACATACGAAAATTTTTGCGCCCCCCCCCCCCCCCCCCCCCCCCCCCCCCACACACACACACCACACACACATTTCCAACCTTCAGTCGCTGCAGCCACATCGCAAGTTTCTGGTGAATGCTGTGATTTATCTGCCAGATGTGGGAGGTGTGTATTTGTGCCCTGCAACTGCAAATTCACTTCATTCAGTTTAAGAAACATGTCACTGAGGTATGCAAGTTTCATGAGGAACTTGTTACAGTCAAATTTGTGGGCAAGATCATTGCCCTCTTCCTTCAAAAAGATGCCGATTTCATCTCGCAGTTCAAAGACCCTGGACGCACCTTCCCACGTGACAGCCATCGGGAACTCGCTGTGAAAGAGAACAGCTGTGTGGTCGGAGCCCATTTCCTTGCACAGTGCCGCAAAAATCCGGGCTTTGACGGGTCGTGTTTTGATGTAGTTGACGGTGGCAATAACGTCGGTCATTAATCATTCAGCTCGGGACTCAGCTGTGTAGATGCCAGGGCTTCGCGGTGTATCATGCAGTGCGTCCATTGCACACTGCGGGAGACGCGCTTGATGAGCGCTTGCAGCCCTGCCCGTTTCCCAGCCATCGCCTGCGCTCCATCAGTGCAGATCCCCACACAGTCCTCCCATTTCAGGTTGGCCTCTTTCAAGTGAGAATCAATGATTTTAAACAGTTCTTCTGCTGTGGCTCTGCCAGGAACTTTTTTGCAGAAATGCAATTCCTCCCTCATGTCATCTCCATCGATGAATCTGACGTACGTAATGAACAAACAGTCTTTGTTACTGTCCGTGGCTTCATCCATCTGAAGAGAAAAGCGGCTGGCACGCACTTTGTCATGAAGCTGCTCCTCTATGTCCTTTGACATGTCATAAATGCGCCTGCCGATGGTGTTGTTGGACCGAGGAATAGCTCTTAATTTGCTGGCTGCAGAGTCATCAAGCATAGTTGATACCATTTCCATAGCACAGGGAAGTATTAATTCCTCCGCTATTGTGTGTGGCTTTTTACACTGCGCCACTCGGTAGGCAACTTTATATGAGGCGGGTTGAGCATTTGCCGGCACGGATGCAGCTTTAGTAAAGATGGACTGTTGAGCACGGCAGTTTACGAGTTTTTGTCTGAAAAATTCAACTGGCTTGCCTTTGTGCTCTGGATGATTTGTCTCCAAGTGTCGTCTCAGCTTATTCGGCTTCAAGCTGTCGCAAGCTAGCACTTTAAGACAGACAACACACTGCGGTCTCTCCTCGTCACCCACCGTTGTACAGGTGAAGCCGAAATCAAGATATGAGTCATCATATTTCCTTGTCTTTGCCTTGGAATGTTCTTGCTTTGGAAGCACATTTGGCGATGCTTCATCCTCTGATTTGCGTTTACGTGGGAGCCCCGCGCCCCCTATCAAAAACTTCTCCATGTTACGCTTGCAGTGTGAATTACTGACTGACTGATTCATTTATCCCATCCGTGCCCCACGCCCCCCCTGCAATGGCTCCGCGCCCCCCCTGGGGGGCGGGCCCCCCACTTTGGGAACCACTGGGTTATAAGATCATTTTAAAGACAAAATATAGTGACTCAATATAGTGTCAAAATATAGTTTTGTTTCTCGATAGGGAATCATTTGAAACAGTTGATCTTCCTACTTGCGGACGTCCCAGCTAGTTCACTCCAAGATCAGATCATGTAATGCTTAGAGAAATTGCAAAAAAAAAGAAAAAAAACCAAGAGCTACAGACTCTACGGGCCTCAGTTTCCATGTTAAATATTAATGTTCTTGACAACACAGTTAGAAAAAGACTGCACAAGTACAGCGTGCTTGAAAGGGTGGCCAGGAGAGTCTTTTTTCTCTTAAAAGAACACGACAACACAGCTTAGATATGGAAAGTTGCATCTGAACAAATCTTAAGATTTCTAAAACAGTGTCCTTTAAAAATGAAAGTGGAGACTTTTGGCAAAAGCCACAGCATATCATCCCCGACTACAAGGTCAAACTCACAAACACAAAAGTGGATAGTGGTGATGATGTGGACTTATTTTGCAGCCTTAAGATCTTGTAATCCTTGAGGTTGGTGCGCCTACAATGAATAGCTTTCACACACAGCCCTGGTTGTTTTGGATGTGGCTAATTCATCTGTTTATTCTGACAGATTAATTTATTGGGAAATTCAGTTTCAAGGCCGAGGATTGTTGGTAAATTACAATCTAGTCTGCTTTGGAGGTGTATTTATTTATTTATTAATTCTGATTTTTGATTCTGTTTTTTGTTTGTTTGTTTGGCTCATCACACTCTGGACTCACTTCTCTGCTTTTGCACACCAGGTTATAACCGATGACATTTCGGAATCTCATGACTGAATTGGATTATCAGCAGGGTTTTGGGCTGCGCCACCTCCACAGCCAGCAGCTGCAGTCAAGATCCTAATCAGAGTGAAATGTTCTGGCTTTTCTAAATCTAGTTAGAGCGGTTAGTGGGCGATTTGCTCCACATTCCAGCACAACTCATGTGTCAATATTGACAATCTCGTGTTCTGGAAAGAACTTTATTTACTTAGTTGTGCTGGTGGAAAACAGGCAAAGATATGATTATTCATTTTTCTCTACATGCTTGACTGACTGTTACTAAAAATATGAACATTGCATGATATGCTGTTAGATTGTTGGCTTCCTTGAACCTTCATTGGCAAACCTGCTTCTTGTTTCTTTGTTGATATTAAACTTTTCTGTTTTTGATTAGTGCCTTGGTTGATTCCGCTTTTCCAAATCTTATCAGTCAAGTTCAAGTCCCGGGAACGGAAGCGCCGTTCCAGCCGCTTTGAATCGCTGCGATTCAAGGGTAGCCTCATTAGAAGCTCCTGCAGTGGCCCAGTCGTGTCCGTCTGCGCTGCTTCGCCGCAGATACTTTACTTTAGCGCTTAGCTGCAGGTAGACCACATCAGTTTACACTCAGCACATCAAGTCTGGAGGAAACTGGACACGAAAATGGCAGAAGAAATTTCAAAATAAAACGCCGCCAACAGGCTCCGATTCACACATCAACGTTACATTAAGAGACCGTGCGTCAACAGTTCAGGAATTTGAGAAGAGATTTGAACCATGTATGAGGCAAAGGTCCATCTGTTAGTTGGAAAACACATTTTGTTTGACGTCTCTCAGCCTTTCTACATGGATACTTCTGGAATAACCACCTCTAAACGAGCAGGCTCCAGTACAACGGTCACATCATTTCAAAACCCTACGAATCCAGCTGAGCAGGCAGCGCTCGCCTGCGCTCCACCCCAAGTGCTTCCTGTCGGACTTGAAGTCTGGCCAAAGCTGCTTCAGAACCGGCCCACGGCTCTATCTGCGTTCTGTGGAGCTCCGGCTTTATTTCACTAAACTATAGCTGTTTATTACTGTTGTTTCACTTCCTGTTTGTTCCACCGCCGTAGCGCCGTTAGTCTGCTGTGTGAAAGGGGCGGAGTCAGAGTGGCGTAACATTTCTGCTGGTACACCTCTGCTCTGCCTAGAGAGGTAGTAACAAGTGTAACGGAGGTGAAGGTGTTTGTGAATGTCGGGAGAAGGCCCAGCGGCGTTGGGAAAGGCTGGTCAAGAGACAATCAAACTAAAGACCAGCTTCAATTATGTCCTCAAATCAGATCTGAATGTGTCCTGCTGTGTTCAGACCCTGCGTTGGTGTCGGCTACTCGTGGTTGATCCATCAACATGTACAGTAGATTCCTCTTATTCTCCGTGTAAACCATGTTTTTTCTTTCCTTTTTATAATATAAATGAACAAGAATCCTCAATTATTTATTTTTAACTCATAGGTAATGTGTGCCAGTGAACCGTGGCACTGAGTAAAGGAGAAAAATTAAATTTACCTCCACCACTGTTAATTCTGTTAACCTCTTTACTGCCGTCATGCTCCAATTTAGATCCCACATTAAGCTCACATTAAACATGAGTTAAAAAAAAAAGCAAGCAATGAGAACCCTGCACTTCTATATTATTTCATTACATTCACCTAATCACATGCGTGCTGCTTAATTTAGTCCTGTTTTGAATGACATCAAGCTGTGGCTGTCCAAAAACTTTCTTCACTCAAACAAGGATAAAATTAAATGTATCTAGAAGATCTTTGGGTCTGCCACCGCAAATGTCAGTCACTTGAGCCGGTGTGCTCTGGTTTAGTCCAGATGGTCTGATTAAGGTTTCACTGTTTGCTTTTGAGGTCATTGATGGCCTCGGCCCGTCTCTCCTGGTCGAGATTTTTAACTCCGTGACCACCCATGTGACCACCTGATACATGGCCATATCACAGACATCAGCTCTTTTTAAATACAAATGGCTTTTTAAAACCAAGGACTGCTGTGACATTTTTTTTTTGTTGTTTTCATGTATCTTTGGACACCTTTTGGTTGCTATAAATCACATGTGTCAAACACCAGGCCCGCGGGCCAAATGTGGCCCGTCACGTCATTTTATGTGGCCCTCGAGAGCTTGTGCATTATTGGCTTAAATTTTAAACCAATATTTTAAAACTTTAAATAAGCTTACACAATTTTAAAGCACATATTGACAATAAACTACATCTCCCATCATGCATTTTGTTACCCACAACGATAACGGTAACTATGAGCAAGATGATTTTTCAGAACTAAAGGACTTAAGAAAAACCTTTACGAACTAACCCCAACGTGTCCAAGAGAAGAAAATTTGATTCACAGGGAATGTAGTTTCATGATCGATGGGAAAACAATTACAAGTTTGTATATCAAGGTGAAATAACAGTATGTCTTTTGTGTTATGAGGCGGTGTCAGTCATGAAAGAGTTTAATCTACGTCGGCATTTTGACAGCAAACACGGAGCTAAGTATGCTAAATTTAGCCTACAAGCAAAACAAAGAACCGCTTCCGCTTCTGAAACCAAGGTAATGGATACTTTCAGTGATGTTTACCACAAACCCTGAGTTTAATATAATAATGAGTTAAATATTTGAAACTTGAATGCATAATAAGTACAAAAACCGTTATTTAACAATATAATAAGGTGTAGTTTAATTTATTTTGATTTACATTGTCAATCTGGCCCTTCGAGGGCCACCATGATGCTGATGTGGCCCTCAGTGAAAATGAGTCTGACACCCCTGGTTTAGAGACATCGTTGGACCATTTACTACAGATCCAGAGTCAGTTTTTGTAACTGGCAGTGACAGTGTAAATATTAATCGTAAATCATGGTGGTGAAGAAACCCTTTAACTGTGGCTCTCTGAGAGAAACTGGGACATTATCGCGCATTTGGGGATTTTTTTATCACGCAAATACGATAATTATCGTACATCTGGCAACGCTGTTGTTGTACAAACTCAAAACCTTTCGTAACACCAGGCCCCTCATCTTAAAACTAAAGAAACCTCCATTGGTCCTGTCATGACTGCATCAGATCAGTATCTTTTCTTACTGGCTGACCTCGAGCCGGTGCTCCACCTACCGAGGACTTTCACCCAATCTGTTGCCGTTTTAAACTGGTTTGTGGACGCCTGGTCAGGCGCCTCAAACACAGTGATTGGATGGTGTCACTCCCACATGAATGTTCTTTCCTCTGACACGAGAGCATTTCATTAAGTGTTTGCTGTGGGTCTGTAAAGACAATTTCAGTTTACATACTAAAAAAAAGATCCCTTCCTCAGCGTTTGATCTTTTTGATTTACTCATATTCACGTGTTCTTGATAAGACTTGTTTTACAGGTTTATCAGCTTTGAAGGCGATGCAAGCGTACGGCGTAACACATGTTCATGTTTTCTGTCTTTTTAAGGGTCTTATTAAAATCAGAGGCGACAAATGCTGGAGAGACCTGACCTGCATGGACTACCACTACGAGGTGTGTGTTGTGTATTTATGTTTATTGAATTACACACCGTGTTCGGCCGTTAAGTTATTCTAATATGGAACGTGCTAATGATCTCTTGCTTTAATTAAGTCAAGCTAGTTCACAAAAATGTATTTTTTTTTTTAGATAACTAAATTCAGATTCCCCACTCTAAATTAAAAGCAGGTACAGTTTATTGATTTTCTAAAAAATACTGAAAAGGACTATTTATCGGCATCTGCAATTCTCACAGTGTAGCTCAGTTTCAGCTGATGCTGGTTGCTGCAAATATAACCTCAAACCCATATTTAATATACAAATGTTATCATTTTACTGCTTAAGAATCACAGCATGTCCTTTAGTCGGGTCTTTAGGCCCCGTTCACACCCGGGGCTGTTCCAGAAAAGAGGCTGACAAACCCTGAGAGTAGAAACTCTGGTTTGAAACTGAGTCTTTAGAGTCGATTCTGTTGACTCTGGTGTCTGAGTTCAGCGCGTCCATCACTACAACAACAACAACAACAAAAAAAGGCATAATTGGTGGAGCTCTGTTACCCTGATTCATCATGGCAGCAGCAATTAAACACAAGAGATCCTCCTCCTTTTATTGCGATATAAAGTGAGTTTGAGCACACCTTTTAATGGAAAAGTAATGCAGCAAAGAGAACTGATGTTGGAGAAATCACAGAGCGAGTGAATAGATATTTATAATATGACATGAGAGGTGGAATGTAGGTGTCTTATACCTCAGACTGTTGCCTAACAGGCTCATCATTTAAGGAGCTTTGATAGGGAACATGCGTGTCTTCGATGCATCCAGGTACTCAGGGAAATCTTCTCCCAGAGCAGGATGCCGTTAAAATGTCATTATATATTATTAATGATATCAACTTTTAAATCATGTGGGTTCTGGGAAATCCTGTGAAATTCTCTTTAGTTCTCCCTGCCAGGTTTATAACCAGGATGTAGCTACATAACCCACCATGAGAAATAATTTTGACTCATGTCGGTATCAGTTCTGCTTCTTACGTGTCAATAACAGAGGCTACCAGGAACACGACGCGTGATGTGGCGGCGCTCACACCCATCCGGGCCTTTGCAGATATGTGCCGCTCTGGTTTTCCCCGCGCCAGCGGCTTCCTCTGCTTTTTCCAGCCAAAGTAAACAGGATCAGCAGTCGTGTAGCCGTCAGTGCTGATTTTTTTTCTTGTGGACGTGACGGGAACACGGCCTGGAGTTTCAGCACGTCGACAGTCTTCCCTGTTTTGTCCTTCCTCTCATCCCGGATCAGCGCCTTCCATCTTTCAACCACTTTGCCCAAGTCATGTCAGCCATGAAGGGATGGATGTGCAGCATCTTTGCTTTGGATCGATGGGATTTCCAGCACGCAGCATCGCAGCAGTTCACCGTGGGGATAGAAAATGGCGTGAAATGACCTGTATCGCTTGTTTTGGCTTGTTTCTTTCTTTACTGGAAGTGTTCGTGTCTGCTTAAAGCCATAAATGCAATGTGTTGGCGCCACCTAGTGAATAAAAATAGCACTATTTTCAAAGCCTCTAATATCCACCCTGTTCCATCAATTATCTTTACTCGTTCTGAGGTGCAGAAATTTCATCTTTCTCTTTTCTTTTCCTTTTAATTGTCCGTGTGAAATGACATCTTGCAAAACATCAGGAACATGCAGACCAACCGGAGCTGAAGACTGAATCTCCTGAAGTGCTTTAGAAACTTCTGGTTTTACAGGGAATCGTGTCAGAATGTGGCACAGCAAATAACGCTTTTTCTTTTTTAGCCATTTCATTGAAACTTTAAAGCGGTTGAAGCTGCAGCTTTTCTCGGTCTGACCAAGAGGTTATTAACATGAGATGTTGTTCTGTGACGTTGCCCACTTCAGTCGCTGTCAGAGTTAAACAAACAGATCCTTTAAAGGTTAACGTGTCAAAGTTAATTGAGAGATCTTCTCTCAGTGCAGCGATTATTTCTTGTCGGATCAGTTTCTCTGACCTGCTTCAGCCGTCAACGGCCTCAGTGGTAATGTGGATTTATACTTTTTATATTTATATGCACGCACACATCCAGTCACTCGCTGGAAGCCAGCAGCGCCAGGTGAATCCTTGTTAACCCCTCTGACACACTGGTCCCTTTCAGACGTGCAGAGGAACTGCAGATCTGGTCCGGTCCGTGTCCGTGTGTTGCAGAACACTGACAGCTCTGCGTATCTGTGTTCGCTGTAATGCAGCTGGTTTGCAGACTATGTAGCGTGAAATTGGTAGCGTGAGGATACAGACTCCAGGCCCTCGGATTTTCAGTGGGGTTTGTTTAGATGAAGATTGGTACAAAAAAAAAAATAAAACAAAAAAAAAAAAAAAAAAAAAACACAAAAAACAAAAAACAAAAAAAAAAAAAAAAAACCCCCCCCCCCCCCCCCCCCCCCCCCCCCCCCCCCCCCCCCCCCACCCCCCCCCCCCCCCCCCCCCCCCCCCCCCCCCCCCCCCACCTATTTCAGTGTTATATTTATTTTTCCCCACCTCTCTGGCGGCTGCAGAACAGGTTAATCATACACATACAAACACTGTCCAGTATAAAACTCCTGAGTGTTTTCTATGTGAAAGCTTTAAATAAAGTTCCATGTTTATTTACACGTGGAAGTCCTTCCTGTGAAGAGCAACAGTGCCAAAGTAAAGCAGAGAAAACGTGCATCCTGGGTGCTAGAAGAATCCTGTGTATAGAAAGTATTTGCTGCAGACTCCTGATGATGGAGTTGTTTTTTTTTTTAATTTGCATGAATCAAAGATCCTGATTTTCTGGACTGCTCTCCTCTGACGCTTGTCCTCCTTCACGTTCACCTTCACAGACCCAGCCGGTTCCCAACCCGATGTCGTACTACATGCACCGCTCTCCGTGGTGGTTCCACCGCTTCGAGACGTTGTCCAACCACTTCATCGAGCTCGTCGCCCCGTTTTTCACCTTCCTGGGCAGGCGGATGTGCGCGGTGAACGGAGCAGTTCAGATTCTTTTCCAGGTAGTTGCTGTGCACCAGCGCCAAGGGCAAAATGTACCGAGCACCGGTACAACGGGAGTAGTGGGTGATCGATACCTGTACATGGAACCAATGGCGTACATCTGCAGTAGCTGTGGACCAGACGTTGTAACATCTGGCACAGTCTGACCTGCACATCCACAAGAATCTAACCACTCGCTACACATGTACTGGTGGAAATGGCTGTGAATGGGGGGGCACCAGACTCAGTTCACAGGAGAGGGTGTTAGCAAAGTGAGGGAACATGACTGACCAGACCAACATGCTACAGCACTGCACCCAGGTGGTGTAGCTACTGAGCAACACGAGCAGGGGACGAGTATGACTTGGGTTCTGTACGTAGCAAGTTTCTATATAGAAGCATAAATCCCACTTTTAAGCTTTAAGCAATAGAAAACATGTTCTCATTGATTATTTCTAGGGCTGGGCAACGATTAAGATTTTTAATCGCATTACTTCCCTGATTAATCACGATTAATCGCATCGTATATGCAAAACCAAATAATGAATTCAAAAGTAGTGTAAAATGCACTTTTATTGAAACGTTCTGCTGCCATATGAACTAAAGTGCCATAACATTTGTTGTTTAAACACTTTTAACATCAGCACTTGTCAGTAACACATATTTAGTGTAAATATCATCTTAAAAAATGTAAAATAAAATAAAGCTTATTGCCACTGCCAGGGGATTAATGTCATCCCGTTTTTATAAAAAAAAAAAGTCCATGAACAAAATCCAACAAAATGATTGTGTCTCAGCACAATCAGAACATTAAAACAGGAAATTTCTGAGATAACAGCAGAAACTTTTAACGGGGAGTTCAACTTGTCAGTTGTTACAAATAACCTTGTTTCTGTTGAATCCTCCATCTGGGAGAACTTTAAAATGAAAATGTCCATGTTAAAGTTCAGTAACTTTACCAATCTGTATCATTCATTCATTTTTTTCATTTTCAATTGTCAATCAAAAATTCAAAAGTGATATTTTATTACGTTTTTCGTTTTTTAATCTAACACAAAAAAATGAAAAAATGCCTGTTTTTTTTTTTTTTTAATATTTCAATTTTAGACTTGGATCAAAAATACGAAATTAGAAAACGGGCCACAGAACTGAATTTGTTTTATAATCGAGGACTAACCTTTCTGTTGTCATTACACATCTGTGCCACTAGATGGAGCTGCACTGCAGTAACCAGCTAGAGAACAGCAGGACAGTGAACACATGGAGCAGATCTGAACGAATATGGAGGAATGTAGGGCTGCACGATTATGGAAAAAATGATTATCACGATTATTTGGATCAAAATCACGATTACGATTATTAATCAAGATTATTCAACAATAAAAAATATTTTTTGTTCAGAATGTTATTTAAAATCACGATATGAAATGTAACCAAGAAAGTATTGCATAAAGGATGGACAAATTATATAAAAGGCAATAGCATGAAACTTAGGCGGTCCTAGAGATTTTTGGCCATAAACACCAGCCTGTAAACATGTCTTAGCTTCAAGAACGCCCAAAGGCAGGTCACTAGATTGTCCCCTACACTACATTGTACATGGTCACGATTAATCACGATTTTCAAAATTTCAATCATGGCAACCAAAAATCACGATTTCGATTATTTTTCGATTAATTGTGCAGCCCTAGAGGAATGACACAAAAGTTTTGTTGCAGTTCAGAATTTTATTATTTTTCAGACAGAATTGTTAATATTGCTAGCTGAGTTGCTACCCGTTCACGGATTTTTCCGTTCTCCATGTTTGTTTTAGCTTTTCCTTGTTTACCTGCCAATTGTCTTCCGGTTCCGCAGCAGCCAGTAACAGACTTCAAAATAAAAGCATGTGAGCAACATGCGTTAACGCACGATAAAATAAATGTCGACATTAATAAATTAATGAGTTAACGCGTTAACTTGCCCAGCCCTAATTATTTTGTTATTTTCCCTTTCTATATGACATCAGTCTTCTATTAGATGCACATGATGGCTGAACAGGGATGCTGAACTGCCTTTATCTGCTTCATTCATCACTACACTTTAAGCATCATGATCACATGGATCTCAGCTCGTGTGTGTTAAATCAGATTGGTTCAAATGTCACCACTGTATGTTCGTGCTGTATGTTGCAGGTTTTCCTCTCTGACTGTGTTTTTTTTCCTCTCTGGTGCCTCTCGGCCTCCAGGTGGTCCTCATCGTGAGTGGGAACCTCAGTTTCCTGAACTGGCTCACCATTGTTCCAAGTATAGCCTGCTTTGATGACGCATCGCTGGCCTTCCTGTTTCGATCTGGGGCTGGAGTCAAGCAGGCGGTGCTGGAGATCCAGACCGAGCATGAGGCCGGACGCGCCCCCAAACCCTCCAGAGGTGTTCAGCTTCTGAACTTCTTAATTGGTTGAAAAATAATCAGCCCTCTCACTTTGTTTGGTTCCTTTTTCTTTCAGAAGGTTGATATTTGAATCTTGATTGTAAACAGTTGTTGTTTACAGTGAAGGCTAATAGGAAAAAGGAAGTAGAGGGTCTGGTGATGGGAATAAAAATAATTAGTACAGTTAACTGTTGAGCTTTTACAAATATTTCCCAGTATTTCACTCTTTCCCTTCGCGTGTTCTAGGCATGCTGATCCGTCGGGTGGTGAACATTTCTCTGGGCATCCTGATTGGCTGTCTCAGCGTCCCCGTGGTGACGAACCTGTTGAGCTCCAGGCAGGTGATGAACACCTCCTTCGACCCGCTGCGCATCGTCAACACCTACGGGGCCTTTGGCAGGTACGGTCAGGAGTCTTTTTCACGGGTTGTTGTCGCCCCGAGGCGGTTTCACACCAGATTAGTGAACAGTGTCGGCAGCGGTGCAGTGATCCCTGATACGCTGGAGACCAGTGGTACTTAACTGTACTATACATGGGGAAAGTGCTTTTTGTTACAAGCTACACATGTTTCAAACAATTAGTTTAAGCATTTGTTAGAGTTCTGGGTAACTGATAAGATATTTTTCTATTTTCTTTCCTTTTTTTTTTTTTTTTTTTTTTACAAAAATACTGCAATAAGAGCTTTTATTGGTGAGATTATTGTGAAAGCTGGGAAAAAAAGTCTCCCTTTCAACATAGAAATGGAGGTCAAACGCCAAAACGATTGATTTGTTTGCTTGACGTCTACTATGACTTTAATCAGATGTGCTTTACACCATTTCTGGAAAAAAATAACAAAAAAATGAATGATATATCGTCAAAAAAATTCCCTCAGAGATGAATGGTGGAGTATTTCTGAGCCAGAGTGGAACCTGAACCTGAAAAACATTTATCTTCAACCTGCTCTAGAATCCAGACTTTTTGCTCGACAGGTTTCAATTTTTCATTAAAACAGGAAAATATCCTCTTTTTCTCATAACGTAACTTTCTAAGCCAACAGAAGCCTCCAAATGAGAGAAAGTTGAGAGAAACCCAAACTTGGGGCAAAGAAATGTTATTTGGAGTTACAGTTTGTCTTTAAACAGCTTCGCTTTGAGACAAGGTTGTTGTGCATTTTCAGTCTCAGTACAATAAAATTTTGCACGTCACCTGCTTTTATGTTTTTGTTTGTCTTTTTTGGAACTGGCCATTATTTGATTTCACTTCAGTTGAGTTTATTTCTAAAGTTACAGTTCAAAACAAAACTCATCTCTGGAGGCTTTACAGAGAAAGAAAATAAGTTCAGTTAAATACGTTTCATTTCAATTCAGATTCAAATTAAGTCCAATTCATCCCAGTCCAGTCTAGTTTAATAAAGCTCTGTTCATATGGGGCCAAGTCTCTAAAAGCAGTCCTGCTGAGGATATCAGATCAGGTTAAAAGGGAAAGTCAGCATTTTTTTTAAACTTGAACATGTTTTAGTCAGCAGCTTAAAGGAGAAGAGAAAAAGAAATAAAGACCCAGCTGCCAGCGGTAAATCTGGTTTTCCACTCTCTAGCATCACTAAGGAGCGTACGGAGGTGATTTTCCAGGGAACGCTGAGCTCAGATCCCAAGGACCCCGAGGCGGTCTGGGAGGAGTACCAGTTCCTGTGTAAGCCAGGAGACGTTTACCGGCGGCCCTGTCTCATATCACCGTACCACTACCGGCTGGACTGGCTCATGTGGTTCGCTGCCTTCCAAGTGAGATTTACATTTCTTTTTTTTAAATCTTTAAACCACTGGAGCTAAATAATGTGGAAAAAGCTTTAGCATGATACGACTGATAAGAAACCCAGTAGCTCCACGTATGATCAAGCTCACCTCAGAGCAAACTGATATATGCCTTGTTTTTCTCTCACGCTCTGCTTTTATTCTCCTTCTCACGCCGTCTCCTGTTGGTTTCTCAAACGTTGTCTTCACGCAGACCTATGAGCAGAGTGAGTGGGTGATCCACATAGCGGGACGTCTGCTGTCCAATGACAGCACAGTTCTGTCGCTCCTGGACCACAATCCCTTCCAAGGCAGAGACTCTCCCAGGTAAAGAGTGAGGATGCTGCGGAGACCAAAGCGTCATCAAAAGTACTCTGAAAATGTCATTTTAACAAAGGTTAAATCTGTGATATGGTCTCTGCTCTACAGCTCCCTCTAGTGGAGGAAGGGCAGGTAGCTACAAAGACTAGAACATAGAGACCAGACAATATAATACATGACTAAAGATTTCCTAAGATAAGAACATTTAGAGGGCTGAAAGTGAATATCGGTTGTCTAGATCTCAGCTCAACTTGATGTTTTGCAGAAACTAACAAGTGTCGTGGATCCAGGGGCAGATGACACATTTCTGATCACATAGAACATGATGCACTATGCTCATGCAGTGCATTAAAGCTCAGCTTTAATGCTGTAAAGACCACTTCCACCTAAACAAAACACAGTTCAAACACTAAGCGACTAAGTGACACCGTAAAGAGACGAGATGCAGCTAGACGCAGAAAACCGTCTGCTGCATAGTTTCTGAAAACAGCCGTGAGGCTTCCCAACATTTCAAGGACCGAAACCAGTCTGTTCTGAATACTGTTGCTTAGGGTAATTTATTATTATTATTATTATTATTATTATTATAATTATGGTGCAGAAACAGAGGTTTGCTCATGTCTCATTCTGTGCTGCATTCGTTTAATCTGTGTTGCAACTGTTTGATTTTATACAATTTTCAGTTTAAATTTCAGTTAGTTAGTTAGTTAGTGGAAATTTAAACCAGAGAGGAAAAAAAATTCTAACAGTTTAATTAATTCAGGTTGTGTAGTTAAATTTTTTTCTCCCTTTAATCTCGACAACAGACACCAAAACGATGATCAGTTCTGAGTTTAGAAAGAAGAGAAGCTGACGTAAAGTCTTCCTGTGTGTTGACTGGTTTCATGCGTCCTCTCAGGTGGGTCCGAGGAGAACATTTCATATACAAGTTCAGCAAACCGGGCAGTTCCAGCGCCGCTCAGGGGAAGTGGTGGCTCAGGAAACGCATCGGACCCTACTTCCCCGCCGTGGACCTGGAAGGACTGAGAGGCTACTTCCAGTCCAGGAGCTGGCCCCTCCCTCACACAGGACCAAAGAGGAGCTGAAGCCCCGGCGCCTGGCTGGACCTCAGAGGACCGTTACAGAGAACAGTTACTGTCATCCTGGATCACAGCAGCGTTTACGAGAAACCGCTTTGATAATCAAACCTTTCCTGAAATCCAAACATCAACATGCATCTTCCCGAACAATGTGATTTTTAAGCTTCAGTACAAGATGTCGTTATCAATCATGGGAGTGTGTTACTGTCTTTAAACGAGTGCTCTCTTTTTTTCCAGTTTGTGAGCAGGATTCCTTATTTGGATGTTCAGATGTTTTCCTGCTCTCCCTCAAAACTGAAGTCACATTCAGAAAGTCCAGATGTCCTGCTCTCCAGTTTGAGTCTTTTTCCTCTTCCTCCTCCTCCTCTTCCTCCTACTGAGCAGCTGTGACACATCTCTCAAATTTTCAATTTTTCAGTCTCAAATTTTCAGTCTTTGCAACAGTCTTTGCTGTCGCTTCATGTTTTGCACTTATATAATGCCTTTGTTTTTGTTTTTTTACCTGAAGTGCTTAACAATGTTTCTCATATTTCCATTCACACAAACAAACTGCAGAACTTCTGTTATGCTGTATATTCACTCTAAGTAGAGCAGCGCATTTATACGTTCATCAGGATTCAGGAGGGTCCAAATATCAGCATGGTTGTGTACCCCCGTTACTTTACTGCCATTCTTTTTTTCTTGAATACAAACTCAAAGCCGAATGTGACTGCAGCTTCACTGTTAAAGGGATCTAAGCATCTGTTTTGATTTGTCATGTTAATTCATTCATTTTCTTAAGTCTCACAACACTAGTGATTGTTTGGACAAAGTATTTTATATCATTTGGATGTCATTTTCCTTTACCAGAAACTGTGCAGTGTTTTTTAAAGATTTAAATGAAGATATATAGTATTATCCATTTCATTTCTTGCTGGGGTTTTTTTTTTCCGTCCATCCCGTGCCTTCTATGTTGATATATTTGTCCCTGAACATTAAACGCCAACGACTTTTTCTTCAGATAATTATTTACCCAGAGAACTAGGGTTTGATCAGCTTCCTGTTTAGACTAACAACAACTTGTGCACACCGAATATATTTTAAACCAAAGCTACAAGTGTACAAACTTGCACTTCTTTGAACCATCCTTCCTTCCTGAAAACTTGTTTAAAAATGTCAAACGTAATTAATTAAATGTAAATGAAAAGAAATGCCAGTAACAGATTTTTCACTGTAAAAACGATGTTCATCTGAACATGAAGAGAAAAAGATCTGGAGCCTGAATTTCTGCAGGTGCTGCAGTGACTCGTGTGGACCACTAGATGGTGCTGTTTCCCAGCTAATTTATTCCTTCTGGTGTCGGTGGAGTTTTTCAAAGTCTTTTTTTTTTTTTTTTTTTTTTTTTTTTTTTTTGTGTGTGTGTCTTCAAAGTCCAATTTAAGGCAGCTGGAATTATTTTTCTTTGTTCTTGAAGCTCCCACCTAACAGGCTTCCTCAAATCGAACCAAACAATGATCCGGATGACTGATTGGACTGATTGGACACCAGCATGTGGCTCAGTGGATTCATTTCCTGAGCTTCAGTTTATCCACTTCTAGCTTCCATATCTGCTATATCCAGTAAAAAATAAAAAGCTCTCTGTCCAATTTATCAAAGAATATGAGATAACATTTAATATTTGTACTTTTCTGATGCAAAAGATGGAAACAATCCCCTTTTTTTAAGTATTGACTATATACTGCATACATAACTACTGATCCCAAATTCGCAACCAATGTAAGATTGGCAAACCATACATTTGATATATTACAAATCTCTTTTTTTAAAGTAGTGGTGATTTGTTTCTGTTAATGAAACTTTGAATCTGTGTTTTTGATGAATGAGCAGTCACAGTGTGTTCAAAGTTATTTCCACTCCACTTGCATCATAAATATTCTGTCACTCCAGTTAAATAACTGAAGTGGTGCAGATCAATAAATCAGTCCCCCGGAGAACGACGAACGCTTTGCTGTGTCGCCTACTTACCACCAAAGTGTTGAGTATATTTGGATTATTTCTACCTGATGAGCCGAGCTGTTTCACTTGTTCAGTATCAGGGATGGAAGTCACTTTTCTACGGTGTTTAAACACAGCAGCCTTGAATAAGAATATTCTGGTGGAAAGTCGTCCTCAGTTTCTGTTTCTGGACAGTTTCATCCAACTGTCATGATCAATGAAACTGGATCAACTTTTCTGAAGCTATGCAGCTCCACAATGCTTGTGATTAAGCAGTTAAATGAAGCTAAATTAAGAAAAATGTTGTAGTTTGGATGGTTTAAATGAAAGAATGGCTGATGTGACCGAGGAAGATGCAGAAGACGGGCTGAGACACAAATGGATGATCCACTGTGGCAGCGTCAAAGGAAAGAACTGAAAGTAGAAATCCAGTGCAGTTCAAGAAGTGATGTTTAATAATTTAATTTCATTGTACCTATTTTATTTTAAATGGTTGTGGTTGCTGCCGTGGACTTGAGACCTGTCCAGGGTGGACCCTTGTCTTTCACCCAAAGAGAGCTGGGATGGACTCCAGCAGATACCCGTGACCCTACGTAGGATTAGGCAGGTATAGATGATGGATAGATGGTTGTGGTTGCTACTAAACCAGGGGTGGCTGTGGCAGCAGGTCATCCAGTCACTAGAAGGTTGGAAGTTCAATCCCGGCTCCAACTGACCACATGTCAAAGTGTCTTTGAGCAAGACACTGAACCCTCACTTGCCCCCAGTGGGCCTGGCATCACCCTTCATGGCGGCAGCTCACTTGTGTGTGAATAGGTGAATGAGAGGCCAACACTCTGAGGGCACCTTGATGGTGTGGAGAAAGCACTACATAAGTTCGGTCCATTTACAGACTCTGGGATGTTTAAATTACTCCAAGGATGCTTGGGAATGACTTGCATTTCCCGGACAGACCTGAAAAACCCCATGACTGTGCAGTCTGTAAAAGATACTGCAGAATATGAGCAGTTTCTAGTGTGCACTTTTGAAAAAACAACCCTGGTTTATGTTTGGACTCGATTATGAAACCCTCAGTTAGCTCAGAGTATCTACAGGGAGAAGTTTGTCTTTGCAGAAACACATCGTTTTGAAGGCTCCAATATAAAAGATGTCACGACTCAGAGTAAACCAACAACAGGGCGCCGCCATGTCGGTAGCTACGTGTTTGGTCCTAGCAGTAGAGGGTAGCTACAAGTTGCTCTGCCTGCTTATTTTCTTTCTGCTATCTGTACATTTATACATTGTATAAATGAGAAACATAATTATGATCAAAAGCTGTTTTGTAGCTAACGGTACAAGAGCTTCACGTAGCCCTAAGTTAGGAAAAAGAGGTGATGGATAACTTCTCTCCGGTTTCCCGCCTACCGCATGTACAAATAAACATGTAAAGCTTCATTGTGCCCGTTTACCTCGTTTACATGAGGTCATCATACGTGACATTTGTTTCCGCATGTTACTGCGCTAATGTTCAGTTTACTGCTCACTTGAAACTCTGCTACATAACAACATTTATGTTGCTGAGATGTACGAAACAGACGCTTATTGACGACTCAGGTGAAGAGAAGCTTGGGTGCGTTAACGTGGAGGCAGTGTTGCCAGGTGGGAAATGTAGGATTATTGTACCAGAGACTCAAAATTATCGTGTTTTGAGGGAAATTATCGTACATCTGTCATAACCAAAATAGCAAGCCCAATGATGCGCTATAGTCAAATTTAATCACTCTAGTGTTAAATAGTGGGCAAAGCTGACCATTCAGTCCATTCAGCCTATCACGCTAGTTGTTAGAGACAAACATTAGTATCTCACGCTCAGCAAAGCACTATTGGCTGGAAACATGTCACATGGGAACAGATGCCTTCAGGGTTCACAAAAAAACTTTTCGGCAGACAGTTGCGACAGGCAATAATTTGAAATCGTCAAATTGTCGTACATTTGGCCTTTTTTTTGGGATTATTGATTGTACAGAGGGCCAAATTATCGTACAAATACGATATTTATCGTACACCTGGCAACGCTACGTAGAGGTAAGTGGAGATTTGATCTGTTTTGGAGCCAGCACCTTGTGGTCAGATGAGGAACTGCAGCAAAAGCTTCTTCCTTGATTGGCTTCAAACCAGAAGTAGGGATGTTGGCGCTTGCTTTGACCCCACACGAACCTTTTGAGCTTTCCGACTTGAACGTCTGCACTCATTCATTTGGAAATCGCTCGTGACTCGAGAGATTTGTTTCTGCTACGCCACTGCAAACGATAAGCAGCTTAGCATCGGTGGTTCGGCCTTTCTGATCTCAAATGAAACGAATCCATTGAAAAGCTCAATCTTGAAATAACTCTCAAGTCTTATAACTGGTCATCCGTAGCTACCAATATTTCTGCCATGCTCCCATAATGCAATGGGTGTTCCCAAGGCCTATTGGCTAGCTAATAAGACACAACAGATTATTACACATTTGGAACATTGTTGGATCCAGTTGGTCTCATCAAGCTCCTTTTCTAACCAAGTTGTCCGAAGTTGAAAACATCCAACCATTTGTTACCATTTTTCAGGAAGAAATACTCTGTAGTTGTCTTCTTTAAGCATCCATGTAAACCTCCTTTGGAGATTCGCCTCCTCCAGACTGCAAATACATATTTGCTTTCACAGATCCTGCCTGCCAGGTTTATGATGCTTACTGGTTGTTTACAAGCAGGTTTCTCACGCGAGCATCAAGTTTACAGCCTTATTTTGTGACACGCAGTCGAGATCTCATCATCCACAGCTTCAGGTTGGCCCTTCTCTCACTTGTTCTCTGACAGTATTTCCGTATTAAAGTGTGACACCAGCGGCGCTCTGAGGATTCTGCATGACCAAGTAGGCGGCCGTTTAAAATCCCTGCCGGGATAATCTGTCCAGAAGAAGATTGAATCACATCTCAGATGTATAGATGATAAAAAAAACAAATCGTTTTCTAGCTGTTGGGGAGCTTTCAGGGGCGAAGGGAGTTTTTCATCCCCAGAAATGAGTCAGCAGTCCATCAGACGGAGCGTTTGTGGTGGTTGGGAGTGCAGATAATGCTTTATGGAGAATGTATCATCACTGGAGATGGAGGAGCTCCATCATACGGTCCAAATATACGTTCTTAGGGCCGCTGTTCCCCCCACAACACTTCCTGTAGCCCACGTAAAGATTTCTCATGACATCTGGGCTCAGATTGGCCCAGTTCAGTTCATGCCATGACCCGTCAGGTCCCGCTCACGGCCTTTGAGTCACATGGCCTTTTTCTGGAGCTGTGATGAAATTAGTTTTCCAAGTAAGAGGTTTGTAATTGAACTGCCACGGTGATGGGTAGCTTATCGATTCCTGCCTTGGAACGCTAAATTCAAATTAATTTAACGTGGGCCGACAATTGGATATTATATAAAAAGGCAAGAGCAACGCCGCATTAGCAACGCCGCATTAGCATCGGTTAATCACTTCAGTCATCAAAATGTATCTGGGTGAGTTATGTTTTCTCCAGCGCAGGCATCCAAAAAACCATTGGGGTGGTGTGTAAAATGTAAATTAGAAATAAAATGCACTGCTTTTGCAGTCTAATTAAAAAAAAAAAATCATCATATAGAAAACATATCAAATGTTTAAGCTGGAAAACAAAACGTACAATCTTAAAGGAATCATTTGTTGTATTTTCCTCTTCATGATGCAACAACTGTTTTTAATGCATCTCTGTACAATCAGAGACGCTAGCTTTGAAATTAGCTCTAATAGCAACCCAGACAGTTTTGAGTGAACCACCCAGGAAATCTGCAATATATAATCACGAGTTGGAACATAGCCAGTGATTTCCAGAAGTGTCCCTGTGCCCATGCAATGATTTCTGCTACAGAATCAAGCCCGTCTTTAATGAGGGCTCGAGGATCACTGGCGTCCATTTTTTTTTCCCTTGTCTCCCGGCGCACAGAGATTTCTTCAGATTCTTGGAATCTGTTGATGATCTTATGCACTATTGATATTTAAGACACTCTAAGTCTCGAAGGACATTATTCAGAAATTGTGTTACAATTCCTCAACACCCCACCCCCCCCCCCCCCCCCCCCTGCAGCAGCAGCAGCTCCTGTTTCAAATGTCAATTCGCTGATGACATCAGAAATGACAACCGCCTGTAGCTGACGTTGTTTAGCTAAATCTCTTCCTGGCCACACAAGCAGGAAAAAAAAAAAAACATATTGTCTTTGAATTATATATTTATTTCTCTGTGAGGTGTTTATTCACAGCTCAGGAGTCAATATAATGATGAGCACTAAGACATGATGACAGCTGGTATAGCCAATAGCTAGCTGTCAATCAACTGGTGTCCACCAGTTTGATTGGTTGAATGCTGTGCATTTTATTGCTTTATATAAATTTACCCCCCCCCCCATCTTATCTTTACTTCTAAGAGACTTCACCTCTCTTAGATGCTCTTTTTATAATCAGTCTGCCACCAACCTGTTGCCAATTAACCTAATTAGTTGAAAGAGCTGCCTTCAGGTGTTGCTTTTTTTTTTTTTTTTTTTTTTGCACAAGTTACAGCTTTTTGTTGCTCTGCTCATTCTTTTAGATGTGTTGCTGCCATCAAATTCTCAAAGTCTCACTATGAATATTTGATATATCGCTCTTTATATGCATCCTCCATATGTCTCTGCATGTTCTGTTGTGAATTAAATATGGATTTATGAAGTTTGCAAATCATTGGACGCTGCTTTTATGCACATTTCACAGCGTGCACCAGCTGTTATGGTGTTAATATAAAACCAGGTTTTAATTTGTTGTGGTTTGTTCTGGTATTTCTCTGGTTGTAAAAGCAACCTTGACAGTGATTCTCTGGAGAGACAGAAGGCGGGGAGCGCGTAACAGCTGCCAGCTGCAGTCCGCGTGGAACCACACCGACCGACGCCTTTACGCACAGTCATGGTTTTGACGCGCAGGTGAACTTTCTCTCGCCGCAGCGCGCGTCAGGAGAAGCGTTTGAGTCCAGGAGGAGGCTGAACCCGCTCGTTCCTGCTGTTTTAAGTCCCCGAAGCGGAGCGGTGCCACCGGAGCCATGTCCAGGAAGAAGGCGGTGAAGGCGAAGGGGAGCTCCAAGAGCCCCAAGGCGTCTCCGAGCGGCGGGCGGACCGGGAGGGGACTGGCCGCCGCCGCCGCTCCGTCCTCCGGGCTGGTTTACCCGAGCAGACCGTCCATCAGCAACAGCGGGGAGTTTTACGACATCGCCTTTAAGGTGAGGGAAGCGCGCTTCTCTGAGGATATATTTATATTATGAGGATATTATAATTCACATCTGAGTGGGAAATGATTCTCCACCAGTGTTTGGGACCGATACATGTTGATGAGGCATGGTACCATGACATTATAACTAAAATAGACAACATGTGAAGTTTTTAAGGTGGGATATTATAGGAAAAGAAAAAAAAAGACATTTTCTCTTTTTGTATTTGTATATTTTGGCTCGTCTGAAGTGACCAAATTGAAAAACAGACGCTTCACCTGGTTTTGAGCAGCTTGAGTCTGAAAATGTGAGCCCGTCAGATCAGCGTCTGTGACGTCACAGACCCAGATCAGAGCATGACAACTTTACTTTGCCCACAACTGTGACATCTGTTTTAAAAGGTGCAGACCAAGCGCCATCATCCCCAATTCTGGCTTAAAGCCTTCGTTGAGCTATTATAAGTTACAGTTCCTTGACTGACCACTAGGGGGCTCTCCATTGATACCCATGTTAAAATATCCAATTTTTTAAGCAGAAATTCACTTAAAAATGATATTGATCCCTATAGATATATTTTCATCCATGACAACTGTACGGTGTGTGTGTGTGTAAATGTTTTTGTATCACATTTGGTAAAATTATATAAAGCTACAAATTTATTTTGAATTAGGGGCTTTTGATTGGCGGCCAGCATAGCCAAAGGCTTTCTGTCACCACTTTAGCTACTTAAGGTTTAGATCAGTGGTTCTCAAACCTTTAATGCTGCGTACCACCTGAGAAACTATTGAGCTCTCCGAGTACAACCATGATGACCAATTTTAAAATATAGCCATATATGCCTTCTCAATTAGCTTTAAACACACAGGAGAGATGTTTATTCCTTATTGTGGTTATTTATTGTTACCTGAATTTCATTTGAAACGTATTTATGATGCATTGTCATGCAGTGACAAGTCATGACGTTCCCCCGCGTACCACCAGAGAGCGCTCGCGTACCACCAGTGGTACACGTACCACAGTTTGCGCACCACTGGCTTAGACTATATGGACTTCTGAGTTGTGAATGAAAATCTAACCTAACTGGAGGAGCTAAGCAGAAGGCAGCTTATGCTCACTGAGCCTCAGCTACAGGCAATGGTCATTTCTGATGATGATACTTAATTAATACATTTTTTTTTAATGGGAGGTGCTGCTGCAAAGTTGGACATTTTAACGAGAACACTCGTGCTGGGAAGTTAACGGAAAATTTATCAAAACCGACATTCAACACCAATAATCGATGTAATCCTGCGCATGTCAGTTATTTCAATTATTTATCTTTTACGAAATATTGATTTAACGGCCGTATATGGTTCATCTGAATGTGCTTCTTTTCACTTGTTTTAAATAATACACATGTACTCTTTTATTAGAAAAATATCCCAGTTTTAATAGTTGATTATAATTGCAGCAAAAACCTTGTCAGTGATCTATAAAACAATACTAAATTAATTTCCCATTAATCGCATTTGAGGTAACTTGCTCAGTTAATGGTGATATTGATTGAAGGTGATATCTATATCATTTTTTTAGAGTCTCCCCCTAGTGGTCAGTCAGGGATCTGCAATTTTTTTTCTTTTTTTACTTTTTGTTGAATTCAACCCAGAAAACTGGATTTTGCCCATTTTTATAAAACGGGAGCTTTTTTACTATATATCTGTGGTGTTAATTAAGACCAGAAGAAACTCTGACAACTTGTAATAAAAAAAATAAAAAAGACTCCCTTAAAAATGTTGCTCGCCAAATATAATAGTGATTGCTCCTCCGTTCCAGAAGTAAAATTCTATTTATGTAGTATCCTAATTTTCATTTGCCAAGTTCAACATTTTTGGTTCTGAAGAGTCCATTTCTGACAGCAGCAGACGACTCAGTAAAGTCGGCTATTTTTAAAATCCTCTCTCCCTCTTCCAGTTGTCTTCCATGGAGCTTTCAGGCAAACGGGAAGATTTCAGCAGCTTTTCTCCAGGCGGGCTTAATCTCAAAATCCACATCGTGAAATACTGTCGTCTTTGTGTCCCACATTTGTAATTTCGCACCACGCCCTTTTATCTGTTTCAGAGTTAATGAGATCGATGAGCAGGAGGACGGTTTGTGATTAGCAGGAGCAGCTTATGTAATCCATCTCTGCCTCTATTCCCTCAGTGACACCACATTTTTACACAGCTTTGAAGGGCTTTTCATGGGAAGGATAGTAAACTGAAGTAGTATTTTTTTTAGTTTACACATGAGATGGGCTGTTGATGTTTCTGTGCAACATCGGCGTGTTTGTGTGTGCGCAGCTGGAGGCAGAAAGCACAGCTGATCCCGGTCCGTTCGGCTCCTAAACAGACGCGACAAGACAATTTACTGTCCGGACCACCAAAAAAGATGGATGGAATTCAAAATTCGAAGGGGGTTGCATTCATTTGGCAAAAAAAACAAAAGACTCTTGAACCGCTGTTCTCTGATCTTGGGTCATAAGATTTTATGTTTTCTAAAGCCACTAGACGAGTCGGACCTCACTTGTGGTGTTTCGTATTGAAAGTTCGCCAGATTCTCAGTGCCGTTGTGTTGTGTTTGACTTCCTGCCGGCTCAGTCTGCCATATGTAAATTAACACGGTTTAGGCAAAGTAGACTTGACGCGTAATTTTAGTAGATCAGAGCAGACATTCACCTCTGGGATGCTTCTAAACCGCTGCACGGCGCCTCCGGTCCAACCGGGCTCATCGACCAGAACAAGGGTGTCAAGCTCCGGTCCTGGAGGCCCGCTGCCCTTCACATCTTGGATATTTTCCTGCTTCACCCTCTATTGCATGGTGTTGCCATATGGCAACAATTACTTTATCTCAATTTTACTAAAAGACAGTTATTTAAAATCCATGTTTTACTGTTCAGTTGTAAAAAGGTGGTCTTTCATTTTGATGAGACAAATAATGCATCACATTACACCTCCTTTTTACATGGACACAGATATTGGGGTGAGTCGGCATCTGAGGGCCCCCAAAGTTGTCTAATTGCTACGTATTTAAGCAAAAGTCCCTCAAGAAAAAAACTGAAATACTATCTGAGGTAAGTTAACTTTTAATTTTCATCCTCAAAACCAGTTTAGAGATATGTTTTTTGTAAAATGCTAAAATGAATTTGTTGCCATATGGCAGCTACATGCGAATATGGAAGTATTCAACCTATTGAACTGTAATTGACTTACATAGCACTAGGCTACTCTGAGACTATGTTCGCAGTTTTTTATTAGAATTGAAAGGGAAAAAACATTACTCTGATCCCTTGCCAATTTGTGCTTTAAGTTCTGCGGTTTTAGTTATTCGCGGATTTTTCATAAATATATAATATAATAAAAAAAATCAAGAAAAAATTGCGGAAACATCACAGGATGTTGCGTTCTCTCACTGCGAAGAAATGCTGTGAGCCAGCCTGGCCCCTTTAAGAAGGTGGCCTTATGGGTAATGTAGTGTGTGTGTCATGGGATGGCAGAATTAAAACGAGGTTTGATGAAAAGTGTAGTGAGCATAAACAGCAGCCCAGCGTGTATAGATTTACATACTGTTAACCGACAGCAGCCCAACAATACAACGTGTGTGATGTTACAAGTTCCTGCAGTGCCAGAATAAAGTTCCCGTTCCATGCAGAGAAAACCGGACTTTTCCTTTTATTGTTGTTAGCATGTTAGCCGCTATTTACGAGCCAAAAATAGCACAATACCAGCAGTTTCTTTACTACGGTTCAGAGACCAGAGGCTGTGAAGGTAAAAGAAAGACCACAGTTGAGCCTTTGTCTTGTTTTACTGCAGTGCCTCGCTACTTTTTTACGGTTTTTAAACATATTTTAAACACATTATTTAGGCTCGGGGGGCTCCGGCTCCCATTTGTAGATTTTGATCTTCACATCTGTTGGAGCAAACCCAAGTGCAAGAAAATGCCCAACTAAATATTGGGTTATACATTGGGTTAAACAAATTCTACTTATACAAGTATAAGTAGGATTTGTTTAGTCTTGTTTTCAATAAAATGATGTTTTGAGAGAAAAATGTGATTTTATGGTACTTTCCATATTTGCGCATTGTTGCCATATGGCAACAAGATACCAACTACCCCCCTTTAAAAAATTTTTTTTTTTTTAATATTTCCATTATTTAAGCAATTTTAAGTAATAAAAACACATTAAAACATTTTTATCATGTTTAAATAATAATTCATGCAATAGAGGGTTCAGCACACCTGATTCTAATGAGCGGATCACCATCAGCTCGTCAGGTCTGGTAACGACCCGTTCATGTGAATAAGGCGCGCTGAAGCAGGGACACATCTCAGACAAGCAGGGCAGCGGCCCTCCAGGACTGGACCTGGACACCCCTGGACCAGAACATCCACGATGCACAGCGGCTGTGGCGGTGCAGCTCTTCGTCCGGTGGTACTCGGTGGTAGAGTGTTCGACGCAGCGACCCAACCCTCACACCAGTAGGACCCGCTGAGTTAAAGGTACCTCTGTGCCACCTTCAATAAGGTCCGTATGGTCCAAGACAGGTTTTTAATCAGTCATGCAGCTGTGGCAGACTAAACTATGACTTGCATCTTCTTCAGTAATATTTTCAGGAAATGCAGTTTGCTTGCCAGTCATTTGCGTCTGTGAACTGTTTCCACTAATGTTGGCTGTTCGTGTTGTATCATTTTAAGACTATTCTGAAATATCGTCAATGTTCTCTGTTATAAAGACAAACCCTGAATTAACATCTTAAGATTCATTTATTTCAGTCGTTTTTATCGAGTTAAGTGTTGAAAATATTTTTGAAAATTCTTAAAAAGCCAGCTCTTTGCTGATCTCTTCAGATGATTTCGTATGAAATGTTTTTCAGCTCCTTTTTTTTCCAAAGAAAAAGCCATGCATTCCTCTCCTTTTCTCTGACGGCGTCTGAATGTTTGTCTCGTATCCGCCTGAACGTTCCGCTCGCTTTCGCAACAGCAGCCCAGAGGCCTTTCATTGACGTGAAATGTCTGACATTAGCGGCTCCATTGGTTTGTTGAAGCGACACGCTGTCATTCATAGATCATTTTCATGTTTATGTTCCTTCGGCTGCTCGCCCACGACAGTAACCCCGAGCCACGGCACATGCTTTGTTTGCTAAAAACACACGAGATTGAACGGCAAATGGAGTTGAGGCCGCGGGCGAGGAGGTCAGAGGTTTATCGTTACGAGATGTCGCATTGCTGCTGTGACGGTTCACGCTGGTGTCTCGGCTTCAAACACTGCCTCTGTTCAAAGGGAAATGGCATCATTTTAGGAATTAGCTTATTTGAGAGGCTGTAAAAAACCACCAGTCAGTCCCTGTATCAGTCTTAGATGATTTCCTGCCACAACATACCTGATTCAAATGAACGAACCACCATTAACGATCCATTCATTTACTGAAGGGAAACATCCAAGACATGCAGGACACCGGCCCTCCAGGCTGGGATTGCACCCCCCCCACCCCCCTCCGACCTTATATCATCCACTACAGTCCACGGTCACCATTGCAGTCATCGCATGCAGTAAAAATTGTTTATCGGCGTATAAAAAACTCAATATATCCAATGGAGCATGGAATAACAATGCATCATGAAAAGTAGCGTACAGTCGATGACCACCTGTCAAACATCCGTACCGCCGTGCTTTGTGCTCGGAGGGCGGGGGGGATAAACATAATAAAAAGAGACGGACCTGGACTGAGATCAGCAATAAATGAGCCAAGCACAGTTTCACACTGATGCACTGAAGTTGGTTTTTCACGCGCTGACGTTTACCGTTGCTGATGGGGAAACCAGATCTTTTGATGAGTCTGACAGCAGTCCGGCGGTCAGAGTTCGTTATTTTCTTTCTCAGTTGAGAAAAATAAACGGTTTTTTTGCTGTTGCAAACGTACACTTACTTACACTGGATGGACGCTCTTGCTCTGAACCGCTGTGGTGCGTTTGACCAAACTATGTCACAGACATGTTCGTTATAGGGATGGAGTGGTTACTGGTATTACGGTAAAGTGCTGTAAAATTTTATGCGATAACGATTACCGTTAATGTTGCTTGACTTCATCTCATTATCGTGGTCGATTACCGGGATATGTAATATCAGCCTCATTCAAGTCTCACAACTCACGACTGTGTCTCGTGTGAATATGTAGCTTGTAACATCAGCATCGTAACGTAAGCATGGCGGAAAGTGGTGATAGCACGCAGGACATTTAAAAATTACATCAAAAAATGACCGGAACGATGTTCTTCTGACGCAGTTAAAATATTTATTTATTCCAATAACTAATCCTAAAACCATAATGCCGGCAGTTAGCACCACAGCGGTCAAAAACCTTTAGCCCTACCGGGTCCAACACCTAACCAATAACAGGCAGCTACCTTTATACCTGACCCTCAGGTAACAACACAGCGACACCCACAGACACACAGAGTGAACTACAATTCAGAACAACATATTTGGCTCCTATACAACTGTTTCTTTATTTGCACATTTATACGTATTTAACGTTTAGCCTAAAGTTTATTTCATTTGAACTTGGACTATAATTTTTGTTCCTGATAATTGTTTGCATATTTTCTTGTGATTTGATGCATCTGTAAAGCACTTTGAATTGCCTTGTGTACGAATTTTGCTCTACAAATAAACTTGCCTTGCCTATTTTGACCTACTATGGTTGTTCAAGTGTATATTTAAATTTGCACCAGACAAATAATAATGTGAAAGTTTCATTTTTGATAAGATTTTGGCTTCTGATGTTTCAATATGACAAGAAAAATCACAAGATTTTGTGAAATTAAATGTGTTTTTAGCCATTTGTACAGCAATTAAGAATATCGCGATAATATCGTAAACCATGATAATTTGGAGATATCAAATTTTCCATATCGTTACATCCCTAGTTCATTAAAACCTCAAGAAGTTTTGCCAGCATTTATAAAGAAACATATGTTGCCCTCTTATGAACTTCTGCTCAAAGTTTGGTTCTACTGGTAAACACAGGTACTCTACTTTTTAATATCGACAGACTTTAATCTAAAAAGTCAAAGTCTGTTCATATTTCGAATCCTCCGAAAAGCACAACAGCCGTACCCGGACGGGGCTTAGGAGGTTTGGAGGCTTGAGTTTTCGTTTGACTGATGGGTAATCAATAACGACGGAGCGCAGACCCAGGACATGTACGTAATTAGGAGTCTGAAATGGAAATCAGAGGGCAGTGATAATCTGCGCCGAGTAAATGTAAATCCAATCTTTTCATCGTGTGAGCGTCAGCTGGTATTGATTTTATCCCCGTTGCCCCTCGCTGACTTTGCCTGCCACAGAGTTGTAACAGTTCATCCTCTTCAATATCACCTCTGATCGCTGTAAATAAAGCTCATCAGTCTGAAATACTTGAGTGCAACAGACAGGAACACAGAAACAACAACCATCTCTCTGAGTGCTGAGTGTGCAGAGAGGCTCGTTTTAGTGTGGGTCATGTTGTTTCAACACGGACTTGCTCCTAAAGTCGCCTTCAGCGAAACACCCAAACACGCACACACCTGACAAAAACCTCAGAATTTCATCAATGTACCCGTCTGCTCTCCGTCTCAGGTGATGCTGGTGGGAGATTCAGGCGTCGGAAAGACCTGCCTGCTGGTCCGCTTCAAGGACGGAGCGTTTCTCGCCGGGAGCTTCATCTCCACCGTGGGCATCGACTTCAGGGTGAGCAGGCCGTCACACAGACGGGCGCCACAGCTCCACTAGATGTATGAGGATAACCGGAGGTTGTCATCCTCGGTGCGTCGACGGCGTTTTATGTCCAGAGAGGACACGTTAGAGAGAAACTCACCAGGAAAACCTCTCCAGCACCGTGAAGACAACCACTTTTATTTACTTTTTTTTTTTTTAAACATTGACAGTTCATCATAATCAGTAGATATTCAGAAAACACGGAAAAGGGTAAAGATCATGCCATCAAAATGTAAATATTCTGAGGTTTGCAGCATTCACAAAAGCGACTCGGTCATCACAATGTAAAGTTTGTGCCAGGGCCGCAGCAATTGACCCTTCGGTAAGTACCGCCCCCTCCCTAGTTACTGTTGCTAGGTCGGACAATCTTGCTGTTCCTGCGTTAAGGACTGTGTTAATTTGCTATATTTCCGATGTGTTTTATCAGTATTTATATTATACTAGAATAACGTCATGGTGAAATATTGCTGCTGGGGACCTGCAACAGTGATTTGAGGTGTCCAGAACGTTTGGAGGAGACATTTTTATTCCCTTTCCCAAACCAAAACAAATGCTGGAAAAACACAGGCTGTAGGTTCAGTTATGTGTCCGTCCACAACTGAACGAAAGTTACAAAACACACCTACATTTACTCCAAGGTGAGTTTATTTGTTTATTAGATGACTAATTTAACCACTGTTTAGTAAAAGTAATAATATGATTTAGCGGCAAGGAGGGTGATGAGTCATCTGTTAGCATTAGCTCTGGTCCATAGGTCTGTCCCACACCAGAGCTATGTTAACATCAGACAGTCGCAGGATTGTATTAAGATGACTAATACAGTGACGTTAACGTCACAAGCCTCACCTTATACCTAACAAAATAAATATCTATGGCCATATATATTGGTAGACAACGAGGCAGGCTTATAGCTGGCTAGCGAGCTCTGGTCCATAGTGGAGAAGTCATTGACAGTATGGACCAGAGCTAATGCTAACGGAGAGACGTTTTTAACTTATCACCCTCCCTGCTGCTAAATCATTTTACTTCTACTAAACAGCGGTTAAATCAATCATCTGATAAACAATTAAATTTGGAGGAAATTACGGTGTGTTTTGTAACTTTCCCCACATTCAGTTGTGGACGGACACATAACTGAACCTACAGACTGCATTTTCAGCTTGGGAAAGGGAATAAAAAATGTGTCCTCTAAATGTTCTGGACACCTCGAATCACTGTTGCAGGTCCCCAGCAGCAATATTTCACCATGGCGGTATTATAGTATAATATAAATACCAATGATACACATTGGAAATATAACGAATTAACACAGTCCTTAACGCAGGAGCAGAAAGTTTGTCCGACCTAACAACAGTAACTAGGGAGGGGGCGGTGCTTACCGAAAGGTCAATTAGCCGACATAATCCATGGAGTTGATTGTGAAAGGTGAAATTCTAGCATTTGCGTGTTGAATAACACCACGTAAATGTGGAAATGAATCTCAAGTGCTCATTTGTATCTGCAGCGCTGCGGCACGACAGACATAAATACCAACTGATAGGAAAATAAAAGAACAGTCAACTGTAAAAATATTTCATCAGCTGCAGCCCTGCGTTGTGCCCGACACGCGTTGAGATATTTTGTTTACAGCTGCTTTGTTTATTGAAATATAAAATTTGTTTTAAAAAAATGGCACGAAATGATGCAAAGAAGGAAAGTAGAAATGATAAGGAGTCAGAATCGTCGTTTAAATTGTGGCTGCAGAGGATTAAAGTTGCAAAATCATTTCAGGGGAAAAAAAAACCAAAACTCTCGTATGACGAATCGGCAACATTAAAGCCGAGATTTGTCCCGATCCCCCACATCTGCTTCATTAATGACACCCTCACTACCTGCTAAATATTTAAACTTTTAAACACAGAGCTACATCAAACCAAGCTTTCTGACAAAGGCTTTTGATATTCGGCGTCTCGAGGCTGAAATGTGACATCATTAGGATCATTTTCTTGTGCCACGGAGGACGCTTCATTCGTACATTCACGGTGTTTCTCTCACTGTAGAAGAAACAAGCCCCTACACGTAAAACCCTTCAAATCTTAACGCTTCCTCCTGACAGTGAATCATTAATCTGCGGGGCAAGCAGGCAGCAGTAAATGGGTCAGACGGAGAGGTTTTTCCTCCGTGAGCGAGACTCGGCGGTTTCATTAAATGTTGTTGAGCCGTAGTGAGTGACGGTTGAAGCGCCGGGTCTCTTCCCATGTGGAAAAAAAAAAAAAAAAACAGTTTAAACTTGTCCTGTAACCCAGATGTCTTTCACGGAACAAAACACATTTGAAATGAAATAAGCAAATTGAAAAAAAGCAAACCAAAGTTATTTATTGATGAGTTTGGCTTTTATCTTTAATGGAAAACGCAATTTTCCATCGTACCCGAGGGGAAAATACAGAATACAGCAGCATCAGTGAAAACCTGCCACGCTTCAAGCGTCAGACCGGCTGACTAGAAGCAGTGACCCGCCTTGGTCTTTTCCGGTCCCGCTGCTCTCTGAGGCAGAATCTGACACAGCAGTTTGGAAAAGAGATCTTCCCTTTGAAGGCGGTCCGGGGCCAGTTTCTCTGATGCTGTCAACCACGGCGGCTTACAATGGAGCAATGGCGCAGTAGAGAGATGTTCAACTCAGCAACATCAAAGCCCACGACGGGAGGAAGCAGAGGAGCTCAACACGCCGTTTTCACGCCGTTCTGGAGGAGACGCGCATCTCCGGATGCTTTTAGCGCGTGTGCTGCCCGCATGTTGCAGAGGACTCACACAGGGCAAAGAGACAATATTTATTAGATGTAGCAGAGGTCGACCAGGAGAGACTCGGTGATAGCGAGTAGGGATTTAAAAACAAAAAGTGTCCAATAGTTTTCTGGTCATGGTACAAACACAGTGAACGCTTTGTTACCAGTTCTGTTCACATCTTTTGTGGACTGACTTTACTGGCACAGCCACATTACACATTACGCCTCAATCCAGCGCGCTCACTGAAGGTGTTCGCAGCCGGGGATGAGAATCGCCGCCTCCGCATCAGACGCTGTGGTTCTCAGATTGCAATGTCTGAATTTAAAAAAAGTGGCCTCTGTCTTGAAGTATCTCGGGGTCTTGTCCAGGAATGGGGGATGAATAGAGCTGGTTGTTGATAAGTGGATTGGCCTGTTAGTATTGTGGTGAGAGATGAGCCGGACGACAAGACTCTGTTGACTGGTTAAGCTACGTTGCTAACCTCACACAGAACAAGGGTGAATTCCAATTCCTCCCTTAACCCTAAATCTCAACCCTCAAACTCAAAAATGCGCTTCCGTGAAGTGCAAGTTCTGTCCCGATTCTTGGAAAGTAAAGTTGAGGGACAAGTTTGAGGGCTGTATCACCCTCAATATTGAGATTCTCCGGCACGACCCTTGGAAGTAAGGACTACCCAGAAGGCATTGCGTATTTTCGCTAAGACGTCTTCGAAAAGGTTGGCGCCGAAAAAAGCGAGCTACGAATGTACATATTTTCATAGTTAATAAAGATATAAATGTTACGAAATGATCTTACTGTCTTCGTTATATATATTTATATTATCTTATTCTTCTTTTACGTCTTCTTTTTCTTCTTCGTCGTCGTCGTTTTCTTGACAGACTGGACGTAGCTTTGGCGTAAGGCCGCCCCCCACAGTCTGAAGACATAACTGCACTCAAGAGTGTCCCATTTCTAAGTCACGAGATAGCGCTTACACTAACTTTGGAGGGCCAAGATTGAGGGCCAAAGACTGAGGGTTAAGGGCGAGGGTTGAGATTGAGGGTTAAGGGAGGAATTGGAATTGGCCCTTACACTTGTAAGGACCCTTCTTGACCTCTGAGGGCATCAACCTCATATTTGATACTCAAATATGACAGCAGTCTCAACAAGAACATTATGGGCCAATGAAGCAAATGCCTGTTCGACCCATAATGCAGGACTGTTCCTTCCTGTTTTAGCAGTTTGCAAAAGCTTAACTCGTGTCATGTTTAAGTTCTACAACCTACCAACAACCCCAGTCATTCACAGCTGCTTTCAGCCCTTTTTTACATTTGTTTTTACCATCTCCATCCTATCGAGTCTTGCTCTGTTCCTGTGGTTTTGAAGTTTCGAGCACTCTGGGACAGATTCAGTCGTTATTATTAGCAGACTGAATATCTAATATAAAGACATAAAGAGCAACTCTGATAGCCTCTTGAAATGCGGCAGCTTCGTCATCTCGTCGGTGCGTCAGGCGCCCACATGCGCTTTCATGTACAAAGGAAGCATGTGTGTGTGTCCCACACTTACGCGTACACTTTGCTTTGTAAAAATTTTCTTGAATGTGTTGGAGATTATTCTATTTATAAGCAGGTTCCTGTATTTCTTCAGAATACGAGCGATAAGAGCCTCCGCGATCGGCACAAGCGAAAACTTAATTTACAGATTATGGCTGCACATGGAACTCATTTGAATTTTTTTTTTTTTTTTGAAAATATTCAAAAACATTTTTTTTTCTAAAAATAATTGATTGATCCCCAAAGGGGAACTAAATTGTTGCAGTGACTGTGATGATTTGAGTCTGTTTGAGGGTTCGTGATGGATGGTTCCAGCTGTGTTCAGGAAGGAGCGTTTTGTGTTGCAGATCTGAAGGAGCTTCTGACTGAAGACAGTCCTGCTGATGACTGAGTTGTTTAGAGGATGCTCACATCTGTCCGTTGAACACTGAGGGAGCTTAGCTTCCTCCAGAAGTAAAGTCTGCTCCGTCTCTTCTTATCAACAGCTTCAGTGTTGCGTCTCCATTCCAGTCTGTTGTCCAGGTGAACACTGAGGCGGTTATACTTCTCCACCAACCTCCACTTCTTCTCTCCTGCTGTCTGACTCGTGGGGGATCTGGGGTCTCAGTCTGGGTATAATTTGGCTTCCTGATATTTCAATCGGCTGCTCTCTCTTGTAAACACTCCAACGAGCTGCTAGGATGAAGACTTGGGCACCGATCGTACACTTCCCGCAAATTGCGGGTTTAGGAACCTCCGCTAACCGCTAATGCAGTCTTCTGCTCGCTAAAGCCGCTACCCATTATGCCGACTCCTTTACTCACTTTGTAGGTGTGGCAATGGGTGTGTCTTTTGCCCTTTCCGCAAACTTGGTATCTTGCGATCACGGGTTGCGGGTTGTCTGACCCCCCACCACAGGTGGGATAGCGGGTTTAGGGAGGTGGAAGATTGCGTTTTTTGCGGGGGAACACCCATACCGCTACCCGCTATCTCATAATAGCGGCTTTAGGAGATTCGGCGGAAGATCGGGCCCTTGACATCTCCCCTCAGTTCTGAGTCATTACCAGTTAGGCCTGGGTGGTCTGACCTCAGATCAATATCACAAATAACTGAACTCTTTGCCTCGATTAGGAATAATGAGTGATTATTTTAGTTTGGTTTTACTCAACAGAGTAACAGAATTAAGAAAAAAACAATAGAAATAATTGACATGGGGCAGATTACATCCGTTTTTGGCTTTGAATGTCAGTTTCAGTTAATTTTCAGTTTATTGGCCCGTCCTGGTCCAAGGTGAATTTAAACCTTTTATAATTAGCTGCTGAAAGAACCCTGAGTCCTAGACTTCACTTAAACCCCCTATTTTAATATTTATTGTACTTCCTCCATAAGTCATGGGAATATCTCCAAAAACCTTGATGAATCTCTTCAACTGAAACTATAAACCGTGAATATTTTTAGGGGATAAAATTTATCTGGAGAGAGAAGTAATTATGAAGCAGTGAGGGTGCAGTTAGTTTTACCCACTTTCACACTTCGTTGTTGTTTATCTAAGGTTGTATTTACCACATTTTAAGACCTGTTTAGAACTTGATGAGCTTCTGTTATAATCATATATCCTGAAACATATAACCTTGAAAGAGGTATTTTTTTTTTTAGTCCTAATTGAGTCAAAGATCCAGTCATATGGTTTTATATGAAGCAGGGAAATAAATCAGTCTTCTTGTTCATCGTGACTTTAGTTTGTGATAAACGGGGGCGCGTAGCTGCGAGGGCACAAGCCTTCGTGTTCGTCACGCAGTACAGCCTTTGAATGCGTTGCTCCTCAGCTGATAAATTCCTGCAGCTCGTGGACATTTTTCATCAGTCGAGAGTGAGCAGCAGTGACCTTGAAAATAATGGGGGGGGTGGAGTTTTTGGAGAAGGTCGCATCCCAACTTCTGCCAACTGTTTCTACTTTTTATATTGAATTGAATTGTCTTTATAGTCATTGCACCAGTACAATGAAATTGGCAGTAAAATCCCTTAAAGTGCAGAGTAATTTAACCTTAAAAGCAGAAAAAAGAAGAGGCTAGACCTTTAAAAGACATTAAACAGCAATTTACACACGCACACCCGTAGCAGCTTAAGGAGACACACAAACAAAACAGTAGATTGTAGAGACCCTTGCATGTCACTAAAACACAGATGAAGATTTATAAGTGAAGATATTTGCAGTGTTAAACACCTTTGGATAAAAAACTGCTTTTAAGTCTATTAGTCTGAGCATTCAGAAAGCTAAAAACATCTGCCCGAGGGGCAATAATTAAATGTTGGTGACCTGGGTGGGACGAATCCCTTAGACCAAGGGTGTTCAAACGAGTTTTAGATGTTTCCAAGGCACAACACACCTGATTCAGTTGAATAGATCAATTATTTGTCAAAATGATTGCCCACTGCCCATATACTACACCACCACAAACTCACAAATTATTTTATCCATTTTATCTGTCGAAAACTATGTGTCCAATTCTGAATCTTTATCCAACCAGGGTTCACATTAGCATTGAAGGGACAGCCCATGTAAAACTGTAATTTCCCTTTCAGCTTCTCTCTACAGTAGTGCTGGGCGGTATGGAAAACATCATATATCACGATATGGACTATTTTATATCACGATAACGATATATATCACGATATACCATAATAAAGTATGTTTACAGTTATTCTCTGAAAAGTTTGACAAAAATTTCATTGCTTACTTTTCAACTTTATTTTGAAAGGACATTTAGCTGAACTGTCACAAACATACATTTTAGTGCAGCAAAAACAGGTAGGTACAGAGGTACAGTAGCTTTCACATTTTTTTTTAAAGTGCACAACAGTTTCTGAGAGGAAAAACACATTTTTGCACTGAAGTTCAGCTATAAAAAATAAACACAAATTATTTTTCAACTTTCTGAAATCTGTAACCTTGTAGTTTGCAAACCAATATAAAGTGTCTAAAGTAAACATCAGGGTTGAAGAGAACTCTGTTTAAGGCATTAACCATGAATAAAAGTGCAAACATAAAAGGCTACTTTGTAGAAGTAGATATGTTTCTATCAAATTTATCGTTGCAGGTTATTTAATTACATATTTGCTGTAATAATTGATAAAATTAGGTTAGAAACGATAGAAACGATAGAAGAGAAATGGCACGATACACACTTTTATATCGTCCCCACGATATATATCGTCATATTGACCAGCACTACTCTACAGTTTATTAAAAATATGAGGAAAAACTTGCTGCCAAATGTTTTTTATTCAAAGACAAAAACAGGTCCTTAAGGTGCAAATGTTTATTTCCTCCATTTTAATATTTCAATCCCCGACTCCAAAGATTAGTTTAATCTCGTCAAGGGGAAAAAGAGCGCGTTCAGTTCACGTTCACACAAAATACGAACTAGTTCGTGAACTTTCGTTCAGTGAACACGTTCAGGTACAAGACTGCCCTTAGAATGAGATAATAATTATATTTTTACAGACAGAAGGATGATGCATCAGAAATCCAACTTCAAACACTGCTTCTGTTTTTTTTTTTTTTTGTGTGTGTGTGTGTTTCCGAGGGACACATCTGGTAGAACTGCAGATGGGATTCATGTCTTTCCTGCTCCACATGCATGTGTTTGTGCACCTCCACGCGTTTCTCTTGTGTGACTCGTCTGGTCTCCAGCTTGATGCTGTGCAGCAGTGGACACTTAATCATTAAACAAACTTCTGAGCCGCGGGATGGTTCTTGGTGTGTGTGTGGGTGTGTGTTTGTGTGTGTGTGGCCTGAAGGAGCAGCGGTTTATCAGAGCATGACAGCAGGACAGTGTTCACCTCCATCACTACACCTATGGAGTCGACTGCCGTGAGACTCTGAGTGCACGTAGGTGAGAGAGACGTCACACAGCAGGCAGATGTTGAGTCCTGAATGCTGACATTTTCAGTTCTGGGTCTGTACTGGTTCAGAGAGCAGCGTATTAGAGTGAAAGCCTTTAGAATAAATAACAGAATATGTCTGCTGATAAAATTACTGCTCATTACAACAGTTACAAAAAAAAAGGGCTTAAGACAACTGACATTGTAACAGACGCTATACAAATAAAATTGAATAAAATTGAATGGAACTAAGAAAGCCAGACAGATGACGGGTGGATTTGTGTCTCTAACCAGCCTTTCAAGGTTGCTGTTTTGGAGGCAGATGGAGCCTCAACAATGTGAACAAAAGCTCCCAAAGTGTTTGATTTAGATTTGAATCACTTGCACGTTAAATGAGCCACGTCCAGCCCGCTCATCCCAGAATATGTTCAGTCTAAAAAGGGGACTGGCTGCATTTCCTTATGAATTCTTGCTGCCTGCGACGACCGTGCTGTATTTGGAGCGCGCAGGATTTAACTTGACCGCCATTTCCCAACTTCTAAACGCAGCCAGAAAAAAAGCCGAATGTCTTCAGAACCGAAGTAAAAAGCGGATCCTCTGGTATCACGTGTGCTGCTCGCGTCGCAGGAGACATTACAACGGTGGACGTACGCGAGCTCTCGATCAAACCACAAGTATATCCCGGACCCAAAGCTACAGCAGAACCTGATGAACGTTAAGTGGCGGTGGCGGGGGAAGGTGTCATCAAAAATAATTTCAATATCTTAACCTGATATATAGGAGGAAGAGGCGACAGCCATGCAGCTTCAGTCATAAACACAGTTTGCAGTGAGGGCCGCAGTCCTGAAACTGCAGAGGGAGCTAATGCATGTAGCTAGTAAAGCTAACCGTCTCACAGCACGTACAGATGTTTTGCTTCTGTTGTTCACAAATGTTGAATTTTTTTTGTGTTTGGTGTGAAGGCAGGAGGGCAGAAAATAAGGAAAGAAATCACTTTTATTCATTTGAATCACATTCAATAATACCTCTTTAATTCCAAAAGGAAAATCTTGACAGAGAGTGAAGAGCCTTTGGGAAGTTTTTTTTTAACAAAAAAACATATTGTGCCAGACATTTTGAAATGCAGTTGCTGAATGTATTCATTATTATCATCTGACTCAAGTAGATGGTCATCAGTTGTCTTTAATGGCTGAAATTTAGCATTCGTATGTTCCTACTCAGTGTGCTTGACGAGACTGAGAAGCAACAGTTTTAAATGGGAAATATGTTAATTGTTGCGCTGGCAGTACTGTTTGCTTTTGAGATGGAGGCCGATGCTCCTCATTGATATCTCAGTGATCAAACGGCTCGATCAGATGTCTCAGAGGGAAACTTCATCTCCAATAACATCAAGATGAAAGTAAATCATGTATATCTTTGTCTACATGAAACTTCATGTATACGTTTCTGCCTCCCGGTGCTTTTTCTGATGGTCTCTGCATGAGTGGAGTCTATTTATTTTGGTGCACGCTGCCTTATTGTGCACATGAAGCAGCGGTAGTCGTCCATTAAAGAGCACATGATGATAACAGTGAATTCCCAGCTCTTTATGACTCTAATCATTGACCCTCGCATGCTTTTTATTGTGTCTAAATCTTAATGTACTTGCCAAACGCTGGAAAAACTCAGACTGGAGGGAAATCTTTTTCGCCTGACTGCCTTTGTCATTCACCACTGGACACACAGGGTGGTATTTGTTACCATAGGAACCATAAGTGCACGAGTACACCAAAGGCAGTTTTCCTGTGGACAGTATAAAAAGGCTGAAAGGCTGAAAAGCAGAAAGGTACATGCACACATCAGAAAATATATTTCAGCTTCTCGTTATTGCTTTGCTCTTTCCTTTTGTAAGTGAAGGATGGAGTGTTGACATCTCCAGAACCGCCTCTCAGCTTTCATGGACGGGTTGCTCAGATCTACTCGTACACAAAGCTCATCGGGATTCACAAGGGCTCTTATGAGTCCACTCATTTACGTAACAAACATGAACGCTCTCTTCAGCGCCGTGAGTAGCTCGGGGTCGGAAGGCACAGGTCCTAAAAGATTATGGTGGTCATCAGCGCAGCTTCGTTGAAATGAATGTTTGTGATGTACAGATGTGAGTTTTTCAGTGTACTGCAGCACCGTCCAGGCAGGAAGGCTTTGTTCGCTGACCCTTTCATGCCTAATTAATATACAGGTGCTGTTTTTGTCTGCTTGGAAATGCCATAATAGAGGCATCTGGTCCGTCCCAAATTTATTTTGAAACATGGTATAATGAACTTTAAATTAGCATAATCAAATTCATGCAGAAACAGGCTCTGCAGAAAGCTTGTTGCAAGTTCTCCCAGATGCTCAGGAGAAACCAGCCGAACCACCGAGCCTCCAAACATGCTGAGAGGAGCAGAGGTAGGCCGTTGCATACCAAACGTTTAACTATGCACCAAGACAGCAGAAGGGTTCACTATCAAACGCATCATCATCAGTAATGTGCCAGAACATGGAGTGGGTCACATCCTGCTGCCCCTCCGGTTCCTTATCTGCAAGCTCATCAGTGGCGCTGCTAACCTCTTTCCAGTAATATAATAGTCGAGTCATATTTATATAGCCCATTTAAAAGCAGCAGTTGTGACCAAAGTGCTTTGTTTTCAAATAATAATGAAATTTGTTCAACAATGAAATGGAGAAAATAAGATAAAGTAGCCTAAAATGGGCACAAGGCTGATGAAACTGAAGCTGCATTCACTCCTATTGGATAATTACTCACATAGACGACTGCTGCATTAACCAGAGGACGCAACGGTACCACGGCTGAAAGGGACCAGCTCAGTGGCCGCTCTTCTAAAGCTGACATAAACTCATGCTGGCGTTCAGTCCTGGTTCATCCAAAAACAGGCAAACTGTTTGGAGCAGCTTGTTGGAACGTGGCCACTTAATATTAGCTTGCTGTTTTAGTTTAGTTGGGCTCATGCTAACCATGATGCTAACACTAATTTCCAGTCATTCTTATCGAATCTATCTGTCCATCTTCATTTCAGACGTCGCTACTTAGGTTATATTTAAAAAGGAGTGCTGGAGCTGAAACGAGGACTGCCGAAACCTTGACCCAAACAAAGATGGCTTCAGCTGGAGGAGCTGAATGGTTCTGGTAGCAGCCTGTGACTCAGCTCCTCAACATGGGCCGTCCTCCAGGTGCCGGCCTGTTGCTTATGTTTTTCTGCTGAGTGGTTTCGGAAAACCATTTGACGGGGCTCGGGGCGACTGATGTTGTTTTGATGTTTCCTTTCCAGATGCCCGTTCCATGAGCGCTAACGCACAACCATTATACCCTCAGAGATGCTGACTTTTGAACAGAGAGCTGAAAGCAACCCAGATGGCCCTTCTCCTCTTTTGTCTGGAGGATGTGGTGTTCAAGCGTTTTACAAAAAGACAAAAAGGGCAGTTTTCCACTTTGTCTCAATCCGTTTTAAATGAGCTTAGACCGAGAGACGGCGGCAGCGTGGAACCACAAGCTACGTTTCATCCGCCCGATCAGTGATTTCCATTACAGCCTCATGTCTAGGGCTGTAGCGATACACTAATCTCACGATACGATATGATATATTTGGCCCACGATACGATATATATTGATATTCATCTTACAATACATTTACATCATTTTCCGAAAGATTTTAACGGGACAAAGTGATTTTGGTGACATCTTATGAGTGTTCCAATGACTTTGTTTGAATTAATTGAAGTGAAAGCATCAATTACACATTATATGGCTGAAAGGCAGCTTACAAATGCTGGACAAAATGAATAAAATACAATAGGATAGCGGGGCTCCATCGCGTTCACCATGCGCCTAAAGCCGGCGTTTTCCACCACTGAATGAATACGGTCTCAAATCCTGACAAATAAAGTAGGTAATGGACTCCGTAATTTCCTGCGACCGAGGTGAAGTAGATGAAAACCGTCCAGCGTGGTTTGTTTCGGATCGTACTTCTTGGGTTTAGCAGTTAGCTCTCAGTTAGCATTACCTTGTCCGGGTGGTGACGTTTCAGGTGGGCTCGCAGGTTGGTGGTATTTCCAGAGTACTTCACGTTTGTGTGACAGCTTGCAAACCGCCATACTTTTCTCTAAATCTTCGCTTTCCTTTTTCTTTTTAAAATCAAACTGCTCCCACACATCTGCTTTTAAGCCCGCAGGAGCTGGGTTTATACTCGCCGCCTTTCTCCTGACTGGTCAGCTTTGATAAAGAAGCTGGCTTCTGGATAACTTGTTAGAAATGCTCTACAGCGACACTAGCGGCTGGAGGACTTAATGGCTCTTCCTGCACTTTGCAGGAAGAGCGGCTGAAATATCGATACTCCCTGGGGAAATTAAAAATCGATATATATCGCTCAGCCTACTAATGTCTGTTTTTAGTGCTTTGCCATCAGAGGGCCCAAAGATCTCAGGCATCAAACATTTCCCTGTGTCTTTGTACCTTTACAAAAATTACACTGAAATTGCCTAAATTTGTAGATGCAGTTTTTTTTTTTTTTTTTACTATAAGCTGGTGAACCTCTACCCATCTGTACTTCTGAGATTCTGCCTCTCTTTTTTAATACCCAGTCATGTCTCTGACCTGTTGCCAATTAACCTTATTTGCAGTCGGTTAATTAGCGTATTTGAAGTAGAGCCATGCCTTTGCTCATCAACCCTATAAAACCAGTTTCTCTTCTTTTTATTCTAATCTTTTCAGCTGAAGGGTTTGAATCACATTAACCTGACATGTTAGTCTGAGGCTGGTGAATTATTTCTGACAGGTATTAATGAAACAAGGATGCACAGTCCAGCTTGATCACTTTGGTTTTACCTGTTGCCTTTAGCATGATGTGACCTCCCAAGCACCTGGAGATGGACTGCTTTGTTGTGAAAGAAAGTGGCTTTCAGGCTTTTTAGATCCTTAGTTGACCGGACTGTGGTCCAGCTGTGGACAGCTGTGTTTAGACGTTGGACCGAACTGTGGCAAAATCTGCATGCAGTGACAAATGCACAGATGCTTTTCATTTAAATTTTTTATTTTTATTTAACAGCTTTCATTTTCGACAGCTTGGCTGAGAAGCACTTTACTTCACACACTCACATCTCTCTCCTCTCTGAATTGGTAGCTGTCCAAGTCAATCACGGTTTTTCAGCGAAGGCTGCAGCGCGGCTCCACCGGAGCGAGTCTGGGTTCAGGCATTTATCTGCTCCTCACGCGAGGCTTCGCATGGGGGAATTGATTTCTTTTAGCGAGAAGCAAATTATTATCTGTTCACAGCGTGATCAAATTGCTGATATGATGATAATTTTATTGGCTGGTTGCAAACATCCATCTGTCTTAATGCAGTTCACAGTAGTGGATTCATCAGAGTTACAGCTGGCAGCAAGGTTGATGAGAGAAATAAGAGCAAACCAGAACTTCGGGGGCCACGGAGCCCAAATAGTGAGCTGTTGGATACTAAAAAGCTATGCTGAGCTGAGGGGAAGCAGACGGCTCATTCGGATCAGTCAGTTGAAAGGGCTCTCAGCGGGTTTAAGGGACTAAAGAGCTCCTCAAAGGACACACATCTTCCCAGAGTTTTTCCTCTTGCATTCACACCAGCGATAGGAAAGCTGCAGTAATGTAATGACCAGTTAGTTGCTGGGTGGAAAAATACATCATGATTTCTCCACCATTATAGTGACTGATTCAGTCATAGACGTTTCTTTGCTTTCCTCTTGTTTAGAGTTTTTGTTTATGTTATGACTTTTTACTCAGTGTTTAAACGTGGGTTTATTTTTCTTTACAGGCTGTGCACATTGCTTTTTTATTTCTATTCCTTAGCCATAATTTAAAAGGTCCAAATGCTGCTGAGTATCAGGTGATAGTAGTCAGCATGGTCAGATTAAAAAAAGAAAAAAAAAAAATCAGCTGACTTCAAATACCAGCTGATCAATTTCTGCACTTCTAGTTTTTGACCAGTCACAGTACAGCTGCACCACAGATGGCTTCCAAGATTATGACATATCTTAGGTTATGTCATAATCTATTTATCTTGTTGTATATAATCTATTTATCTTGTTGTATATATTTGAGTCTGGCAGACTCAGTTCTTCAAAAGGCAGTGAAAAACAAATAGGAGGTTTGAAAATTATGTTACATCCCAGGCCAAATAGGGTGGAGGCGAACATGGATGCCTCCAGGAGAGGTGGTGTTTCAGTCAGAATATAGACAATAACAATATTTCCAATACTTTAGTGGATTACACTTCTTTTTTTCTTTTTTTTTTTTTGCCTTATGACTTGTGATTTCAATGACTATAACCTGAAACTGATATGTCAGGAGTTGGAAGTTTGCTGGGAAATTGTAGCATTATTGGTAAATTATGGCACATTGCATTGTATTTTGTGCATAACCATCCCCCCCCCCCCCCCCCCAAAAAAAAAAAAAAAAAAAAAGAAATCATAAAAGTATGCATGCACAAAAAGGTTTTACCTGACGACCATAAATGCCTTCTGTAATGAGATGAAAGTATGCACTGGTATTAATAAAATGTATAAAAGCTGCACTTCAACTGCTGTTCAGGGAGTAGCTATCTTGTATATTCTATGAAATGATTTAGAAACATCCTGATATTTACTTCCAAAAGCCAGTTCCACCAGCAGCTCATTTATCCCTTTTTTTTTCTGAAAAAAAAAAATGTTTTGGTCATTTACTTTTCTAATCAGTAACATAAACTTTAAATGACAGCGTTGGCATCCTTTTGTTTGTCGTTCAGCACAAATGCAGAAATAGCTCATAGCACATTAGCATTAGCTTGCTTACCATTGCACGAATTGCAGGAATAGTTGCCTACAAATGTCGCTTCAAGTTTGAATCAGGTTTTCGCCAGAGACAGTCGCTCCAGTACGTTTAGAACAGCGCTTTCCTTCGCATCAAATGTGAAATGTGTTCATATGTCCTCTCTTTCTCCCACGTTAGCATTGATTGAATCCCTGTCTGGAGTTTTTTTTCCATTTGTTGACGAAAGGTGTCAATACATTTTTTTTCTCTGTGCCTTATTTTAGATGAGAGGTGCCAAATCCTGGTCCTAGGGAGCCCCCATTCAACATGTTTTAAAGCAGCCATTCCCCAACTTAAGAATACCATGGCCCAATTCGAAATGTGAAAAATCTCTGCAGCCCACTCAAATCTGTAATCACAACTGTTTAAAAACATACAAGACTAGAAGCTACTTTCTGATATCAGTGTTAAAGGGCCAACAAATAAGGTGACACTTGTTATATTAAGTTGACAGTAAAATAACACTCAACTAGTTTGTTAAATACTTTACAGTAATAAAAACATATTTTAAAACTAGAAAAGCACTCAGAGAGTGCAGACCTCCGCCAAGCACAACAATTCCCCCATATAGCGATTTACAGATTGCGATAAAATCCGCCTTCTGAATCAGATCCGGATCAGCCTTTGAAATTTGATAGAGGTTCCCACTGTCAATCCCTGAGTCAAATTTCATGAGTTTTGGGCAATAATTAACGGAGATATTGAGAAACAACATTTTCGGCCCCATTGACCGCAATGTTATTGAAAATTTGAAAGTGATCCAGAATCCAGGATTTCTTTTCTTCCGGATCACAGCCAAAATAAAATCAGTTCTTCTTCCTTTTCACATTTCTGACAAGCTCCTGAAAATTTCATCAAAATCCATCCATAACTTTTTGAGTTATCTTGAACACAGACAGACAGATAAATGCCGGCAAAAACATTACCTCCTTGGCGGGGTTAAAAACGAGGATTTAAAACATTTGTTTATTTTTAATGACCTCTCAAGGCCCACCTGTAGTACCACAATGGCCCACCAGGGGGCTACAGCCCACACTGTTTTAGAAGTTTCCCAGCTTCAACACACCTGATTTTAATTAATGGTCGTTATCAGGTTGTTATCAAAGTCTGCACAACTCTATTGATGAGACAGCCACTTGTATCACAGTGTGCTAAAGCAGGGAAACATCTAAAACCTGCTAGATAGGGGCTTTTGAGGACCAGGATCGGGCACCCGTGTTAGATTAGAGAAACTATCTTGATGAAACGTATGGAAAAAAAATGTAATCAACATTCACCTCGGGTTCCTCTGTGTTCAGAAAGCTCTTACTCAATAAAAAGACTTCCACGGACCCCAATTAAAATAATGGGAAAATTTCTCCAATAGAAAAGAGTCCTGTGGTTCCAAATAGGTTTCTACCTGAGGAACGATCATCCGTATATACGGGTATTCCAGCCTTATTATCAATGCAGTTTTAAATCAGATACTACAGTCATGGAAAAAATTATTACCACCATTTTTTCTTCAGTTTCTTGTTCATTTTAATACCTGGTACCACTAAACGTCATCATGTGACTAAAACAGACAGAAAAGAAAACACTGAATGCATAAAAGCAGTGTTTTTGGCAGTACAAACGCCATAGCTATTGATGTAAAAACTTAAGTGATTTAGGTTATAATCAAGAAAACCATGGAAAATGGTAAGATATCAGCTCTTAAATAAAACTCTTATGAGCAATCTTTGTGGTTATCGTTATGTTTGTCCAAACAAATGTACCTTTAGTTGTACCAGGTAATAAAATGAACAAGAAACTGAAGAAAACAAGGGTGGTCTAATAATTTTTTCCATGACTGTATTTCAGCTGTCATTACAGTGCTACAGCTGTTTTTAGTAAGTTCATCGAGAGTTCATGCTCGGCTGTGAAATTGGAGTTGCCACAGAGAGTAAAAAAGGAAATCGCTCTGCTCTCCTTCCACAAGAACTGCTCAATTCAGTTACACAAATTCACAGTCATGTACCGAGGAGCTCAATTAGGAGGAACAAATCACACCACGGCCACGACTGGGGTGGAAGCAGGGAAACGCGCTGCTCATTCGCTTTCGCCAGCGACCCTCTTCACTGTCAGCACAAGAATCCAAACCGGCAACTCCGATGCCCCCGTCAGTTTACTCGTTTAATGGCTCCGCATGTGTTTGTAGAAACAAATCTGTTATTGTGTTGACTTTGAGAAGTGCGAGGCTGACCCTCGGGTTATTGTAGTCACTTTGCGAAAATGAGATTTCTAATTAGAATTTTTCTACACGGGGAGGCGTAGCTGGAAAATAAATCAGAAGAATAGCTTTCCCACTTACACAACAACGCTGAGAAGGCCGCATCATCCGGCAATTGCACTGCCCGGAGATGACGGAGGATCCGTCAGCGTCGGGAACTGATTTTGTGTGTGTGTGTAAGTGAATGAGTGTGAGATGAATGGTTCGAGGTGTCCGCTAACAAACCCCCTCATCTCAGACCGTGCTGGCGAATAATTCGTCTCTGTAATTTGTCACAGTTATGCAAAAATCCCACCAAAGCTGTATGGACTTCTGTTCTCTCCATGTGGAGCTTCATCTTATCTGACATTGTCATTATGCTCCGCAAGACTGCTTCTTAACACAACAGTGCTGACTTTCTTTCTACAGACATTATACTTGTCACAGAATACACAGGAAAATCAAAGCTTTTAGGAGGAAATTCAGTCGGTTCTCTAACTCAAAGTGACATATCTAATTTTAAAGTAAGTATATTTCTGCAACTAAAGGGTGTATTTAAATATGTTTGGTATGAGATTACAGTGGAAGTTGTACAATTAGGTATATACAGTCATGGAAAAAATTATTAGACCACCACTTTTTCTTCAGTTTCTTGTTCATTTTAATACCTGGTACCACTAAACGTCATCATGTGACTAAAACAGACAGAAAAGAAAACACTGAATGCATAAAAGCAGTGTTTTTGGCAGTACAACACCATAGCTATTGATGTAAAAACTTAAGTGATTTAGGTTATAATCAAGAAAACCATGGAAAATGGTAAGATATCAGCTCTTAAATAAAACTCTATGAGCAATCTTTGTGGTTATCGTTATGTTTGTCCAAACAAATGTACCTTTAGTGTACCAGGCATTAAAATGAACAAGAAACTGAAGAAAACAAGGGGTGGTCTAATAATTTTTTCCATGACTGTATGTTAGAAAAATAGATAAATGAATAGGGCAAAAACAAATTAAAAATCCATCCCATAACATCTCACCATATATTGTACGTAGGGCTGGGCAACGGTTAAAATTTTTAATCACGATTAATCGCATTATTTCCCTGATTAATCACGATTAATCGCATTGTATACGCAAAATTAAATAATGAATTCAAAAGTAGTGTAAAATGCACTTTTATTGAAATGTTCTGCTGCCATATGAACTAAAGTGTCAAACACTTTTAACATCAGCACTTGTCAGTAACGCGTATTTAGTGTAAATCTGATCTTAAAAATGTAAAATAGAATAAAGCTTATTGCCACTCCCAGGGCATTAATGTCATCCTGTTTTTATATAAAAAAAAGTCTACAAACAAAATCCAAAAAAATGATTGTGTCTCAGCACAATCAGAACATTAAAACAGGTAATTTCTGAGGTAACAGCAGAAACTTTTAACGGGGAGTTCAACTTGGCAATTGTTACAAATAACCTTGTTTCTGTCGAATCCTTCGTCTGGGAGAACATTGAAATGAAAATGTCCATGTTAAACGTTCAGTAACTTTACCAATCTGTGTATCATTCATTCTTCTTTCCATTTTCAATTGTCAATCAAAAAATGTAAAAAAAAAAAAATTTAAAAGTGACGTTTTTTTATTCATTTTTTTTTTTTAATCAAAAAACAAGAAAAAAAACACCCTGTTTTTTTTATATTTCAATTTTAGACTTGGATCAAAAATACAAAATTACGAAACGGGCCACAGAACTGAATTTGTTTTATAATCGAGGACTGGACTTTCTGTTGTCATTACACATCTGTGCCTCTAGATGGAGCCGCACTGCAGTAACCAGCTAGAGAACAGCAGGACAGTGAACACATGGAGCAGATCTGATGGAACATGGAGGAATGACGCGAAAGTTTTGTTGCAGAATTTAGACAAAATTGTTAATATTGCTAGCTGAATTGCTACCCGAACTGTAAAGTTCACGGATTTTTACCGTTCTTCATGTCTGTTTTAGCTTTTCCTTATGTTTACTGTTTTCTGGTTCCGCAGCAGCCAGTAACAGAATTTTCAAAACAAAAGCATGTGAGCAACGTGGGTTATCGCGCGATAAAATAAATGTCGGTGTAAATAAATTAATGCGTTAACGCCATATTAACGCGTTAACTTGCCCAGCCCTAATTGTACCACAACTGATTTTGACTTTACTGTTGAGGTTGGGACCTTTTTGGACTGTTTAGTGCTGTAAAAGCATGTCGGTGGAAGCTATTCGCCTGTACATTTTCAGTCTTATTTTCAGTCTTTGTCCTATGTAATGTCACCTGTGGATGTTTTTCGTAAGAACATGTGTACGCTTGTGGATTCAGACTGATCACAGGTGGGGAGTGCGTTCACGAAGCTCATTGGTTCGCATGAACCCTTCCCACCATGTCAGGAAGTGTTAAAGTGCAGACAATGACTCGTGCAATCTCGAAACCTTCAGGTAAACGCGTAATCTCATAAATCCACCTGAGGAGGCAGCGCTGGCAAGTGCTCCGCTTTTGAAACGTTCCCTATGAGACCTGAAGTCAGAAGAAAAATAAAAAAATAGGACCATTGCTCTTCCATTCCTGATGTATCATTATGGTCACATTGGGTATTTATTGAAATTGGTGTAAATTCTTTGATTACGTGGGTGGTGCAGAGAGTCTCATAAATCCATGTATCAGATGTTACATGTGACATTACAGGGTTAAGTTAAGACGCTTCTTCATCATTATGTAGTCTTATCCCTGCTGGAGGAACAATTTTTAGGTAATAAAGTAATTTTTCTTTATCGGTTCCTTGTCACAAATTGGGCTCAGAACATTATTGCTTTTTTCCCCTTAAAGGCACCGACCGATAAGCACGCTGGTGGGAAATCTGGTCATTACCTACAGAGTTATCTTTTCACCACTGGGAGAAAAACCCCTGCTGGCCATAAAGGCAAGAAATTGCATAAGGAGTTCATCAGTCACCACATAAGACCAGGAGTCACAGAACGTTTCATTCGCTTCTCTGTCGTGTGGAACAGTTGCTTCAAAGAAGCTTTTGTTCTTCTGATCACAAAGTCAGAGGACCCACCAGACGCTCCTTTCATGATCTCTTCAAATGAGAAATCTCTTATTTCTTCAACCGTCAAAACCTGAAGGTTTTCAGACTCAGCTTCCTAGAAAAACCTGCATATTTAATGTTCGACACAAAAACAGTCTGCAGCTGACAGTCGTGTCGTGCGTATTCACAGCAGATGTTGGGATCAAGACCAGTTTGTAGGGATGTTAGAGAAAGGAAGTGAGATGGATTCTGCTCTGAGATCGAGCTTAAATCAAATTTAGGCAGTGGAAGGGCAAGATGATACCCACATGATCATTTAATGTTCCTTCAAGGAGTCTCTGTGGAAATAATGCAGTCCTGTCTCTGCCTGCATGTCCGAAAGTGAATCAACCTTTAATCGCATGATATAATGTTCACAAATCACAGCTGCAGATCCAGCTGCCAGATCCCAGCGTGGTCATATTTCTTTTTGTAATGTGAAGGTGATTCAGAAGTTGCCACTGATTGATTTTTTTTTTTTTTTTTTTTTTAATTAAAATTTATTTTCACCTTCATTTCACATACATTTACAACATAGTTAATCATGGAAAACACAACAGTAAATTTTCTTTGTTTTTTTTTTTTTTTGCATGTGAGCAGTGCATATATGCAGATCTATTTTATCTCTTATAGAAGACGTGTCAAACACAAGGCCCGTGGGCCAAATGTGGCCCGCCACATCATTTTATGTGGCCCCTCGAGAGCTTGTGCATTATTGGCTTAAATTTTAAACCAATATTTTTAAGACTTGAAATAAGATTACACTGCTTTAAAGCGCATATTGACAATAAACTACATCTCCCACAATACATTGCATTTTGTTACATTCATGCTGTCAATCTGGGCCTTCGACGGCAACTATGATGCTGATGTGGCCCTCAGTGAAAATGAGTCTGACGCCTCTGTCTTATAGCGTATTAGATGTGATCACAACTTAACATTTCAGTCATTGACTGATTTAATGAAAAATAAAACTGGATATATTGAACTTCGGCTTCATGTGATGAGTCTGCATCTTCTCTCTGTGCTTCTGTTGATTGGGGTTTTTACGCATGGCTTCAGACCGCAATTTAAATGCAATTTTCAACCGTTATTCACGTCTGAATTTACAACAAGGCTCACCAGTGAGCTTGAGGAATATGTTTGCTGGTTTTATCTTTTCTTTTCTTTTTTTTTTTGGCCGTGGCCGGCAGAGTCAATAAAAGCAGCGCGTCATCTCTGGGCAGCAGTACGTCTTCCTTTCATGTTGGACAGAGGATGACAGGATGTATTGATCGATTTCCTCCTCCTGTATTATGAGAGGGGGGGTTACGAGCAAAGCTGCTTCTAAACTGGACCACGGCGCCGTCTGCGTTCTGTGGGATTTTAATGTACGAGTGCTCCGATGCGCTCGGCTCCTTGTCGGCCGCCGTCGCTCACTAACAGACGACTGTGTGACATCAGAAGTGAGGATGGATTGACAGGTTTGATCAGAAGCCACTGTAGAACTGCTAACTCGTGGTAGCGAAGCTAAGCTAATGCATGTTCCTGCTGGCTTCCTGGCCTCTTTGTTCCCTCCATTTGTCCTGGTTTTGGTTATCCGGGTTTCAGCGGAGTCAGTTCCTTCGTCGTTAGAAAAGCTGTCGGTGATGTCACCGGGAATTTGTCCAGTTCTTTTTCTGCAGTCTGCGGTTTCACCTTTTAAACTTAAATGCAAGATGTTGCTCTTTGGCACATTGATTAAATGAGATTTTTTTTTTTAATGACTTTTTTAGCAAAGGATCATTTCTAATTAACACTCTGCAATCATCCAGAAATATTTTTATCTTATTTACCCTGCACACTAATAAGGAACAGTTAGTTTGCTTTCAGCTGTAATATGCAGGACTGTTGCTTTAGAAACAGATGAAAATATTCAGGAAAAAAAAAACTGAGCTTTCCAACAGATGGTGAAGAAACGGTTTCCTCCTCAGGTTTTCATGCCATGCAGCCTTTTACACTCTCACGATACAAAGTTTTACCTCGACAGGAAGTAGTGAATCAATAGAAATATTTCTGCCCAGAGACTTTGTCTCTCTTTTATAGACCCTGCTGGCCAGATTAAGACTTTGCATCAGAACATTAATTGTGTCATGTGTTCATTTAGTCCTTGTTCTTAATTTCTCTACTAATGTCTTCCTGAAAGCTGCTGCACTTTTTTTTAATTTAGTCTCAGACATGTTTCTTGATTCATGCACCTTCTTTAGGATCTTTTTAGCCATCGATCCATCATTCCAAGCAGAAACATTTGCAGCAGAGAACATTTTCATTTCAGCTTACGTTTCAGTTTTCGTTTACCAAGAAAACAGCAAGTTCAACCGCAGTTGTTACGGCACGTTTGACCTTGTTTGTGTCTTTTCTTTAATTAAATTTTGAACCAATGGTAAAACAATGATGATTTTTTTTTAAATTTCCAATAATATGGGACCTCCATGTCAAGATATAACATTATTAAAGGATCTGATCCTGAAATAATAGAATCGGGTGGCAGGAAATGGCTTTTCATCCAGTGTTTGAGGAGAAGGTGACTTGATTAAAAGGAAGAGGATGGAATATTTGAAGGATGATGAGAAAATTAAACCTTTCAGTATAAACATGCCCCCCCCCCCCCCCCCACCCACCCTTCCTGCAACCACAATCACACACCCTAGCAGCCTGAGCCCCAGTTATGATCCCCCATAACGCAGAAATGAATTTTTTTCTCTCCGCTTGTTTTCTTCTGGGGGAAAAAAAAAAATGTAGAAAATTATTATTCCTACATAAACTGTTGCAAAGTTCCATGGCCAGGTCAAGAACGGCAACAAAACCTCGAAACGTACTCCAATGGAGGAGAACTGGAAATAAGTTTTCGCAGAAGAAGCTGAGAAACATAATAAAGGTATTTAGTCCGAGCACCGCTGAAAGGCTTGTCAAGCACATCAGCGTGTTTTCTGAAAATAGTTTGCTCTGTTGCAGCTCTTTTGAGTCTAATAAAACACAGAACTGTCTCCAGCTCCTTCAGACCCGCCGTTTCCATCCTCTGTGACTATAGCAACATTCATGAACGCATGAATCACACTCCGGTTAGTCACAACATTTAAAACGCTGACAGGTGAGTTGAAGGGCATCGCCTGTGATGGAATAATGGCGTGCATCATGCCTGGGTTGGGATATATTAGGAAGCAAGTAGGCTGTCGCTTGGCACCGTAAATATGTATTGTCCATATCTTGGAATTGATGAGCTGGAAGCAGATTTAAAAAAGACATAAATAAATAGATGGCTGAATCAAAGCATCTCCAGAACAGCAGGTCTTGTGTGCTGATCCTGACGTTCATACCTGCCATCCTCCCTCTGATCATGGATACTCACTGATGTATACGCTACCTTTTAAAGCAGCACAAAGAAACTTTGGTGCTTTTTATCTCAGTTTTCCCCCTATAGACACATACTCTTGTTGGGTCTCTTACTCTTTCCCGCTCTCAATTCTTCCTGAAAGTGAGCAGATATTCTTTCAAATGAATCTGAAAATATTTTTATAACGTGGAGGGAAAAAAAAAGTCCACTGTGGTGCTTTAAAGCGCAACACGATGCTTTGTGGATTCTTGCAAAGCCACAGAGAGATTTCTATATTTAGAAAGAGGGAGGAGCTTCAGGTTGTCAGTCAATGCCGAGGATTTGGCAACCTGAGTTAAACGCTATAACAACGCATATAACAATACTGGAGACTTTATAATATGCAACATTGAAAAAACATCTATATTATTGAATGATTGCATTTAATATATATTTTTAACAGCATGTTCTTGTAGATGTAAGAACAGCTGAGAAAATAGAGACCAGTGGTGCTGTTGCTCAAACTTTTTTTTTTTTTTTTTTTTTAACGCTTTCAGGGTCTGCGCAGAAGTACAGTTGATTATTTGCTCTTGCTCGAAATAAGCATTTTGCTCATCCTACAGTCTAAAAGTCGTACCGCTCCTGTAATGGAATCTGTCTCCCTTCACCACAGTCCTTTTCCCCGAGATCAGGCCAGTGGGCGACGCCAATCAGAATGGCTTAATTGAAAAACTTTCTGCACTTACTTTCCTCACAATGCCAAGGAGTTTTTGCCTGAAGTGTGGGTGGGATACAGAAAAGAGACATTTGGAAGACTGGATTCGACCACGGCTGCTTGCAGCAGAAGCGGGACACATGCAGATATAGTAAATGTGACGCTCATGCACGTCATGTATGGGATATTTTCTGTACTGGAGTATATAGTACTAAAGTTCTTTTATGAGTCTAAATACTCCTTACACCACCGATGACTTCATGTGTGCTCAGAGACCTGGGGGGAAATATTTTCATTGTTTAGATCAGTGGTGTCAGACTCATTTTCACTGAGGGCCACATCAGCATCATGGTGGCCCTCGAAGGGCCAGATTGGCAGCATAAACGTAACAAAATGCAATGAAAATCAAAATAAATTAAACTACACCTTATTATATTGTTAAATAACAGTTTGTTTTTGTTATGTATTCAAGTTTTTAAATATTTAAGTCATTCAGTGCGTTTACATGGGAAGTTTAATTCCTCTTTAATTCAGAATTAAAGTTAAAGCCGAATAAAAGTTACCATGTAAACACTTAATTCCATATGAAAATGTCAATTCCGAATTAAACTTAATTCTGAAGTAAGTGGCTGGTTTATTACCATTTTAATTCCGAATTAAATAATTCAGCGGTCATGTTTATACTCATTCCTGTTTAAATTAATTCCCGTCTTTCTGCGCATGCTAGTTCTCTTGCCCGTCTGTCGCGATGACGCTTATATTCCGCGCTGGGCTTGTTTTTGAAACAAAGTTTTAAAATGGCAGCACGCAGTAAACGGTGGTCAAGAGCAGAGACGATTTATTTAATAAATAGCTTGGAGGAACTGGAAATAATTAAAAGAACAGATGGCAGGAAACATAAAAATTGTGAGCTTTTCAAAGCGGCCAGGTTAAATGAAGGAGGTTTCGCAGATAGAGACGCCACCCAGGTCAAAAATAAGTGGAATGTTGTTGCTAACCGAGTTAGCTAAGTTTGTTTTCTTCTGGTAGATGTAAAGACGTCCGCCCCCCCTATCCAATCAGAACCCTTCCCAACCCCCAGACCTAAAGCGGAATTGGATAAAGCCGAACAAACGTGTTTTCCATGTAAACCTTAATTCGGAATTACTATTTCCATGTAAACTCGAAGGAAAATAGTTTAATTCGGAATTATTTAATTCCTAATTATTAATTCCGAATTTAAAAACATCATGTAACCGAAGCCATTATTATATTAAACTCAGGGTTTGTGGTAAACATCGCTGAGAGTATCCATTACCTTGGTTTCAGAAGTGGATATCACAAAAAACATACTGTTATTTCACCTTGAGATACAAACTTGTAATTGTTTTTCCATCGTTCATGAAACTGCCTTCCTTGTGCATCAATTTTTCTTTTCTTGGACATGTTGGGGTTAGTTTGTGAGGTTTTTCTTAAGTCCATCAGTTCTGAAAAATCGTCTTGCTCATAGCTACTGTTATCGTTGTGAATAATGAAGAAATACATGATGGGAGATGTAGTTTATTGTCAATATGCACTTTAAAGCGGTGTGAGCTTATTTTAAGTCTTAAAATATTGGTTTAAAATTTAAGACAATAATACCCAAGCTCTCGAGGGCCACATAAAATGATGTGATGGGCCACGTTTGGCCCGTGGGCCTTGTGTTTGACACATGTGGTTTAGATGGTTTAAAAACATTTAATTAATACAGGATATGTTATCAGTGCGCAGTATTCCAGCACACAGTCACGTAAAAAACAATAAAACAAGTACACTATCTATTAGCTGTATAGTTTTGTGTTAACCTACTACCAAAATTGATAAATAAATCCTACAAATGAATGATACATGACACAAAACACTGTCATTAACTGGCTAACGAAGCCAAACCAAAAACACAAACAAGTGATTGGCAGTTTGAGCTGCGTGAACTCAAAAGAGGAAATACATCAGCAGTGACCTTAGAGAAGCAATTGTAGCAACTGCTCATGTATAAGTAACGTTTATTTATCTAGCAAGTGACGTTTATTTATACAGCACTTTTCCCAGACAGCTGTCGTAAAGTGCTTCACAGTAAAACAGCCGTGATGAAAAACATCAAATGTAAAGTGTAAAATACATAATACAACACAATCAGTGTTGCAGCAGCCCTTCGTCTGTTTTCAAGGCTTCTAGAAATAAGACTGAGTCCAGTGAATGTAAGGAGAGAGAGATGCTACGGCTTGAAAGCATCCGTCTCCTTGAATCCTGAGCTGAGTGCAGGAACCATTAGCAGATCCTTATCTGGTGACCTCGGGCTGCCAGAGGAGTGACGGGACTCGATCAAATCTGCGATATGAGGAGGGGTCTGCCCACACGGGGCTCTGAAAGTCACAGCTGGGGGTGCGTGATATTGAATGTTTACACATATGCCAATATTTTGGAACAGATTTTTACCGGTTGCTGATAAGATAGAATCCACCTGATGCAGCACTTAATACAATCAACATTAAACTATGACTGATCCAAACACATTCCCATAGAAAAATAAGAAAACTGCTGCAGCTTACTGCAACATACGTGTAAATTTTTGGTTTTTAACACGCTGCCTAAGCATTATATATTAGTTTTGGGGTTCAAAAGGCAATAACACAATATAATATTTCAAATGTTGTTGTCATTTTTTGGCAGAGATTTCTTGACTGAAACCCTGGAATGATCAGTACTTTCCACTTTCACATGAGTGTCATCTTCTGACCTTTGAGGGCAGAGTTGTCCAGATACGATACCAGTATCAGAAATACTCACAGATACGGCAGAAAATACGGGTTTCTGTATTGGAAGTATTTGCTTCTCTTCACCATCTGATACCATGTGATTTCTATAAACAGAATTCTAATTTTTAGTTGTTCGTTGATCTTCCTGTTTTGAGTCAGGTGCTAAAGTGGTAAATTTTAGGCTGGCAAATCCCGCCAGGAGACGCTGATTATGCAAACCTGTGGTTTCCAGAGGTGGCACAGATGTTGCTAAATGTAACACAAGCAACCTAATGAAGCATTTAAGGAGCCGTCAGGTGAAAAAGTACGAGTTCGTCAGGTCAAAGAGAGAGATGGACAAACTGCAGCAGCAAAACTCTGGATTGGCTTCTCAAATGAGAGAAATCCCCCCGAAGAGTTGATCCTAAATGACCAGCCCATCAAAAATGTCAAAACTAAACATCTGGAGCAGCAGGGAAGTTTCCCATGTTGGAAATGCCTCTGAAGCTGTTCTCTTTAAAACAGTTTGAGACGAACTGATCATTATTCATGTTGTCTAAAACAGTGGTCCCCAACCCCCCGGGTCCCGGATCAATTGGTACTAGCTATTTAAGTTTTATTTAGTATATGAGCCTGAACGAGCTTTTATTTTTTGAAAAATCTTTTATTTTGAAAAATGACCGGATTCTCTCGGTTGCAAAATGAGTAAGAAAAAGGCGTCTTTGGAAAGTTTCCTTGTGAATTTTACCTTGGACTCCCCCCCCCCCCCCCCCCCCCCTCCCCCCCCCCCTTCAGTCTGCGGTAAAATTGTCAAGCGTTGACTGGTCCGCAGTTACAAAAAGGTTGGGGACCGACTGGTTTACAACACAGGTGTCAAACTGATCCATGATCCATTATTCCAACCCTGCAGCAGCACAGCTGACTTGTATCATTTAATCAAACTGAACTGGTTAAGACTTTTCAGTAAAGACAATTTAGCTGATTAATTTAAACAAGTCGGCTGTGCTGCTGCACAGTTGGAACAAAAACCTGCAGCTATACGACCCTTTCATGGATCAGTTTAGTTTGACAACCCCTGATCTAAAAGAAAGGCAGGATAATCAGCTTTGAGATGGACCTGTGGGCCCTCTCTTGTGTGTCAAATGTCGAAACATAAATTACATTTCATTAAGGAAATGTTTAAATTGTTCTTGTTGTAAATTCTTTTACTTGTTTACTGACACCGGGGCCAGTACTCTGAACTGTCCAGATATCGCGGTTGGTATGGGAAAAAAAAAAACAAAAAAACGAGGTAAGTTGGGAGAGCAGTGTAATATGAAAACAGCACAAACACACTTATTGACACATCAATAAGTAACGTTTATGCACACGACTCAGCCATTACAATAGTCGTCCTTCGGTAATAGAGGAAGAACTGGTGAAGGAAGTGTAAGACGGCTACCAAGATGATAAATTAATTTCCTCCCAGCTTCTGGTCATCAGACAAAAATACTCTTCCTCCCACACATGCAAGCGAAAACAGCCACCGTTCGAAAGCTTCTTCATCTTTGTCAAACCACAGAGATGCGCGGTGACTATTCATCAAGCTGTCAGCCTCCCCTCTCTTTACTGAACGATGTCACAACAATAATGGAAACGGTTTCCCGCAGTCCTCAGAGAGGCTTAAGAGCATACAGTGTTGTTTAAATATGGAGAGATAACGCTTGAGCTTAAACAGAAATGTTAAATCCCAGCAGGTCTTCTTGGAGGAACCTGACATGCCCTAATAGGATTTGCAGCCCATTGTTTGGATAATGCTTCGGGCAAAAATTAAATTGTTCATAAGTCTATTACATGTTACGCAATATGAAGTAATAATTTGTGTTGGCTCCTCTGATGCTTGGAAGTAGTGATTTCCTTATAAAATTGAAGCATTCTCATCCTTTAATTATCCCAGTGCAGCATTGTTATCGATTAAGCCGGAAATAACGAGACAAAGAACATGCACCGGCAACTGTTTTTTCTTTTCCAAACTTTATTAAATAAAGGATATGTTCAATACAAATCAGTATGTATACAGTAAAAGGGAAGGTCCACCACGCACACACAGGAGAAATCAGATGACAAAGACGAGATGAGTTATTGCCTTAGATAATGATGCTAGTTTAGTAGTTGGCCCCTGAATTCATCGCAGGACGCTTTCGTGTTCAGACTACAAAGAGCACGTGTTCCCAGAGCAAGCGTCTGGAACCACCTTCAAATTCACCGTTGGTGATTTAATCTGAAATTATCCTGGAATTTGCTCCAACTTTCCATTAGTGTTTGGCTGCTGTGATTGGATTTCCAAGGACGCATTCTAATGCCAGGTCTCAACGTGGTCATGGACATCCAGCGCTGCCAATAAGCAATATTACAAATGAATAAAGGGCCTCCTCCACCATCCATCTGCGAGGCAAAAGAAAAAACAAAACAACAAAAACAAACAGCTGTTTCTGCAGAAAACTTCGTCTGCACCAAAGAAGAATACAGTTGCATCTCTACTTACGATCTTCTCCACAATATGGAATTTTCAGGTTACGACGACACATCTCAACAGGAAAATATTGCCTCTTGTTAGGAAAGAAATTTCAGGATAAGAAAAGCAAAAATACACGCTGCTACTCGCAACTCCCAGAGTTTACCGAACGTAAACATATTTGTGGCTGCTCTACATCGGCTATCAGCTAGCATCTTCCTGGCATCCCTTTGACATTTTATGAAAAATTCCATTAAGTTTCGGAATTTGTTGAAAAGAATCACCCAGAAAAAGTGTTCACTAGTCGGGCTATCGCTAATTATGATGATGTTTGCCTTGCACATTTTTCGAAGATTGTTAAAAGTCGACAAAAGCAAACATCCTTGGATCGGATCGGTTCTTAACAAAACGTCAGGAAAAAACCACTGCTGAGAGAGAAAAGGTGACGACGATAGCAGTTAAAAGGTAAATTAACATAATGGTAACATGGATTTGTTACATGTTTTGATGCAATTTTTATGATTTATAAAAAAATTTGTGTCCGAATTTTGGGGGGCTTGGAAACGGATTAGGAGCATTTACATGGAAAACGCGTCTCTCTACTTTCGGAATTTTCAGGTTATGAAACTACTTCCAGAACCAAATAATTTCGTAAATAGATGTTACCACTGTATTGGCCATTTGGCCAGATCAAGTGTGGTCACCTGCTGTCTACATTTAAACTGTATCGTCTGGTGTTTAGCGGCTGTAACTCCTTAAAAGCTGGTTAGAAAATAGATGTTCCAAACGGGGATCCCTTACAAGGTTGAACTTTTTTATTCCTGAGGTCGTTTTGAAATGTCCCTTAATGTCTGTTTAGAATCTGTGTCTAACAGCTCTGTTGGTAGCAGCTGATTTTTGGAAGGGGAGCTTGATTCGCTTGATTCCAACACCTCCTTTCATAAGATTGTATATTTTAACGTCTCCAAACTGAGCGACAGGATTGTGTTTTGTTGAGTGTCTGAGCTTGTAGTAACTTCAAACACCCAAAGAAATAATCTCAAAGGAATAAAGTGTTTTTTCTC